>OX638133.1:48510040-48832540 GCA_951804985.1 Dryomyza anilis | reverse complement strand
ATTTTATCAATATCCGGAGACTGGCCCATATTCAAGTAATGAAATTTGTTCTGGTGGTCTGTAATAAAAAAAGGGTTTTTATTAAAAACAAATATTATAGAATGAATGCGTCTCATTTGACACTCATTTCGATTTTTGCATTTCGCGCTTATAGTGCTTGGTTGTGTGAAAAATAACAACGGCAGTATTAGGAATTCGTTTTTGTTTTAAGTGTTGCGGAATAAGAACTTTTTTTATTATCGATAAAAATACCGAAAAAAAAGTTATTGTAGAAATCGGTAGCAGACATCGTACCACTCTCGGTGGTCCATGACTCCCAAAGGGGGGTCAAAACCTTTTGTCCAAAATGCGGAAATGGATAGTGAACCTCATTAGAAGACTAATGGTACCATTGGACATCATGACCCCCAAAAGGGGGAAATAAACCCATCTATAATCCACATTTTTATTACATATTACCTACGTAATAAAATTAAATAAAAAGTATTTACATAAAATTTTACTACTTACGCAATAAATTTAAATAAAAAGTATTTAATTTAAAGTAAAACCAGTTGGGAAGGTTAGATCACATGGGAAATTTTAAAGTAGGTGTAATTACGATAGTTAGGATTATCAAAATTATAGTCGGTCTAAGCCGACTATACATACCCTACACATATGTGTGGTTACCATTCAAAGTGATATATAGGTCACCAGGGTATACGAATCCTTAAAATAACTACAAACATTCAATCGCTGAAGAATTTCAATTCATTTGATACCCATATTTACAAATGGGTAGGTGTACCGAATTTCAATTTTTTTTTTGTGAACCACAAGTCTTTTCGCCGGAAAACATTATTATCATGTATTTGTACATGATATCAATATATATTTGACCAAAAAAGTTTACCTAAGCACGTATACATAAAAATTGATCTTTATATGTACTTTTTATATGAGGTATTTGAACGTAAGTGGTCGGATCATAGGTCACAATGGACCGATCTCGCACCTTCGCACATACAGCGTAGGTATATTAGTAATCTAAGTTATAAGTTTCATTTATCTAGCTCTTCAATTTTAAAAGTAGTAGGGATTTCAACAGACAGACATACGGACAGACAGACGGACAGACAGACAGACAGACAGACAGACAGACAGACAGACAGACGGACAGACAGACGGACAGACGGACAGACGGACATCGTTAAATCGAGTCAGGGGGTCATGCTGATCAAGAATATATATACTTTTCCATACCGGAGATGCTTCCTTCTGGAAGCTTTCCCTTTCACTCTTAGTGTAGGGTATAAAAAATACTACGGGTGAAAAACATGTCGAAAAGTATTTATATTTATTACTTTTTTTATTTAATTTTATTAGTTTTTCCCTTGGTGTAGTATTATTGAAGTTGTCATAGTATGACTGCTAAGATCATAATTGATTGCAACTATTATTCCCAATGTTTTTAAATGATACATAATCATAAATCATAAATTTATTTATTCCTGAAATAATTTTATGATAGAATTTATGATTGGAATTGCTAATGACTGTAACAAAAATGTAATTTGATTATGAATGATTTCCATGATATCAGAAATCATGCTGTCTCATAGACTTGATGAGATAACCATAATATGATTCTAAGTTTGTGCATAAAGTAGTTTTTTTGGTCAGCGTGTCGTCGGTATTATTTAGTTTAATATTTGTTTAAATAAGAAATATAATAATTCAAGAATGCGTGTTGGTATTACCCCCAAATCATGTATCTTTTTATTATCGTGTGACTACGATTCGTTTCCAGTCCCCTTCGTCTAAAATTGGTATAACGTATTTCAAACGTTTCGTTCGTTTCGCTCTTTGAATCGAACGTTTGTTCAAAATTGTTGTTTTTTATAAAGAAAAAGTTTATTTTTTTTTTTACTTTGTCGTATGATTTATATGCTGGCAACAAAAATACTCTCAAAACGAGCGTACTCAACGTTTCGTTTGATACATAAATCAAAAATTGTAGTCACACGATATTCAACCGACATTCAAACGAATTGTAGCCGATATCGTTGTCACCGGGAAATACATGATCGACACGTTAATGTTATTAATAAACTTCGATTTTAAAGATACAACGGAATACATGCAGCGAAGAACAACAAAAAGTTCCAATGACGCACGTAGATGTGAATCAATGTCCATTGGAACAGTTTCCTCAAAACAAGTTTTAATGACTCACTTGGATGCGCATCTATGATTATTGGAAAAAATGATGACGCACCCGGATGTGAATCTACGACCATTGAAATAGGTTCATCAGAAATCCAATGATGCTCCTGGATGCGAACCTATGCCCGTTGGAACAGTTTCATCGAAAAAAAGTTCTAATGACGCACCTGAATGTCTTCGACCATTGGAACAGGTTCATCACAAAAAAAGTTTCAATGACGCACCTGGATGCGTGTCTATGCCTATTGTAACAGTGTCATAAAAAAAAGTTCCAATGACGCACCTGGATGTGAATCTACGCGTATTGGAACAGGATCCTCAAAAAAATAAAAGTTCCAATGACACGTAATAGTAATTGTTAAAAAAATGTGTATTTATGATTGCCCATGTCTGCTATGGACTATGTTTTACTGGCATGAAGATAAATTGTGTTAAATGAAATACATTGATTTGTAATGTTATACATTTTATTTGAAAGTGTTGTAATTTAATTTCGTCAAACGTTAACTTTAAAAGTACACATATTCTCAGTGTACGCACTTTTCAACATAAAACATATCGAATCATACACTTTTAATGTTATGTATGCATTAGGGTGGTTCACAAATATATGAAAAAATCTCAAGTATGCCTTACGTGTCAACGTACCTCAAATCATATTGTTCATAATGTTCTGCAATAATGATATAATATGATATAAGCATAAAAACATACATTAGAAGCATGCTTTTGGAAAAGAGCCAACATCTAACTGCTTAAAGCCCAGGTCATGGCTAAGTTTTATTTAGAGCGTTTTGGAAAAAACAACTAAAAATTGACTCGGATTCAGCAAAGTATATGTTTGCGTGATGAAGTATATATGAATAACACAGCAGTACGGACGGGTTCTTTATATTTAATAACCACATACAGTGATATGAAAAATAATAGGGACACCAATGTAATTATTTGATAAGTGATATTGTCTACCGGGTTAATTACAAAAACAAACTTAAATAACTGTATTTCACACATTGCTTATATGCAGAATAGAACACCCATAATTGAGCATAAGTTGAATGAGCGTAAGTTGAATGACGTCACTGCTGCGCGCAAAAATGCGCACAAAAGCTAACGTTAACGCACAAAAGGTAACGCATCAACAGTGCAGAATTCAAAGACAAAACAAATCAATCAAAAAATGCAATAACAAAGCAGGTGCATAATCGGGTTTTGTGCACTGCTGCCTCCACTGCTGCCAGCACCAAACCATTAGAGACTGATCACCACTGTTTCTGCTGCTGATGAGAATGAAGGAAACCAGTGGGTAACCGTTCGGAAAAAAAAATTCTCGCCCAAAAAACTAACAAGATAAAGCGTGGTTTTAGCACTGCGTGTGATGACTTCGAAGGCGTACACAGCAGAAAATATATATTCATGTTTTAAAGCTTAATGTGAATTGAGCCAGAGGAGGTTTTGAAATTTGTTTCAAATCACCTTTCTGTTCCAATAAATTCACTTTTTTGCAGTAAATTAATAAAAAAAAAGATGCAGACGTTTCAAATCTTAGCTTTTTTATTTTAAACTTGGTGTGCCAGTTTTTTTGATAAAGCTATGTGGCCAATGTTTTTGAACTGAAAGCTGAAGAAATTTTAAACAACTACTAGAAAATTCAAACCAGTTAAAATTGGACATGAAGCATGAATTTCTGGAAAATTCGAAACAGTTACTAGAAAATGCCAATCGGCTTGAGGAAACTGAAACCTGAAGAAAGTTCCAAACAACTACTAGAAAATTCAAATCAACTTAAAACAGAACATCAAGAAAATTCCTATCAACTTAAAATAGAACTTCAAGAAAATTGGAATAATTCTAAAAATCGGCTTGAGAAAAAACTGAAAGCAAAATTTCAAGAAAATTCAAATAAAATAAAGCAGAAACTTCAGAACAGCTGTGAACTTGAGGAACATGTAAATGACATGGAAGCAAATTTGATAAATTGAAAATGGTTTCGACAAAATATACAGAAAATACAAGAAGATTGCAGTTTACTACAGCTGAGTGGACCCTCAATACATTTCGCCAGTGGTACGAAGTTGACATCGCCGATGTACGATGGAACCACAGCGTTCAACATTTTCAAGCTACAATGTGAGACCACGGCTGTAAGTAATCGATGGAACAATGAAGACCGCATAGCAGCTCTAAAAGGAGGCATACTCGAAGTATTGCAGACTGTTCCAGAAAGTGATAGAAACAGTTACACAGCGGATATGTCTGCACTGCACCGAAAATACGGCAGTGATCACATGAAGCAGATCTACAGAATGGAACTACAGGGCCGAATGCAAAGAAATGGTGAAACATTGCTGGCGTATGCAGCGGACGTCGAGATGCGTGTGCGTTTGTCGTATGCAAATTCAACGAGTGATTTCATAGAAAAGTGCAAAATCGATGCGTTTATTGATGGTATATTTGATACGGAGAAAAAGCGTGCAAAAACAGTGATTATGCACATGGTAACATTTACGGAAACCGTAACCACAGCACTTACCTAGGAGACCGCAAATATGTTGGTCGACCAGCTTTCAAGGCCCGTAGAATGGATATGGAGAGCGATGAATTATTTTAAGTAGTGAGCCAAGCGGTTAAAGCAGGAAATAAATCCGAAAGCACAGGTGCCAACCGTAAAACAATAGTAGACGAAATAATACTTGGCATGGACTTTATGACAAGGTACGGTTTTACACTAGATTTAACAAGAACAATTTTAAATTATGCCAACACGGAGATCCAGCTAAACATTGATTGTGACCAACACGTAGATCAAACGAAACACTGATTGTGACCAGGGAACGAAAATTAATTGCTCATAAAAATAGGAAAATACCACCTGTTTGGGTGAAATTAAATGGAGATTATTGAAGAAAACGAAGAGCATTATAAAAATAGCATAGTTGTTGTAAAACAACACTTTAGTTTTAATAAGGAACACTTGTTGATGCGGAGAAAGACAGTAAAAGAGTTCTTAATCTGGAAAACTAGTCAAAATTTACCAAAAAGAGAACCGTGGTAAGCCAGTGTCAAGAGGCATCATCGATTATAAATGTCGAATCAAATCCATGAAGGGACTAAAGCACACCGCAAATAAACACCCAACTAGACAAACGATGCCCAAAACCTAACTGTTGCTAACTTTAAAAAGTTAACGATATCGAAATGTTGTCGTATAAGTAATCAAAAAGGTATCTTAAAGACTTACGAATGTCCGCCTCTTTGTTGACTTAGTTCTCGAAAAGATAACTAAAAAGTAATGTTTAAGTCAACTATTAAAAGTCATCATCAGAAAGTTGTCCTCTAGACAGCCGATAAGATAGCTTAAATGCAGCTTTTAGTTAACCCTTTTAACTACCAATACACATGTAAAATATGACAACATATTATTATGAATGTATTAGGTTGTCATTCGATTATTTTTTTTCCAAAAATTGATGGAAATAATCAAATGACAAACTAATACATATCAAATGAATATAAAAATAGACAATAATAATGAAAAACCAAAAGCTATGTTTAAAATTGAAATGCATTTTTATTTGAAATTATTTTAGCTGCACTGTTTGTCACTGCCACAGTCACGTCCTGAGACACCTCCTTACACGGTAGAACGACGCCTGCAGTAAGTAACTGCCCACGAACATTTTCAATTTCATAGCCCCGATTTTGTAGCCATTCATAAGCGTAATTTACTCGGATATTTTTGTCCACACAAAAATACACGGGTCACAAAAAAATATTTACTGAAAATAGTCAAAAGAATAGCAGCACTGCCATTGAAAAACATCGAATAGACACCTGTGATTCTAAACCAATTCTTCAAGCATCAAGAAGGGTATCACTTGCGTGCATTTCTTCACATTTGGTTGAAGAAATGCATACAAATGGCGTAGTTGAACCATATGAGAGTCCATGGAGTTAAGCAGTAGTATTGGTGAAAAAGAAGGACAGTAGTACTCGGTTCTGCGTTGATTACCGAAAGCTTAATGATGCCACCAAGATAGATAGTTATCCACTGCCCAGAATCGATGACACCTTGGATACACTATCTAACGCTAAGTGGTTTTCAACGTTGGACTTGCGATAAGAAAGATCCAGAGAATACCACATTCAGTACTGGCGATGGATTATAGCAATTTTTGGTAATGCCGTTTGGACTATGTAATGCCCCAGCAACATTCGAGCGGTTAATGGAACATGTACTGAGAGATCTACACTGGAAAACTTGCCTGGCATACCTTGACATGGACAAGGACTTTGACGAGCATCTAAGAAATTTAGAAGAAGTATTCCTTCGATTGGAAAGTGCGGGTCTACAACTAAGCCCAAAGAAATGCTCACATTTCAGCTACATGTTTCTTGGGGCTATGTACATACTACAGGCGATTTGTTCCACGTTTGCGCATTGAATAGAGAAATTACAGAGCTACGATTTCAACATCAAACATTGTAAAGGAGGAGATCATGGAAATGATGAGATGAGATGAATGCAGACATTGTCTAAGAGCAGAAGGAAAAGAAAGCACAATTTATATTCGTTTGCTGAAGTTTTACCCCATGAAAAATGAGCTCTGAAACAATAACTGCGTTCCCGTGGAACTTGAACCAGATCTGTTTCACGGGAACGCCAACGGTTCTATTTTGACAAATTTGGAGTTTGCGCATTGAATAGAGCAATTACAGAGCTACGATTTCAACATCAAACATTGTAAAGGAGGAGATCATGGAAATGCAGATGAATGCAGACATTGTCTAAGAGCAGAAGGAAAAGAAAGCACAATTTATATTCGTTTGCTGAAGTTTTACCCGATTAAAAATGGGCTCCGAAACAATTTCTTCCCCATTTTTTTTTCCATTTTAATTTTAATTTTAATTTTAATTTCAATTTTAATATTTTTATTTTTTTAAATGTTTTGATTTTTTTTTATTTTTTAAATGTCAAAACAAATGTAAACTGACTGATTTTTTGATAATTGCTGCCAAGTACTTTTTAAACAAATTAACTTTTGATCAAAAATTGAACCACAAATGAATCTGGATCTAATTTTTTGTTTTTGTTTTGTATCTAAAAAAAGTTCTACAGATCAGGATCAATACCCACGGGAACGCAGCTAATATCAAATTGATCAAGAGTGATCCCGACCTCACAAAAATCATGATGTTCAAGGAACAGCAAAGAAAGCCATCATGGTAAGAGATAGCTTCCGACAGTCCAATAACTAAGGCGAACCGGTCACAGTGGCAGAGCTTAAAGCTGCAAGATGGTTGCTTATATCGTGTAAGGGAAAGTGAAGACAGCACCTCCGCTCGAAGTTTCATTGTTGTTCCCAAGTCAAAAATAAAAGATATATTAGCGGAATATCATGGTAGATCACGTGGAGGTCATTTGGGCATACATAAAACGATCGAGAAGGTAATGAAACGTTTTTATTGGGTGAATCAAGAGTCAGTCGCCGATTGCATTCGCAGTTGTCTGCAATGTGCACCAGCAAAACCAACAGTCAGAAGTCGCGGCAGGAAGAAGTACACCAATGAAATTTGGCAGATCTGTCAAGAAGAAAATTTGCAAAAATATAAACTTATTTTTATTATTTAAAAAATATTGGTTTTTGAGACTTAGCCTTTGGCCTTTGACTTTTGGAAACAAAGATGTATTCACATCTCGTATTAAAGGGCATATTAATACCTTTCGAACAATACCGACACTGATGAACTACTTGTTTAAATAAACGCTTGTTTAAGTTAACTTGATTACATATTTTTATTTATAACTCAGGAACCAATACGAATACACTTATAAAATTTAACAAAAATGTTAAGAAAAAAATCAGAAATAACATATAAAAAAATTATTCCGTATAAAATATGACTGGCAAAAAGAATTAAAACATATATTTCACAGAAATTATAATAGAAAAAGTTGAGAATATAACTTATTATCTAAACAAATACAACTTTTAAACGAGTTGGGAAAGTTAGGTCACATGGGTAAGTTCGGTCACATGGGGCGGATTTTTATAGTCGGTCGGGCCCGACTATGGAATACCCTACACCTTTGGTGGGGATATTAACCCTCAGAATATTATTCATATATCAGAAATTTACGTCTTATATCAACATAATTTAAAAAATTTACATAAAGTTGAAAAAAAAAATTGAAAAATATAATTGGGCGGACCACGCCTATATTTAAAATTTTTAAAGGCTAATATTTCATAGATTTGATTTTAATAATTTACGGATCAAATTTCCACTATGAAAACCCGGGAAATGATGAAAAAAAAAGTGGGCGGATCACGCCCATTTTTGGACCACATATTTTTAGGTGAATTCTAACAATACGTTTTAAACTTGAATACCTTGAATACTTTTCGAGTTATTAGTTCCGAAAGAGTTACATAAAAGTGACTTGTATGGGAGGTGGGCGTGTCCGTTGACCGATTTGGCTCATTTTCAAACTCAGTTCCTAATTTTGGCTAAAATATATTGAGACGAAATTTCATCGCATTCTGATCAGTATTTCTCAAGTTATTCTGTATTCGGACAGCAAGACAGCACGACAGCAAGACGGACAGACAGACAGACGGACATGGCTAAACGGACTCGGGTAGTGATGCTGATCAAGAATATATATACTTTTCCATACCGGACACGCCTCCTAAGGGGCGTTACAATATATGCACAAAGTTAATATACCCTGTACCTCATAGGTGTAGGGTATAAAAAACTTATTAAAGAGCAAGTGGAACAGGCAAAAATATTTAATGAGAAACTTAAAAAAATGAAACCCGGACAAAACGCATACAAACAAATTTTCAACATTATTGGTAAAAGGAAAAATTCGACATGCAAAGGAATTACTGTTAATAATTTAAAAATTACTGATGATGCAGATATATTAGAATCATTCCGTTATCATTTCGAATCAATCTACAGAGATAGAATTCCAAACAGACCAGATATCTCTGACATCACAAACACGATTGACGAATTACTTAATAATATTTCTTGCAGTGCATCCGTTTTTAATGCCCAATTTAATTCCTTAAATCTTCAAAATTGCTCGCAACTAATTTCAGTAGAAAATATAATTTTAATTTCAAAAAAAATAAATAATAAGAAAACGTTTGGCCTAGATAAAATTTCAAATTATCTCATAAAAAAATGTCCACCTTTAGATTTTAAATTCCTTACGATAATATTTAATAACTGTTTGAACAACGGCTATTTCCCTAATATCTGGAAAATTGCAAAAATTGTCCCCATTATGAAAAAAACTGGAGCTTCAAATCTTGATAACTTTAGACACATTTCAATGCTTTAAAATTTAGGTAAATTATTTGAACACGTAATCAGAGAAAAAATGGACATAAATATGGAAGAAGAATATATACCATGCCATCAATTCGGTTTCAAAAAAAGACACTCCACAGTGCATGCTTTTCTTAAATTTCATAACGATGGTATTTCTAACTTAAGAAATAGTAAATGTGTCTCTAGATATTGAAAAAGCTTTTGACCGTGCGTATCATGATGGAATATTATTTAAATTAATTAAATTAAAATTCGACCCCTTTATTATAAAAATGTTAAGTAGTTTCTTCTCTAATAGAAAATTCTGTGTTGAACTAAATAATTCTCTTTCAAATTTTGGTTATGTTAAAAGCGGTGTACCGCAAGGTTCAATCCTGGCTGCTCATCTATACAGCATTTCTATACATGACTTTCCACATGATTTTAATGGTTCAAAGGGTATTTTATATGCGGATGATTCACTAATTTATGCTCATTACGAATCTCCTTTGGAAGCACTGAACATAGTATCAAGGCATCTATCATATGTTCACAAGTTTTACAAAAATTGGGGAATTTCAATTAATTCTTCAAAATCAGAAGCCAATTGTTTGCGTAATACATCTGGAAAATGTATACTGTAGTTCCAGAACGTAAAAAATTGCAATTCTTTTTAAATGGAATAGAAATCCCATTCAAAAATAGTTTAAAATATCTTGGCGTTACTTTTAAAAAATTATTTAAGTTTAATGAACACTCTAGATTAATTTTAAATAAAGTTTACAAAATTAAAGGTACCGTCAACTGGGGTGACTTTAGACTTCCAGAGGTGACTTTGGCCAAACAAAAAATAATGTTTGCAATCAAATTTTCTCAGCATCCAAGTGACTTACAGATTTCATTTCTTTTACAATAATTTTCTTTGAAGCATTTTCTATCTGCGTTATCCTATTTCCTTAACTTTTAGCACTAATATTAAAACATATTAATATCTTTTTAAATGTAGCTAAAAATCATTAATTTTATTTACGAACAAAATCAATTGAGTATGTAAAATATACGTATGCTATTAATACGTTACATTGTTTATGTTAGAAATTAATATATTTTCTTTCTAATAAACCATGTATGTATTGTCATTTTAGCCCATTACTATTTTTAATTATTTATTTTATTTAATCGTTCTTAAATTAATGTTTTTGGGGTGACTTTGGCCCGAGTTAAAGTCGCCCCAAACTATACATGGAGGTGACTTTGATCCGGTTAAAACCCACATCAAATAATTCGAACGTGTATACCCAATGTTAAAATAACTCATGTGAAATTGTCGGTTTATTTGTTCCATTATTTTCCAAATATATACTATATTTTCCCATTTTTAAAATAAACGTGTTTGAATTTTAGTTAGTTTGTTTATTTAATGGCAGATATTGACATAACAATATAAATTAAAAACAACGGAGTTAATTGCAAAACTAAGGCGGGTACAAACTGGAAGTGACCATTATTTATCTAGAAATATTAAAAAACCAGATCCACATAAGCCTTTTACTAAAAAAGAAGTGTAAAATAGTCAGAATTTATTTTTTGTAATTGATATTACATATCAGTTGACTATTTTACTTGATTAGTTCCATTTAATGAACTTGTTCTAATGAAAAATACAAAATGCTTTATATCTTTTACATATTAATCCTTATTACCATGCTTATAATTATTGAAATATATGGGTTTCAAGTGATCTGTATTTTCAGTAAAACATTTATGATGATATAGTATCATAGTCATCTTATAGTTCCATAAAAACATAGATAAAATTGGCGATAAACATGTCACCTCACGCGCGAGGTGACTTTGAACCATTTTTATTTTTATTTTTTTATAATTACTGTTATTACACCATGAAATTTTGATTGCGGATGCTTAAAGATACTTAAAAATACTTACAATATTTTATAAAATAATGAAATATTAATTCCATTACAAAATAGTGAATTACAAAATCAACATATACAGTTTTTCGGGTCAAAGTCACCCCAGTTGACGGTATATTCGCAAAAATTTTACATAGTAAATATCTTAGTCAAAAAACAAAATTATTAATATATAAAGTAAGTATTCGACCGGCTCTTCTTTATGCATTTCCAATTTGGTTTACAATATCCCCATCTATTGCTAATAAATTTGAAATTCTTGAACGAAAAGTTTTAAGTTCTGTATCGACAGAAACTATGAATCATATGTTAAACGATTCTCCAACAACTACATTTACAGTACTGCTTTTGTAAATCCTCTATGTAAATACGCTCTTTATTTGCTTGAAAGACTCATTAAAGGAGTTTCTCTCCATGATAATTATTTAATAAAACAAGTGTTTGATTCACAGAAAACGACAAATTGGTCTACTTCGTATTACCTTTCTCCTATTGGTCTTATTAATGAGGCTATTGATACGGAAATGGATTTTACTACCCCACTTTTACCTGATTTTTACAAAAATGTTTCTCCCAACACAAATCGAGGTTAATCTTAAAAATAATTTTTTGTATAAAAATAAAAATTCTTAAAAAAAAAGGAACAAAAAAAAAGTTGTTCATTTAATCCAATAATGTTATAAATTAAGTATATACTATATATTATTATTAGTTTAAGTTATTTTTATGCGTAGTTCTAAGTTTTTATTTTTTTATTTTAGTTTTAAGACCAAACAAATGTGGGAAAATAAATCCCCAAAAAATATTTAGTGTCGGGAGCAAGCACTTAACAATTTAAACACATAATCAACAATTATTTTAACACGAGGCAGAAATATGAAGCATGTTGCTTTAAATATAACCAATGTAAAGGAATTAAAACAATACAATATAATTTTAAGTATTCTTCTAATTTTTAGAAACAATTGTTTAACCTATATTGTACATTGTAAAAGTTCGAAAAGACTCAATAAAATACTTTACTTTACTTTACGAATACACTCATAAAATTTAACACAAATGTTATAAATAAAATAAGAAATAACATATATTTTTTTAAAACTTTTAAAAATATGTGTTCTTGAGAAATTTAATTCCAAATTTTAGATCATGTGATAATGACATTTAACGTTTGGATACATAAATAAAATTATATGCCATGTTAAAGGCAATCTTTATACCTTTCACGTGATACCTCAATTGACCTTCTACGTAAACTAGTTTTTCAGATAAATACAATTAAGTTAACACACCTTTGTGAGTTTTCACCTATTTTTTATCTTTTTAACCCGTATATTTCGGGAACCATAATAGCTAGAGGTACAAAATTTATAAATTGTCTTAGTTTAATATGGTACAGAATTTGTACGAAATTTGAATTATTTCTGAGGGAGTAGGGGAAATGCGTTCGTTGATTTAAAATGAAATATCCCAATGGGCTTAATCAAGCTTTGTCTCCGGAACACTAATCAACAAACGCATCGATCTTGCACTTTTCTATGAAATCACTCGTTGAATCTGCATACGACAAATGAACAAGCCTCTCGATGTCCAGCATACGTCTGCTATGTTTTGTCATTTCTTTGCATTCGGCCCTTTAGTTCCATTCTGTAGATCTGCTTCATGTGATCATTGCTGTTTTTTTGTTGCAGTGCAGACATAACCGCTGTGTTACTGTTTCTATCGCTCTCTGGAGCAGTCTGCAATACTTCGGCAGCATCTCCTTTTAGGGCCACAATAACCGCTGCTACGCTGTCTTCATTGTTCCATCTATTACTTACAAATTGTAGCTTGAAAATGTTGAACGCTGTGGTTCTATCGTAAATTGGCGACTTCAGCTTTGTAGTAACTTGTAGTGAGGGTCCACTTAGCTGTAACGCAACCAAAATTCGTGCGTTTTCTAGAACTTCTTTGAATTTTATCATAAACACTGACTTTGATATATCTTACATACTCTTCAAGATCTTTTACTTTGCCATTGAGTGTATTAGAAATTTCTAGGAGCTACTTAGAATGTTTCTGCATCTGTAGTTCAATTTTTCTTGATGGTTGGAATTTTCTAGAAGATTCTGCTCAAGTTGATTTAAATTTTCATGAGCTTTTTGCTCCATTTTATTGGAATTTTTTAGCAATTTCTGTTCCATTTTGTTGGGATTTTCTTAAAATAAGGACTATACAAATATTAATAAGGACATTTTTATGAAAATTTTGAACTTCTGCAGCAAGGAAAACCGATATTATAAATACAAAGACTTAATATATAATCAACAAAAAGGAATGCCAGCATTAATTTTTATTAATTTCAATTCAAGACACCCAATGAGGATAATATTCAACACGGCGAATAATTTTATTAGAAGGGTTTTATAAATAAGCAACAATGAGTTTCACAAGGACAACATCGAAAAGATCAGGACAATATTGCACAAAAAAGGATTCCCCAAGAAGACGATAAAGAATTTAATTGACAATTATTATAAATACAATCATAGACCACGGAATCACAAAGAGCCGAAAATATAAAAATCAATGACATATATAAACGGACTGCTCGTCTGGTTAGTGCATTGGGCTACGAGCGAAAAGGCGTTGGTGCGTTCGACAACGAACCGAAAGGTCCTCGGTTCGATCCCCAGCGACTGCCAACATATTTTTCATAGAAAACATTTTTCTATGCGGCGCTACCTCTCGGCAGTAAATGGCAAACCTACGAGAGTAAAACATTACCTATGAAAAGCTCTCACCCGCCGTTCGGATTCGGCAATAAATTGTAGGTCCCACCAATTGGAGTACAAATATAACACGCAGAGTTTAAATGGTGTGAGAGCTCGGCCGTAGTTCTATACAGGACTGTAGCGCCAAACTATTATTATTATCGGAGAGGATTATAAAATCAGACATACACAACAAAGATAAATATCAAATAGCATTAAGGCCCGTAACTTCAACGAGTAGATATCTATTGGTGTTCGTACCGAACAGATATCTCTTACATATCCGGTGTTTTTGCTCCTTAACTATGCGTTGAAGTTACGAAATTTTGCTCTCACGATAGATAACTAAGCACCAGTAGATATCTATTCGTTGTAGTTACGAGCATAAAGACAAGTAACACATTACAACAACTATACAGTAATACAAAAACCAAGACATACAATTTTGATAAAGCTAGTTTCATATATAGAATTCGATGCAATGGTTGTTCCAATATATGTAAAAAAACATATGTTGGGACGACAAAGAATTAACTTAGGACAAGAATTTCTTCGCATAAATCTGATCACAAAGCACAAGGCAGAAAACAGCACTAGCCGCTCACTATGGAAAACTCGGACACTCTCCAGACTTCGAAAACGTTTACGTTTTGCAACAGGAGCCGAACTACTTTCGAAGGTACACTCTGAAAATGCTCCACATAATTAACGAACGAAGAAAGACTAAACTACAAAACGGAGACGGCAAAATGCGCGCATATATACAGACACTTTGTTAGGAAACAAAGAATCAAAAATAATCAGTGAAGACTCAGACGGTGCAATGACAAGTTGTTAATTGACGTATTCGTCAAAGACTGTGTGAACTTTTATTTAAAGTATATGTTTTATGTAATAATATATGTTTGTTTAAAATTTCTGTAAGTTTATAAATCTGTGTGTAAAGTATAGAATAAGTTTCTTAATATGATACCATCTTTGACAGAGTCCCTGAAGATGACTTTCGACGAAGGCCGAAATATTGGACACAATAAAAATTAAAATACAAATAAAAAGTAATTTTAATTGGACCTTGGCCCGTAAAACAAATAACTTAATATTCAAAAGAGGTCGTTAAAAATTAATACAATTCGTGCTTCATGTATAAGTTGAGCTGATGAGAATTTTCTTGAAGTTGTTTGGAATTTTCCAGACATTACTGATCCATTTTGATGAAGTTTTCTTGAAACTGTTGCTGTATAGCTCCGATTAACTGGCCCATATCAAAAACTTGGGCTGTACTTTTTCCACAGGGTCCACACCTTTTCATGACGTAGTTGCAACTTCCACTTCAAACTCGTGCTCCGCGAGAACAATACCTTTTACCTCTAATTCATCCATTAGTCGTTTTGGCAGCTCTATTTTCGTACCAGTAGTTGGAAGATCACGATTCGCCAGCTCCTTCTTCTGCTTGTCGACTTATGTTGATCAAATTTAACCATTTTGTATCGCAATCCCATTGTCTTGCGCCTCATTTATTATTGTTGATTGCTTGCACTATGGGGAAAAATTACATCTTTTCGTAACAATATACAACACACACCAAATTAACCAGCGGTTGGATCTCACCTTTTTCGATTTCAATGAAATTTCGGCAACTGATAAATGGTATCCAGATATACATTGATACAGTGGTTCAAAGTTGCAAAAAATGGGCCAAAAATAACTTTACTATGGCTGTTCATATTTCAATATCTTTTAAAGTTGAAATAATAGAAACTCGTTTTAAAGCTAAAAGAATAAGTTTTTATACCAATTAAGTTGAAACTTCTAAACTTGAACATTTGGCCCGTGGTAACTATCCTTGCACTTCAAAATTGATGTCCTTAAAAAGGACCCTTTTTAAAATTCTGAAAAAAATCACGTATTTTGATTAATATAAATGGCCAAATTTCAAGATGGTATTTTGATCGCATCGTATATTAAAAATTAAATTTCTAAATTTTTACATATTTTTATTTTGAAAAAAATAATTTATTTTTCGCATAAAAATTCGTTATAAACAATTTTTTTTTATTATAATTTCGTATAAAATTTCGTTTATATCAATGCAGAACACTGGTAAATCGCGTTCGGAGTTATTTAGTTATGTATGAAAATGTGTTATGTCTTCCAATAGCTGTAAAGCCCATAGAATTTACGATGCTGCTGGCAACGTTCTCTGCTGTCGTGCGCAGGTTCCCCAACGCATAAGACTGAAAATATGGCCATTTCGCTGCTTCCTGGTACTAGAACCCCCTTCCTTATACTGACAGTAAGCAGCGGAATTGTCGTTTTTGTACTGCATTTGACCCTGCAGTAAAATCTGCGTATCTAAATAAATTGTTCATATAAATTTCATTTGTTTACATTTTTAATTTTTGACAAATTTTTAAAAATAATTTGTCAACTTTTGATTTTCAAAAATTCATAATTTTTTTAGTATGGTAATAGTTTTTCTATCGACGTTAAGCGTTAAGCATATAGCTATGCCCGCTTAGAAAAACGTATAGATGTTATCTTTTGTATGAAAATTATGTTTAAGCGTTGATAGTGATACCAAAAAACACGACTAATATCACGGTTTAATTATGTGTTTTTATACCCTACACTAAGAGTGAAAGGGTATATTCAGTTTGGTACGCCGTTTGTAACACCCAGAAGGAAGCATCTCCGGTATGGAAAAGTATATATATTCTTGATCAGCATGACCTCCTGAGTCGATTTAGCTGTTGAAATCCATACTACTTAAACAATTGAAGAGTTAGATACATGAAACTCATAATATAGATTACTCATATACCTACGCTGTATGTGCGATGGGCAGATCGGTCCATTGTGACCTGCGATCTGACCATTTATATTCAAATACCTCATATTAAATTTACATCTACAGATTAATTTTACTGTATACGTGCTTTGATAAACTTTTTTTGGTCAAATATATATTGAAGTCATTCATAAATACATGAAAATAATGTTTTCCGGCGAAACGATTTGTGGTTCCCAAAAAAATCGAAATTCGGGACACCTACCCATCTGTAAATATGGGTATCAAATGAATGGAAATTCTTCAGCGATTGAAAGTTTGTAGTTATTTTCAGGACTCGTAGACCCTGATGACCCACTTTGAATGGTAACCACATATATGTGTAGGGTATTTATAGTCGGCTTAGACCGACTATAATGACTATAATTTTGATAATTTTCACTATCTTAATAACACCTACTATATAATGTCCCTACTTTAAAATTTCCCATGTGATCTAACCTTCCCAACTGGTTTTTATTAAAATGGTAAAGTGCACTTCTCCAAATAATAAGTTTTGACTTTTATTTTACTATTACACTAAACAATTAAAAATAATAAAAAAATAAAAAATAAAATAAATGAGATTTTTCTATTTCTTGAGTTAGAAAAACATTTATTTTGATTTAAAAAAATTTGGAATCACTGAATACTTAAAAATCCTTTGGTTAAATTTTACATGATATAACCTGCTATAAAAATGTATTTTTTGCTTAACTGTCGCACAGATATATGGGAATTTGTATCCAAAGATGCCTCTATGATAAATGTTTTGATTTTGTTACTGTAGAGTTGTAGCAAAATTGGCATATTGGCTGCGGTTCCTTTTTGAAGAGGTGTACATGAGTCGGAGTCTTGTGAAGCATTTATTTTGTAGAGTGTTGGTGAATGATGGCAACCGGAGAGGGATTTTATATGGATTAACCTTTTTATATGACTATAGTTTGACCAATCAAGTGCAAAATTATGTTGTTGGTGTTCAAGAGCACATTTGGTGACGAGATGTGGGCGTAAAAGTAAGTTTGCAGCTTTATCTGCATTTCCATTGCCCTGAATACCCACGTGCCCAGGTATCCACATCATTTTGATCTTTTTCATCATCGAAATTAGTTGTTGCTTAATACTTAGGGGACTATGGGGCGATTATCAGAAGGCAACGTGTCTGAGTGCTTCAACATGGCGAAGCCAGCGCAATCCTTGTCGGTGTCGTCTCAAGTCAACTCACTGGTCACCAGAATTGGCAAATTGTCAAATGGTGACACCTCCACTTCGGTGGAAGTCCTCCTCGTGGAAGTCCCTGGAAACGGCGCTCTGCACCACCCGGTGCAGAAGTCGGCTAAAGTGAGTGGCGAGCATTTCCCTCAAAGTGAGGGTTCGTGCGTTGGGTTTGGGTCCCACCACGGAAAAAACCTATGCGCCCAATGAAAACAAAAAAGAAGCCTCGGATAACGACCGATTACAACGATGGCGACCCACGCAAACGTTTTAAGGACCATGATTTACGGATATGCACCTGCACAGAAAATAAACGGGTTCATAATATTAACGAATGCTGTTCATAGAGGCAAATTCATACGATTTAATGCAAGATACATTGTGACAATGTACATTGTCCTGTAACTTGTTTGTGAATTTAATAATCAGTTCATTTTCAGTAAGAATCAGTGTTCATAATACGCACAAATAAATTTAATGATTTTTTTCATACTTCAATGAATTATATTCATTGAAATACTGCAGTAGACATTTTGCATGTTCGTTTTTCGTGTTCGTTGCTAGTAGCGTTAGCTGCGCTCTGCTGCTATTAATTCGCAGAAAGCTGCGACAAATGTAAGAAGTAGGTGCGAAATGAAGTGAAATGAAGTGCGAAATTACATTTAATTTATATTATACTATTATATTTAATGTATATAATAATTGAATTTACATTAAAATAATAAAATGAAAAAACTTTCTGAATTCACTTTTGTTTATGATCTCGTTCATTAAAGTATGTATTCGATTCATTGCGACAATGAACTCTCGCATTCAATATAGCTAATGAAATATTCATTGTAATTATGAATATTTGTCATTTTGATTCATGATTCATACATTGTAATTCAATGAATTTTTACATTGAAGTATTACCGGAAATTCGTTGTGACAATGAACAATTACATTGGACCAATTTTAACGAAATATTCTTTATGATAATGTACTTTTTCATTGTAGATATGTACTTTTTGGTTCAGTGTGGAATGTCCCGACCCTTTATAGGGAAGGTGCCTCTATCCAGCTGGCAGAAAAATATAAGGCTGACATCACCGCTATCCAGGAGATTCGATGGACGGGACAGGGCTGTTCGAAACAAGCATCCTGTGATATCTACTACAGCTGCCATGCGGAGAGACACGAATTTGGATGTGGATTTGTGGTCGGCAAGAGACTCCGCCACCTTGTCTCTAGGTTCACGCCCGTGGACGAAAGGCTGGCAACAATTCGCATCAAGGATAAATGCTTCCATATTAGCCTAATTTGTGCACACGCTTCGACGAACGAGAAAGATGACGAGACAAAAGAGCGCTTCTATGAGCGCCTAGACAACGCATATGAGCGCTGCCCCCGCCACGATATCAAAATCGTGCTAGGCGATTTTAACGCCAAGGTGGGCAGAGAAGCCATCTATTGTCCCACAATCGGAAAATTTAGCCTCCATGCCAACACTTCCGATAACGGAACGAGGCTAATCGACTTCACCGCAGCACGAAACATGGTAGTTAGTAGCACTAGATTCGAACATTTCAATATCCACAAGGCCACATGGTTGTCGCGCGATCAAAAAACTCGAAATCAAATTAAGCACGTTGTGATTGACGGAAGGCACGCTTCGAGCGTGATGGACGTACGCACTATCCGAGGTGCCAATATGGACTCGGATCATCACCTTGTAGCAGCCAAGGTCCGCACACGCTTAAGCGCTGCGAAGAACGTACGGAACCAAACGCAGAGAAAGCTAGACGTCGGAAAGCTGCAATCACAACAGACAACGCAAGCCTTTTCCACTCGACTCTCACACCTGCTTATACAAAGCACTCCTCCTCTCGATGATATAAGCGCGCAGTGGAATCATATCTCCTGCTCTATGCGTACGGCTGCCGAAGAGGTGCTTGGATTCCAACGCCCCCTGAGGAATCAGTGGTATGACCAAGAGTGTCGCGCGGTCACTGCAGAGAAAGACGCTGCGTACAAATCCACCCTGCAGTCAGTAGCTACGCGAGCTGCGAAGGAGCGATACAAAGAGAAGAGGAGGGAAGAGAGACGTCTTTTCAGGCGTAAAAAAAGCGAGGCAGAAAGACGTGAGTGTGAGGAGAATGAGATGCATGGGGACATGAATGAGGCTCGAAAATTCTTCGAGAAAATAAGACGCCTAGCCGGAGGTTCAAAATCCGGAGGCTCTTCTTGTAAAGATGAGAACGGGAATCGAGTGACAGATATCCAGAACACACTGAAAATATGGAGGGATCACTTCTCTAAACTGCTGACCGGTGATGCTGACTGCAACTCCACCGATAGAGAAGTAAACCCGGCAACCCCAGTACTTGATGACGACGTTGAGATTCCGCCGCCCGACCATGACGAGGTCAGAACAGCCATTGCTCGACTGAAAAACAACAAACCCGCAGGTGCTGATGGCCTTCTTAATTGTTTAAGACCGGAGGCGAAGAGCTAATAGAGAGCATGCACGAGCTCGTAAGCAGAATATGGTCGGATGAAAGCATGCCAAGTGACTGTAACTTCAGTGTACTCTGCCCAAACCTTAAGAAAGGGGATCCCTCTATCTGCGCCAACTACCGTGGGATCAGCCTACTCAATATCGCATACAAGGTTCTATCGAGCGTATTATGTGAAAGACTGAAGCCCATCGTCAACAGACTGACTGGACCTTATCAGTGCGGCTTCAGACTTGGAAAATCCACCATAGACCAGATTTTCACATTGCGCCTAATCCAGGAAAAGACCTTAGAAAAACAGATCGACACCTACCACCTATTAGTCGACTATAAAGCCGCCTTCGACACTCCGATAAGGGAACGATTATACGCCGCAATGTCTGAGTTCGGTATACCTGCGAAACTTATAAGGCTTTGCAGGATGACCCTGAGCAACACACGTTGCTCAGTGAGAATAGGAAAAGACCTCTCCGAGCCATTTCATACCGAGCGAGGTTTCAGACAGGGTGACTCCCTATCGTGCGACTTTTTTAACTTATTGATGGAGAAAATAGTTCGAGCTGCCGAACTTCGTCAAAGCGGCACTATCCTCAACAAAAGTGTCATGCTGCTCGCATATGCCGACGATATTGATATCATTGGCAGGAGCACACGAGCAGTCAGCGCAGCATTCTCCAGATTGGAGAAAGAGTCGCGTCGAATGGGTCTAGCGGTGAACGAGACCAAGACGAAGTTCCTTGTGTCAACAAGCAAAAAATAGTCCGTGCGTCTTGGACAAAAAGCTGATTTTGACACCCACAAGTTCGACATTGTGAAGGAATGCTGTTTACGCTGGGATCCAGTCAACATTTAATGTGTTTGTCAAGCCATGAAACTTTCACGGTTAACTAAAAATTAACAATAAATCATAATTATAGTAAATGATTTAAAGTTAAGTAAAGAAAGAAAATCTAGTAATTATTTTTCAAACCTGATATAATAATAATTTAATTGAAAATGGTCGTTAAAAGTTCAAAAATTTCCTTTAAGCTCTTTGCGCAACATCACAGCATTTTTTGTTTTTCGGTTTTAAAAGGATTCTTCTTAGTTTTAGAGGTAATTGTCAACGTATTCGACGGATAAGAAATATTAAAAGTTGCCGATTTCGAACGCATACTTTGTTATTGGAACTCTTCGCATATAAATTCATGCATTACAACCGAGATATCAGTTAAATACGTTGCGTCAAAGGACATAAAGTAATGCTGGGTGCATAAGTCTATATGTAATTACAGATGAAAAACATTATTTAATTTTATAACATAACAGCATATCATACTTACAGAGTTAAATAACTTTTTTTTAATCTTACCCAAAATTAACTCGGGATGATTATCTCTTGATGAACATAATTGATAAAATATATGATAATTTCGTTCATTTAATGACTGGAAGACAACTCGTGATTTTTCCAATAAATATGTATGCATATTTGCTCCTGTCAAGTTCATGACACTCATAGTATTCTTAAAGAGTAGTTTAGTAAACTTTCCAAACCGTGAACTATTATCATTTCTAGTTGTCTTGGCGTTTCCGAATGCTTCCATTATAGGAGAAGATGCAAGTACCTTCCGCTCTACATGTGTCTCAGACTCCGAGCCACCCACAGCAGCAAAATAACGCATAGCATACTTAGCAGAGACTGTCTTTCCGGCTCCAGATTCACCACTAACTATAATACTCAAATCGCAATTCTCACGCTCTAGTTTTGTATAAGCTTCTTCTGCTAAGGCAAATATATGTGGTTCTAATTCACCCATAAAACGGCCACGATAAGCGCGTATTATGCTTTGACTGTAGAGTGGTAAATCAGCATACGGATTTATTGCAACCAATATAATCCCACAATACGTGTAAATGGACTGCCGTTCTAGGAATCGTACTTTAAGATTATGTAAAACTCCTGGTTCATGTAAATAGGAGAGCGACGTAAGATCATTCTGACCTATCAAAATGGCAGGATTGCGAAGTGGTGGTAATTCGTTGCCATTAATATTTATATTTACTTCCAACACTCCACCTTTTTCCTTTTTTAATTTTAATATAGAATCTCCTTTGTGATAATCTTTTTCTAAAGTTGCACCCTCCCATACATCATCAATATTAGGTATCCATATTTTGGCGCCCTGTAAAATAGTAATATTTATGGAATTAAAATAATATTAATAAAATTATTAACTTGTAAAGCTCAAATTATAACAAGTATTAAAAGTTATCACCAGGGCTCGGATTTTGATGACATTAAAATACGTTAAAGATTACCATTAAAATTACACTAAAAACGACAAAAAATGACTTTAAAAATGACCTATACAAAAGCATAAATAACCGTGTTTTAGCTAATACAGCTTATAGCTGTGGTCAATTGTTACCTAAATTACACATTCTATTATTAAAAGGTGATTCAGCAAAATAATAGTTATACTATATGGTAGATAAAAAGAGTACTGTAGGAGTACTCGCTACTACTTCTACGATTGTGGATAAAAGTAAGATTGTTAGGAAGCTCTATTCTACCGGTTATTACTTAATGTATGTAAGTTATATCAATCTGTCTACGTTCGCCAAGAGACTTTAACTTTAGTAGTATCAGACGATCTTCTTATGGAAGACGTAAGTTATCTACAAATTAAAACCTTTGAGAGCAAAGCGTAGGAATTTTTTCGGTATTCAATGCGTCAATATATACATTGTAGAAGGGAGACTTTAAGTATTTTCATATTTAAATTAACCAATGTTTAAATAATTTAATTTATTCAATTGCATTGGTATAGGTAACGAAGAACATTTTCATGTTTATTTTTAATTTAATATATATACAGTATTTAGTAAAAATGGTTGTATATGTAGTAATATTTTATTATTTAGCTTAAAGTTAAATAAATAAAACCAATCTTTTTTCAGAGAGTAAAATTTTCGAATTTTAAATAAATACGGAATGTAGTAAAATAAAATGAGTATGTAGTTATATTTTACAAGAGTTCCATGCTGCTCGGGAACGCTAATGATATCGACATCGTACGAGCAGTCAGTGCAGCATTCTCCAGTTTAGAGAAAGAATCGCGTCGAATGGGTCTTACGGTGAACGAGGACAAGACGAAGTACCTAGTGTCAACAAACAAAAAGTCCCGACGTCTTGGACAACACGTCACTATTGACAACCACAACTTCGAAGTTGTGAACGACTTCGTATACCTAGGAACCAGCATCAACAATGAAAACAATGTCAGCCTGGAGATTAGCCGAAGAATAACTCTTGTCAAAGTTAACTAAACCCTTAATGGGTATCTCAAAAAATATAGTTTGCCAGGAGCCTCAACGGCGGCTCCTGGTCTTTCCAATAAAAACCAACTTGTTTTAATATTATTTCGTACACGACCGTGTTAATTTAATGTCCAAACTTGACTAACTGTAACAATCCAAATTCTCTTACTCGATAGCTTAAATTATACTTAAATGAAACTGCTGCATCGGCAATCCCACGATGGGCTCAGGTTATTGTTCTGATTGCGCATGTTGCTGCGTATGCAATCCCACGATGGGATCTGGTCATCGTTCTGGTTGCGCGTGTTGCTGCGTAAGCAATCCCACGATGGCCGGATACGCGTGTTACTGCAATACTGCAGTTAACGCTTAACGTAAGGTGTTAACTCTTCCCCCTCTAAATGTCTGCGTCGCGCAGACTTGAAGAATGCATCGAAGGACTCCGAGGTGGTTTTCTGACTGGGTTGATGCCTTCGAGATGCGTGCTCGGCAGATGTAGACGGGGTATATCGAAGTTTCTGGTAAATTTGCGCCACATGATAATGACGGCTGAGGCAACAATGATTATAACGATGATCTCCGAAGCTAAGGAGTAATTGAGTTCCTTCTTGAGGCTGTTAATGTTTTCGATATTTTTTGTGCTGAGATCATGCACATATTCCAGGTTCACCTTTAAACCACGACTGGTTACCTTTGTTAAAACTGGCGGGAGCACTTGCAGTTTTGAAACAGACTTGCTTGAAAAGGTCTGATTTTTCAATTGTACTGTCTCATTACTTAGCTGCAGTACGTACGTTCCATTCAGGAGATTTGTACTATTTCCAGCTATGATCTCACCTTTGAAGTTGGTGAGGAAGATCGTGTTTTCATTAATAAACTCAGAAATTATCTCCTCGCTGGTGTAGTGGCATTCGGCTTGGCCGCCTTTAAGGAGCAAAGGTAAGCAGTCATCCTCCTCAAGTTTTTCCAGATCAGACAATTCACAGACAGTTGAGTTGTTGATGGACAGACAGTCATGGATAATACCATATGTTTCTCGTTGATTTACTAGCATTTTTTTGAACCGTAAATCAATCTGTCTTCCATTTTCAACTGAAGCACGTGTTATGATCAGATGATATTCCTCACTTCTTAGTTTTGGAATTGAAAGGACGTATAGTAACAGTGAGCCGTTTGAAACAATTGAAGGTTTTCCGTATTCCATTGCTTCGATGATATTTTGATATGGCAATGTCTCTACTTCAGCCAAAATCTGATTGACTTCTTCATGGTCAAGGAGATTACTATTTACGATCCCGGATTTTGCCATTTGGCACGCACGCACAATTTCGCCAATCTCTTCCTTAAGCACGAGTACACGGTTGATTGCGTCTTGCTCAGCTTGTCCCGTTTCAATTTCCTTAGCTACACCATTAATCACTGTCGAAATTTGGTTAATTTTCCGTATGACATCACGTGTTGCACTAAAAATTTCATCATTAATTTTGTACTGATGATTATTATTAGCGATGATTTTGTCTTGACTTTGCAAAATCATGTTCCAGTCAGTGGCGTCTGGGTTTCCTGCGAGCCACTTCCAGGCAGATCCTAACCAGTTTATAGAACGTGGTTTCCTTGTATTTCCACCTCGTAGTTCGTTGATGCGGTCAGCCATTTGAGTTAAATGGAACTCCAGAATCAGCGCCTTCTCTTTATCCTTGACATTTCCCTCCGTTAGCGTTACCATTTCAGCCAATACATTCTCATATCGCTCCAGATCAATTACATGCACCAAGTGGAATTTTCCGCTCACGATCCAACCGTTGCCGTCTCTTATGGATACGATGGGAGCCTTGTATTTAAAAATATTAAAGCCAGATGCAACAGTTAAATATAAAAATAATCTGTAATAAAATTGATTAATAATTTCCTTTCCCCTCTTTTTTTTTAAATTTTAGTATATAATAAAATTTGAAGATACTTAAAATTAACATAATATATACTTTTACTGATTATAGTAACAGTATGACTGTAGAGAGAAAAATGTTAAAATATAATTTTTTATACATGTAATATTTAAATTGCTGCAAGGAGAACAAAAAAATCATTATAAAAAGACATAAATATAATATAGTATTAGTTTACGAGAAAACATTTTTCAGTTTTAGTTATTACTAGTTTATGCTTTTGTATGTGTTTTATAAAATAAGACAAGTTATTAATCGCTTTGTGGAATTATATTTTTAATGTGGGCCTTGTGTATCCTCCTGCCACTAGCCGTTATTACAGTCACTCTATTATTTTTTTCCACTATCTCTTTTTTATAGAGTGGTTTGCTCTTTCCTTTTATTCTCTTTATTGCTACGAAGATCATGTCGCCTTTTTTATAAGTTTTCGGCCCTGATCTTCTTCTGTTTCTCCTATTACTCTGGATTCTCATATTCTTTTTTATGAGTGAACTCAGATTTGTGTTAATTTTTGAACGAATGTCCACCAAATTCTGATAATTTATTCGCTGGCTCCTGTTAAAGAATATGTCGCTGGGTTTTTTCTGTATAACTGAGTGGATAGAATTATTGTACCTATCAACTGCTACATTAACTAATTCTTTGACCTTTAAATCTGAATACTATTCTTAGACATCGATAAATTTCCAAAATGGTGGAATGAAGTCTCTCTACTTGTCCATTTACTTCACTACGTTGCGTTGGGGTTAAGTATAGTCTAATACCTAACGCTTTAATAAAACTGGAGACTATAGGACTAATAAAGCTTTTTTCATTATCTGTGACCAACACTTGCGGTACAGTAAAATAGTGAAGAATTTTAACTAGTTTTTCTCTAATATGCAAAACCGATCTGTCTTTAATGTGAAAAAATTTGGCAAACTTTGAAAACTTATCGATGCAGCTAATAAATTTTTCATTTTGAATTTCCATGATATCCATGTGTAGTATTTGGCAAGGATATTTTGGGATGGGGGTGAGTTGAATTTCAGGGCGTGTAGGGTGTCTGTCGTATTTGCTAGAGTTGCAGATTTCGCATGAGGCAACATATTTTTTTATTAGGCTATTCATGCTCGGAAAATAGTAACATTCTAGGATTTGATTTTTGTTTTCCCTAGAATTTCTATGAGCTCTTTTGTGTTCACGTTCTATTATGTAAAATTTCCGTTCCTCGTTAGCTACATCCTCTACTAACCTTTGCGTAACTCGAATTTTATATTTATTAAAATGCTCTAAATATATTTCTTGTAATAGAGCGAGATTATCTTCTGGAATCTTTATTCCGTTTACAATGTTTGGATTTAGTTTTTCTCTCAAAATTTCTATAAGTACTTCTTTATTTATTTCTGCCCTGTTTATGCAATGACGAATGTAGCCAGGGTGTGGGCAAATTTGTGAAGTCAAGTCATTCCCTTTTTTTACAACAATTTGACATCTAAAAACGTTTAAAGGGGCTTCAACGTGAGGAATCAAGTCGGTATTATCTTGGTCTGCGCTGTGCGCAGTACCGATATCCGATTGTTCCTCTGAAATTTCGCTTCGACCTTCACTTGCCGTGTCTGTGACAGAATTATTTGAACTAGTCAAATGATTAAGTCCAGTTGGCAGCCTTGAAAGCGCGTCTGCCACAAAGTTTGCCTTTCCTGGTTGGTAAAACAGCTCGTAGTTGTATTCTTCCAAGCGAGCTTTCCAACGTTTTAGTTTCGCGTTGTAATTCCGATTGCCTAAGGCAAACGTCAATGGCTGGTGGTCAGTATAGATTTTAATTTTTTTTGCACCGTAAACGTAATTACGAAGATTATCAAGTGCCCACACAATAGCTAGCATTTCTTTTTCATTGGTAGCATAATTCTCTTCAGTTTTGTTTAAGGATCTAGAGACATATGCTATAGGTCTATCTTTACCAGCATCGCCCTGAGATAAAACAGCGCCGATTGCAAAATCGGAGGCATCTGTGGTTAAGTTAAATGGTTTTTCAAAATCAGGGAAAGCCAGTACTTCTGAAGATGTTATTAGCGTTTTTAAATCTTCAAATGCTTGTAGCGCCTGAGCATTTAACTCAATAGGAATACGTTTAGACTGATTCGCTTTAACCTGTGCATTTTCACCCCTTGTCAGATTAGTTAATGGTTTGGCAATTTTTGCATATTCACGGATGAACTTCCTATAGTATGATGTTAATCCTAGAAAGCTCTTCAAGTCTTTTAGATTTTTTGGCGGTAGCACTTGCTGAATAGAAGTAACCTTTTTTTGGTCTGGTTGGATACCATCAGGAGTTACTACATATCCTAAAAATTCCACTTCGGTTTTCATGAAATGCGTTTTATCAAGATTTACTTTTAAATTTGCGTGTTGTAACCGAGAAAATACAATTTCAATATTTTTAAGGTGATCCATCTCAGAGTTCCCAAACACAATAATATCATCAATATAAACGTAACAAATTTTTCCTATATATTCTTTGAGAACATCATCTATCATCCTTTGGAAAATTGCAGGAGCATTTCTTAAACCAAAGGGTAATCTTAGAAATTCATATTTTCCATTCATTGTGGAAAATGCTGTTTTTGGTATATCTCTTTCTTTCATTGGGACCTGGTGAAAGCCTGAAGTTAGGTCAAGGGTCGTAAAAAATTTTGCCTTATCGAGACTAGCAAGCGTTGAAGTTATATCAGGTATTGGATATGTATCTGGGATTGTGACATGATTAAGTCGTTTGTAATCAACAACCATTCGATACTGTTTTTCGCCTGTGGGCTTAGGTTTCTTTGGTACAACCCAGATGGGTGAACTATAAGGACTCTTGGAGGGACGAATTGTTCCTTCTACCAGTAACCCATTGACCTGTTTTTCTACTTCACTCCTCATGCAAGCTGGGTATGGATAGCATTTGCTATAAATGGGTTCTTCTGTGTTTGTTTTTATTTCAGCCCTAACAGTTGTTCTAACAAGCTCTCCACCAGTAATCGGACCAAAGAGAGTCTTATATTTTTCAAGAAGTAGACCAAGTTGTTTTTTTGTCCGTTCCGATATAGAGCCTACTATTGTTGAATTAATTTCTTCTGATATTTTGGATTTTAAGGGAATTTTTATATTTGGCTTTAAATTCAAAATGTCATTTTTTCTGTCAATTATTGCCTCAAGGTTTTTAAGGGTGTCGTCACCAATTATGCCGTGGAACGACATGAGTCCAGGCAAGACGTAAAAGGTTAAAACCGAGTCATTTCCTGCTTTTTCGAAAAATTTTCCACTAATCTTTTTTGAAATTTTTATATCACCTGCGGCAGAATGTACATTGAAGGGTTTTGTCAGAGGGGTGTAGCTGCTTACCACGGACGGACTTATAAAATTTTTGTTCGCCCCCGTGTCAACAAGAAAATTGAGAGTGGTTCCATTTTTTGTTATAAATTCTATGTAAGGAACGCTGGAGAGGCGTCCGTCATAAAATTTACTTCATCATTGTGATTATCTTGCTCCTCATAACCTTCGAATTCCTGCTGATTATATGTTCCTATGTTATACAACCTCTGCTGTTTTTGAGGCTGGTTAGTAAATGACCCTGCCCGTTTGAATGAATTGTTTCGGGGACGATTTATATAATCTACTCGTCTAGACTGGAAGGATCCCTCGTCCATTCGTTCATGCGGCTTGGGTCCTAAAGGTCTTGGTGGTGACTGATTATAATTAAATTGTCCCGAATTGAACCTGTTGTTTGGGTATGGTTTGAAATTTCTTTGAGGTAACGGGGGTGGTCTTGATTCATTGCGTGACATTTGTATTTGATTAAATGGCACTATTATTCTATTTGGAGTATTAGGGTGGAGGCTATTATTTCTAAGCGTTAGGTTCTGAATTTCTAGACACGCTGAGTATGCCTCAGGAAGAGTTTTTGGTTTCTGGATAATTAACATTTTGGCAAGTTCGCCATTTAATCCTCGAACAAAGACATCTAGCGCACGATTACGGTACGCCTCCACTAAGGCACTGATCGTTTCTTGGGAGTGTGATTCCGTTTTTATTTTATTAATAATCAATGAAAATTGGTGGTTCACTGTTGCGTAAAATTCGTCCAGCTTTGATCCTTTTTGCGACAATTGAGCAAGTTGGTGTTCTAACGTTTGCACGTCCCTTTTATCTGCATAGTGCAGCGACAAAACTCTTTTAATTTCTGGCCACTCGTCCTCGAATATATTGTAAGAAACTAATGCAGCATCTGCATCACCTCTAATTTTTTGACGAATATGCTGCAAAATTGCCCTGTATATTGGCTTGTTTTTCACTATGACGAAATCTTTGAGGATTGCCTCTACACTATGTATCCAGGATACATAGTGAGCCGGATCCCCCTTAAAGATCTGTAACTCTTTTACGCAGTCCGGTAGCCTTGAAATTTCTTTCAGCTCCTCTTCATTCATTGGACCACGTAAAAGTTCTACCCTGTCTTCCACATTGTTTCTTTCTGAGGGACGCTCTATATCATTGATACGTGCTTCCATTCCCCTAAGCATCTCCGAAATATGACCATTTGCCGCACTAGCTTCTTCTATCCTACCTATCCTTCCCTCAAATGATCTTAATTGATCAACAATTGCGTTCACCGCCCCTGTCAACTCCTTAAGGGAAGTTTGCATTCCTTCCATTGTATTGGTTCTTATATTTTTATGTACTTTTTTCCTAAAAATGGATCGCACAAGGCCACACTTACCTTATATAATTTCCTTCGCAATTAATTTTTCTTTTTCTTTACAATGTGGATTTCAGCTTTTTGCTGTGAGATTTTATTTTTTACACATATATGCTTCAGCTTTTTGCTGCAATTTTTTTTATATATATTTCACAATACTTCAGCTTTTTGCTGTAATTTTTTTTTTTACAAATATATGCTTTAGCTTTTCGCTGCACTTTTTTTTTTTTAAATATTCTTCACAATATTTCAGCTTTTTGCTGCAAACAATTTTTTATTTTTTTATGAATATATGTTTCAGCTTTTTGCTGCAATTTTAATTATTTATTTATTATTTTTTCCTTTAAAAGATATATTTCTCGATATTTCGGCTTTTTGATGCAAACAATTTTTAATTTTTTACGAATGTATGCTTCAGCCTTTTGCTGCAATTTTTATATTTTTTTTATAAATTTTTATTTATTATTTTTAAATTTATATATACATTTTTTCTCTTTTTAATCAGTTTTGTTAATAATATTCTGTCTTTAATTTCATTCGAAAAGAAAAAAAGGAAAAAAAAAAAAATCTTTTTTATATTTTTCTAAATTTTTTATAAATAAATTAATTTACACTGTTATTCTCATTATATTTTTTGTTTTTTCTTAGTGTCACTGCAAAATGTTGTTTATTTTATTTTTCGTTTTTTTATGTTACTGCAAAATACTGAAAAAGAAGAGAACCGGAGTTTTTTTAATATTTTTGCATTTATGGAAAACACTACAAGGCGACCGGCCATGGAAGGATCGCGTTGTCCTGTTTAGTCGTCCGTGTTTATGATTACAGACAACCTACTGAGGCACGATTGGCTTCACTATGTTTTAAGAAGTCCCGTTTCGTTCTCCCTCCGTGTTCTCATGGGAACGGGGGAATTAACTAAGGATTCTAGTGATAAAAATAAGAACTATCCTCATACCGGCTAAGTCTTAATTGACTTAACTTGGTATTCGGATGCCTATATATTTTCTCCCGCGCGGGAATTCACAAGGATCCAAAGGATTATAACGAAGGACAATCTTTTGAACATTTTTGTTGGCCGGTCCCTGCTCGGGCGCCAGTTAACTAAACCCTTAATGGGTATCTCAAAAAATATAGTTTGCCAGGAGCCTCAACGGCGGCTCCTGGTCTTTCCAATAAAAACCAACTTGTTTTAATATTATTTCGTACACGACCGTGTTAATTTAATGTCCAAACTTGACTAACTGTAACAATCCAAATTCTCTTACTCGATAGCTTAAATTATACTTAAATGAAACTGCTGCATCGGCAATCCCACGATGGGCTCAGGTTATTGTTCTGATTGCGCATGTTGCTGCGTATGCAATCCCACGATGGGATCTGGTCATCGTTTTGGTTGCGCGTGTTGCTGCGTAAGCAATCCCACGATGGCCGGATACGCGTGTTACTGCAATACTGCAGTTAACGCTTAACGTAAGGTGTTAACTTCAACAGGGGTTACTTTGGGCTCAGTCAGAGCAGAGCCCTCTCTCGACGGACAAAAATTACGCTCATCAAGTCGCTCATCATGCCAGTCCTCCTCTATGGCGCTGAGACATGGACGCTTGCCAACACCGATGAGCGAGCTTTAGGAGCGTTCGAGAGAAAGATTCTTCGGAAAATCTATGGCCCAATATGAGTTGAAAACGAGTACAGCATCAGATGGAACGACGAGCTGTATGAGCTCTACGCCAACATTGACATAGTCAGGCGTATTAAGAACCAGCGCCTACGCTGGCTTGGACATGCCGAGCGTATGGATGAAAGCGCTCCAGCAAAAAAGGTTTTCAATTCTGTACCCAGTGGTGGTCAACGTAGGAGAGGGCGTCCGAATCTCCGGTGGAGCGACCAAGTGCGAGACAACCTGACAACACTTGCAGTGCAAAACTGGCGCCAGCGCGCTCATTGCAGAAGCGACTGGCGAGGGGTGATTGCTGCGCCGAAACCCAACATGGGTTGTAATGGCCAAATAATATAAAAATATATAGTTATATTTTAACTTTAACTTGATATAAAATAAATACAGTAGTATTTTATCTACATATTTCAGGACGTATAAATACCAAATGTAGTTCTATTTTAACGATTGTATTCAAATTTTGCTGTAATGCAGTAAAATTGGATGTACTAAAATAAGAGCAATTCATAAATTTATTAACTTACGATGCCATATTTTTGATTTCAACTCCACTGCATACGAAAATAGAACAAGGATGCCAAATATTTCTTTCGAATCTACTTAAAAATGCTACAAACAATATCCTAAACTTAAAAATAATTATAAAAAAAAATGACATAACGACTAAAAAATGACTAATGCATTAAAAAAAACATGTCATCAAAATCAGAGCCCTGGTTATCACATAATAACCTTGTTTTTTTTAATATCACTCTTAACGTTTAAAAATATTGTTACGAAAATTCCGTCTACGGAAAACTGTTCTACAAGTTCGTATCTCTGGATTGTGTACAAAATAAAAACATTCTTATGTTTGGTTTAAATTATAACAATTAACTTTATTAATTCACTTTAAAAAACAACTTTACTAATAACACATTCTAACAACTGATGCATATCCACTATTTAACTTGACATTGTTCTCACACGAGATGCACTCGACCACTTTCCAATCACTAGTGAAATGCTGTGCCTCAGATGCGGTGCCCTTATATACTGCGTGTATCAGTTCGACACGTTTCAACAAGCTTCGACATGTTTCGAGAACCTTGTACTTGTTTCGTGAATTACGCATGCTATTGGCATCTCATTCGCACTTTGTGTTTTTAATGCGCTGTTCTTCTATTTCTTTCTCGTACATCTGTGAATCCAATAGGCGACTGACTTCTAAAATCCGACCCAATAGAAATGTTTCCTGACTTCTTAAATCGTTTTATTAATGCTCAAGTGACCTCCATTGGATCCACAATGACATTTCAGTACTATCGCTTTTATTTTTGACTTGGGAATAACAATCAAATTTCGTGCAGATCTGCCATTTTCAGTTTCCATGACATTTAATGCCTTGACATTTAATGAACGAATGTGAATTATGTTCGTCTTTTCTTCTTCCTTCGGCCACTCTCTGGATTCCATTGTACACACTCGTGCCGACACAGTGCTTGAATTTCTACGATGGCAACTGGTGTTACTTGACCCATCCTCAGGTCTCTTTTCTGGTCTGTTTCTCTTAGGTGGTTGCACAATTACACATTTATGTATTTCACGACAGTCGCATGCCATATGCCCATATTTTTCACAGTTGTAGCGTTTATCTTTCAATTAGGTGTTTCCGTTGGCAGCATAATGTCGAATTTACAGCTGGCTTTGGACGATTTAGTCGCTCCTCCCTCCTCATCGAGTTTACGTATCTACGTCGGTGATCGGCACAATGTAGTCGATATGTCCTTCGTAAGCGCTGTGGTGACCGTTTCAATAAATGTCATCTTCGGCATAGTCATTGCTGCCCGTTTTGTCCCAGGATCCCTTATGCCATCAACGAACGCATTTATCTTGTTAATGTCACTTTTTGGAACTGTCAGCAAAACTTCGGCTGCGTCTCCTTTCAGGGCCACAACAAGCGCTGCTACCATGTCTTCATTGTTCCATCTATTACTTACAGCCGTGGTCTCAAATTGCAGCTTGAAAATGTCGAACGCTGTTGTTCCATCGTACATCGGTGATTTTAGCCTCGTGCCACTGACAACATGCAATGAGGGTCCACTTAGCTGTAGTAAACTGACATCTTCTTGCATTTTCTGTAGCTTTTTGTCAAAACCATTTTCCAATTTTTCAAATTTGTCATCAATGTCCACTACAGTGTCATGTCTTTAAAATAAATACATTTGTATTTAATTTAAGTCTATAAAATCGAGAAAGTGATTTCCTTTGATAGTTGAAATGAGATTCTAGAACGAGATTTATGAAATATATAGCCCTATTATGACGACCATCACAAATTCTCACAATAGAATTTTTCGTCAAAAACCTCCCAAAAATTAGGGTGAATCTCAAATTGAGATGTTTTTGTATTCTGCCAAAAACTTGAGACTCTGATAGGGTCAGAAGAATTAGAAAACCTTTGATGCTCAATTTAACAGATCACAATTAACATTAATTATATTGGCTATTAATTAAGTGTTTAGTCTGTAAACTAACACATAATAACACAAACTTTTCAAAAAAATAAACAAAATGCGATTAAGAATTAAAAACAATGGGTCATTCCACAGAAAACGTTACCAAGGTGTGATATATTATAGTTAAACCTATTGATTCCGTTTAAAGATTTTTAGGATAAGAAATAATAATAATTTCATTCTCTGCGGTCCGAATTCACAAAATTGCAAGGAAAATGTGTTTTTTTTTTCAATTTAAGTCAAATATTATTTTTGGAATTTATTATAGTACATAATTGAGACAATAATATATCGTCGTTGTAGAACAAAAAGTCACCAAATACATTTTTATAAAAAACTTAAATTTCGAGTTTGCTAATTAATATTATAAAAAGTATTTTATGCATTTTTATACCCTACACTAAGAGTGAAAGGGTATATTCAGTTTGGTACGCCGTTTGTAACACCCAGAAGGAAGCATCTCCGGTATGGAAAAGTATATATATTCTTGATCAGCATGACCTCCTGAGTCGATTTAGCGATGTCCGTCTGTCTGTCTGTATGTCTGTTGAAATCCCTACTACTTTTAAAATTGAAGAGCTAGATAAATGAAACTTATAACTTAGATTACTAATATACCTACGCTGTATGTGCGAAGGTGCGAGATCGGTCCATTGTGACCTATGATCCGACCACTTATGTTCAAATACCTCATATAAAATGTAAAGATCAATTTTTTTTGTATACGTGCTTAGGTAAACTTTTTTGGTCAAATATATATTGATATCATGCTCAAATACATTATAATAATGGTTTCCGGCGAAAAGACATGTAGTTCACAAAAAAAAAATCGAAATTCGGTACAGCTACCCATTTGTAAATATGGGTATCAAATGAATGGAAATTCTTCAGCGATTGAAAGTTTGTAGTTATTTTCAGGATTCGTATACCCTGGTGACCTATATATCACTTTGAATGGTAACCACACATATGTGTAGGGTATTTATAGTCGGCTTAGACCGACTATAATTTTGATAATCCTAACTATCATAATTACACCTACTTTAAAATTTCCCATGTGATCTAACCTTCCCAACCGGTTAAAGTTGATATATCAATTTTAAAGTTGAAATATCATTTGATAGATTTCCATTTTCTTATCATGTGGTAAAAACAAATGAGATCGACTAAAAATTGACAGATATATAAAGATTTAAGTAAATGAATATTTGGCGTTTTGAAAGAGTATTTGGTGACTTTTCGTTCTACAACGACGATATAAACACTGTAGTTTCGTTGTTTTAAATCCGAAAGAACATTGCATTGATGATAAGTGGTTCAAAGTACTGACAATTAACCAAACTAAAACTGCCTTTTGAGTTTTAACGTCCGTCACAAAATAAATCGTAAAAGTTATTTTGCGAAATATTTTACAAACCTACAATTGGGAAACTTAGTAAAAGTAAAGATTTTTGTCGTATCTATTCATTTATTATACTCTTTAGTCCCATAGATATTCCAGATGGTTGCTATATTCAAAATATTGTAACGCTCGTCACAATAACAATCGTCGCAAAACAAAAAAATTGGAAAATTATATATTTGTTAATATGTATATGCATCAATAATGAATTATATAATTATTTAACCATAGAAAAAGTAGTAAATATTCCAAAATATTCAATAAGCAAAGATAAAAAATGAAAATTCCAAACCTTACAAAAAAATCATAAAAAATTACAAAAAAATCATTATTTTCGAAATGCGATAAATATTTATGTAAGCTGCGAAAGAAACGGATTACAAATGATGCAGACAGAGTAGTTATTGAAAAGAATGGTAATATAATACATATTTTTTTCAAAACGAAATGTTTAGCTTTCCACTAAAATTATATATCGACGGTGGGCCTTAAAATACCACAATAATTTGCTCGTTTTCATCAAATGTCAATTCATAATTTGACCATATTGAAATTTTCATGTCTATTTGTATAGAATTCGTACAGGTAACGCCCGTCACAAAATGTGTAACACCCGTCACAAATTAAAAGTAAGTGATCAAAGTAACCTTTCCAGAATTTGGTTATAGAGGGGAGAACTCCCATAGTCCGATTATTTTAGCTAAAATTTAATACTTTGTGGAGTAAACTCTGTTTTTTGAAAAAGTACGTGTAAGGCTCGTCACAGCATTTAACTTCAAATTTTTTGAAAGATATAGGACATATTGCAAAAAAAATTTTATACATGCTTAGAGGACCATAAGATCTATCATCCGCATCTTGAAAATATATCTATCTTTTTTTTATTTATCAAATGAAAATGTTTTTAATCACACGAATGTAACGCCCGTCACAATGGAATGCCCCCAATTCAGTTGGATGGGAAGAGGTTAGTATTACACTAAAACACATCAAAAACTTAGCACATCATTAACTGGAAAATCCACGAACTTGGGTCATAAATTGGCACCATTTAAATTAATAAAATGCATTTTTGAATGCATATTAGTCTTTAAAACGAATGAAAATTCTGATATTTTAAAGTTGTTTGTTTATATGTATGTATTTATATTTAATTAAAATAAAAAGCTTTAAATGTGATATGAAACTCTCTTCCCTATTGTGCACAGTGTGATATTTTTGATATCTAGGGGGACAAAATTCAAAAGAAAAAGTATTTTCTGTTGTTTTTTTTCTCATTATAAAAATGTCCCATTAAGCCGAAAATGAACATACAATAAAATAAAAAAAAATATAACGGAAAACAAACTTGATAATTTTTTCAAACGTAAAATTTTTTAAATAAACTAGTATTCGTGTCTAAAGATCACATGCGCTATGCTTTACTAGTTGTAGTGTATTTCAATTTTTGAGAATGCAAACTTTTTAATCCATTAATGTCCGTAACTTCAACGAATAGATATCTACTGGTGCTTAGTTATCTATCGTGTAAGCACAATTTCGTAACTTCAACGCATACACGGATAGAAAATATTTGTTTGAATATGTTTGAATGTAATGAAAAAGTAATACGAAATTACCATATATGTATTAGCAATGAAGTGTAATTAAATTATAATCGAAATTGAATTTAATTTTGCTCACGTGTGAACATTATTATATTGTCCAGCAGAATCTGTCAAATTTACCATACATATATTACAATACCAACATAACATTTTAATTGCATTTGAATAAACTGTTTCTTGGCAATTTACTTGGTTAAAATTATGTTTCGAAACACAGAAAATGCTAATCAAATCTAAATACAACGTATGTTCACCACGCTCGTTTTAATTCGATAATTTATCGACTGACGAAGTTGGCAACGTTGTGAAGCATTTTCTACCTACGCCATCTTTTGCCATCATTGAACATATAGATGTTTAAAACAAACAAAAGAGAAATAGGATTTAAATGTATTCTTGCAACATTCTTCTTGTATACGAAGTTAGTACTCGTTGAGCAGAATGTTCGACCTATATCTCTTTTGTCGTCGTTTGAAGTATGTATAGGGTCATTTTAAACATACTGATGTTTGAAAACAAACAAAAAATTAATTCTTGTATATAAAGTTGACACTCGTTGATCGGCATTTTCTGCATACGTGTCTTTTGTTGTTCGTTGAGAAAACGTGTTCGCGTCGGTAATAATTTTGTTATTTGTATATTAAATAAATATATAAAATATATAAAATATTATATATAAAGTATTATAAAATGTACTAATAGTAACAGAGTATAATATAGTACAGTATATAATTTCTGAAACTAATGTGAAAAAAACACAAATAAAAATCAGTGTTTCGATTTTCAAACAGAATTTGGCATGTTTTTTTACAAAAGCCTCCGTGAATTCCTTGCCTACGCTATGTGCTGCTTTTATTTTATTTTCAGGATTTTTTTCCAAAAATATTAAAATATGTTTCTATGCAAACATACTACTTTTTGTACTGAAACAACTGATATGTTTCACTGGAAACATATTCATATTCAGGTCGTTCAAAATCATGTTTTAATTTGAACATATTTATGTTTCGGTTCAAATATTTATTTTGTTTGGATGTAGTAATTATTATGTTTCCATTAGAACATAAGGGGCAACATTAAAATGTTTCCGTGATATTATAATGTAAGTCAGAGCTCATTACAACACTATTCAAGTCTCAATACAACCCTGTTTACAAATGATTTATCAGTCAATAATATATTATGTTTACATAAAATTCCAATCATACATGTTAATGCCTGCAAAATTATGTTTGGGAGAGCCCTTTTTTTGCAGCGTGTAGCTAAGGAGTAAAAATACCAGATAGGTAAGAGATATCTGCTCGGTACGAACACCAATAGATATCTACTCGTTGAAGTTACGGGCATAAATACGTTTGTTTTATATGCATTTTTATGTAAATAATTTAGTTTGAGCTCAAATCATAGTTTAACATGTGAGTGTTAAAACCTTATTTAAATAGTAATGTTTAAAATTCAAAGAGGTATTAGTAAGTTGTTCCACATGGTTTCCTTTCAAATCACATTTAGTATAAAGGTTGGTCGAAATTCTTGCTACAAGAACTAAAATTGGCTGCGCATATGGGCATTTCCTGGGGTTCCGGACGGGACATTCGTTAATTATCTCGAAGGAAAATTAATGAATTTACTTAAATTTTTTTTTTTGCTCACGTTTTACTTAAATAGGACTAAATAATTGCACAAAATAATATAATTCTGTACAGTAGGTAAACAGATATAAATTAAATAGTGGTCGTTCCGGGAGTCGAGCTTCATATGGAAATGCCGAAAAGTCAGCAAATTTTGCGTATAAATTATTTTTTTGAATTATTTAAAAAAAAAGCTGAAATCATGTGCTTTCTTTGTACATTTACACTTTGTTCCTAGAATTAATAGTTTTTTCATAGTAAATCACCAAAATATTTCGGACTGGACAAAAAATTCTGTATAGAAATTATCAGTACGATTTTTATTCTAAAAATACTTTTTGCTTACAATATATATTTTAAATTAGAACACTACGATTCTTTGCTAAAAATAATTTTGTATATGACAATATTAATAATCATTATAACGAAATGAAAACTGATGTACTATTCAAATTTCCAGATTTTTTAAGTTTTTTAATTTTTTATTTACTATTTTTGAAAGAAATATATATATATATATATATATATATATATATATATATATATATATATATATATATATATATATATATTTATATTTATACTGTAGTTTTACACTTTTGGTACTCAAATTTTCTAGAATTACTAGGAAATTCAGATTTAGGAACAGAGGCTTCAATTCTATAAAAAATTGTTAGTTTAATATGATAATATATGCATTTTTTTGGTTTCGGACGGGACAACATTTATTTTATTTTCAATGATTATTTTTAAACTTCAGAAATATTAATTAAGGTTGTCTGAAAAAAACGGACAAACAACCTTTTATAATCCACGACCCTTACTCATTTTAATCAAACTACATGCCCCCCTTAACTACACTGTTCTACCAGAATTTTCAACAAAAATGGAACTTATCAATTCTGGTAGATTTCAGTCTCCCGATTCTTGCTGCGTACTCAGAATTTGGCTGCCCTATACGCCGAGATTTTGCGAGATTTGGTACTTAATATTGCAAGTTATCGAACGATTTCAACATGTTTCGGATGCAAACTTAATCACAAAAAAAAATATGAACCTTTACCTACGGATAATTAGCAAAAAATAATTAGCGAAAATAGTTGCATACAATGTCATACTGAAATAATGTGGTGGGGCTAGGTGCAAAAACGGACACAATTATTTGCATGTGATGTCCGCATTATAGGGAAACATGATAGGGAAAATATGCTCGGTATGTATTTGATTCGGTAGGTTTTAAAGGGTTAAAAAATGTATTACACAACTTTCAACGAAAATTTTAAATGACATCGAGATTTTCCATATGATAATGGGAAAATTCCAAATTATATTGAAATGTTCCATATGTTCATATTATTCGCTATTTTTTATTCATATCTCAGAAACCTTGATATATATTTTTAAAATTGATAAATCACTTGTGCTTTAATATTATGTGGACTTCTTAAATATATTTACGATTTAAGAAATATTAAATTGACTTTGCATCCAACGCCTAATGAGCAAAAATATTTCCATATTTTTGCATTTTTGTCGAATATCCTTGAAAAAGGACATTCGAATATTCATGAAAAACGACATCTAATGTCTAAATTCTTAAGAATATATCATTTTTATTTCAGTTGTAGAAGAATTTTTGCCAAATGTGCACAGTATTATATGTTATTTCTATATGAAGTGGACATGGCATTTTTCTGACCACGCCCATTTTTTGTGGATAAGTTATTATTCAATAAAAATTCTCTATACAAAATTTCAAGTTTGTAACTTTAAAATTCGATTTATGTCCACCTAGATTTTGAAAATATCGCATTGTGCAGTGTGGGGAATTTCTTGAGAGTTTTTTTTTGTTAGATTATTGGCAGAATACGAATTTGAGATTTTAATCATAATTATTCAAATAAGAAAAACACCTCTCATTAAGGTGTGACTTTTGAGCACTACCAATACCCGAATAGGGCTAATGTTTGAAACTCACAAAAAATAAAAAAAATAAAATGTAAATGGCCACACTAAGAAAACAAGATGTTTATAAAAGTCTTGCTGCAACTATCTGTTTAAATGTACGCCCTGTATCAAATATTCAAACATCCCATTCCATAAGTTACAATAAAGTTGCAGCAAAACTATTAATACTTTTTAAATATGACATATATGCAGATAGTCACGAAATGTTTTCCACAACAGCAATGATAATTGAGATATTTACAGTTGACTGATAGCAAACATTCTGAGAACTTGGACATTTGCAACAAAACTGTTGAGTTATTTTGACATTTGACTACTGTAAAAAGGAAAATGGCGTACTTTTTTCTTACGCTCGATTTATCCATAACAATTAAGTAAATCAAATGATTTAAAAAAGTGTCACCTCAAATAATACATTTTAATGGTAAAAGTGAAATTACAATTTCCTGGGACTGAAATTATCAACACTTGATGGAAAATATTTCTTTTTAGAGTTTACTTTGAGGAAGCAGCGCCGGGCCAACTTGGTTCTATGCGAAGAAGTCTCAAGTCGTACAATTTCACCTTCGAAGGATTATTAAGACGATGGCGATGTATAACCAGGATACTGTTTTAATTCTAGAATACACAAAATTATATTTGATTTCTTTTATTTCAATTCAATTAAAATTACTCCGCGAATTCTAATGGAGTACATTTTCCAAATACTCATCAACTATCTTCTTATATGTAAAATGTTTAATTGATGGTTGCTATAAATTAAATTTGAAAGATGGTTGCTAGCTAGCGTATTTGACGGATGTTTGAAAGATGGTTGTCTCAAAGATGATCTAAATAATTTGTAAATAACTTGATATTTAGGGCTGTGTATTTGTTTTCTTAGTGCATAATAAAATGTAAAAAAAACAAAGGTAAATTTTTGTTTTCGGCAGAGATTTAAAAATCCGTCCGCTACATGTACCGTATGTCAAAAGAACACAAACATTATCTTGCAAATATTATAAATTCAAAAGTTATACGATTTTAAAAATGTTTATGATAAGGTTACATCAAGATGTAAAGGAAATGTGCTTTCTATTCTCTGCGGTTCCAGTTCCGGTTTTATAAAAAAAAATAAAAAATGGTTCCGGTACCAGTTCCGGTTCTTAATTTTTTTTTGTTTCGGTTTCAGTTCTGGTTCCGGTTCTATAAAAAAATAAAATAACGATTGCAGTTCCGGTTCCCAGTAATGGTTCATGTTCCGGTTCCACAAACAAGCCAAAAACCGCAATAAAAATATAAATATTTTTTATTTTTACGTAAAAACATAATGAAACATATCTATCTATGAATATAAAAATTAATTGCCGTGCATTAGTCTCGCAAAAACATGAGAACGGATCGACTGATTTGGATGATTCTTTTTTGTTTTATTCGTCTCAATAATGAGAATTCGGAAAACTCCCAAGGAAAAACTGGAAATGAGAAAAATCGAATTTTGTGTTTTGTATGAGAATGCATTCTAAGTGCACCACCAATAGAATTGTATTTTAATAAGGAGGATTCGTTTATATAGCCACTACGGATAGATTGGACAACTAATACATTTTTCTGAACAATGTTCTATTATCATCTCAAATCTACTATTTATAAGTAACCACACATCTAATTTCTCTTTAAATATGTTAAATTATAAGTACAATTTTGCATTATTCTTAATTATTATTTTTTTAATTTTTACTTTTTTATAAACTGACCTTTTGATTATCTACGTAATTTTAATTTTGTTGAACTGTAAAATAATCACTTCTTATTTTTCTAATATACACTAAGAAAACAAAGATGATTGTCACATATATCACGGCCCTAAATATCAATTTATTTACAAATTATTTAGATTGTCTTTGAGACCACCATCTCTCAAATATCCGTAAAATACGATTAATATTGCTAGCAATCATCTTTCAAATTTACTATTATTTACAGCAACCATCAATTAAACATCTTACAAATAGGAAGATAGTTGTGGAGTATTTGGAAAAGATACTCCATTAGAATTCGCGGAGTAATTTTTATTGAATTAAAATAAAATAAATCAAATGTATTTATATTTAACTAGAATTAAAAAAGTATCTTGGTTATACATCGCCATAACCTTTATAAATCCTTTGAAGGTAAAATTTTACAACGACTTTAGACTTTTTCGCGGAAGAACCAAATCCGACCGGCGTTGCTGTCATCAAAGTAAACTCTGAAAAGAATTAATTTTCATCACGTGTTGATAATTTCAATACAAGGGAATTTTATTTTCACTTTTACCATTAAAATGTAATATTTGAGTTGACACTTTTTTACACCATTGGATTTACTTAATTGTTGTGGATAAATCGAGCGTAAGGAAAAAGTACGCCATTTTCTTTTTTTATAGTAGTCAAAATACCTTAAAAGTTTAGCTTTTAAGAACTCAGGATGTTTGCTAATAGTCAACTGTAAATATCTCAATTTTCATGGCTGTTTTGGCAAACATCTCGTAACTATCTGCATATAAGTCATATTTAAAAAATATTAATAGTTTTGCTGCAACTTTATATAAACTTATGGGATGTTTGAATATTTGCTACAAGGCGTAAATTTGAACAGATAGTTGCAGCAAGACATTCATAAACATCTTGTTTTCTTAGTGTATAAATCAAAAAAATATATCCAAAAGCATATACAACGAAAAAAAAATATATTAAAAGGAAGAAAAATATCTATAAAATAAATACATATGTATATGATTTACGTCCATACACAAATGTATTCGTCTTTACTTCATTGATATAGTTATATTAACTACATAATTTGATTGCATTTATATGCAATTTTTAATACATTTGTATTAAAAATAACTACATTTTGTCTTTTTAAATACGTCCGAAATATTAAGATACATTACTACATCTTCATTTATTTTAACTACATTCCGTATTTATTTAACACCAAAATAATTGATAATTGAGATATTTACAGTTGACTGATAGCAAACATTCTGAGAACTTGGACATTTGCAACAAAACTGTTGAGTTATTTTGGACATGTGACTACTGTAAAAAGGAAAATGGCGTAGTATTTTTCTTACGCTCGATTTATCCATAACAATTAAGTAAATCAAATGATTTAAAAAAGTGTCACCTCAAATAATACATTTTAATGGTAAAAGTGAAATTACAATTTCCTGGGACTGAAATTATCAACACTTGATGGAAAATATTTCTTTTTAGAGTTTACTTTGAGGAAGCAGCGCCGGGCCAACTTGGTTCTATGCGAAGAAGTCTCAAGTCGTACAATTTCACCTTCGAAGGATTATTAAGACGATGGCGATGTATAACCAGGATACTGTTTTAATTCTAGAATACACAAAATTATATTTGATTTCTTTTATTTCAATTCAATTAAAATTACTCCGCGAATTCTAATGGAGTACATTTTCCAAATACTCATCAACTATCTTCTTATATGTAAAATGTTTAATTGATGGTTGCTATAAATTAAATTTGAAAGATGGTTGCTAGCACTATTTATCGTATTTGACGGATGTTTGAAAGATGGTTGTCTCAAAGATGATCTAAATAATTTGTAAATAACTTGATATTTAGGGCTGTGTATTTGTTTTCTTAGTGCATAATAAAATGTAAAAAAAACAAAGGTAAATTTTTGTTTTCGGCAGAGATTTAAAAATCCGTCCGCTACATGTACCGTATGTCAAAAGAACACAAACATTATCTTGCAAATATTATAAATTCAAAAGTTATACGATTTTAAAAATGTTTATGATAAGGTTACATCAAGATGTAAAGGAAATGTGCTTTCTATTCTCTGCGGTTCCAGTTCCGGTTTTATAAAAAAAAATAAAAAATGGTTCCGGTACCAGTTCCGGTTCTTAATTTTTTTTTGTTTCGGTTTCAGTTCTGGTTCCGGTTCTATAAAAAAATAAAATAACGATTGCAGTTCCGGTTCCCAGTAATGGTTCATGTTCCGGTTCCACAAACAAGCCAAAAACCGCAATAAAAATATAAATATTTTTTATTTTTACGTAAAAACATAATGAAACATATCTATCTATGAATATAAAAATTAATTGCCGTGCATTAGTCTCGCAAAAACATGAGAACGGATCGACTGATTTGGATGATTCTTTTTTGTTTTATTCGTCTCAATAATGAGAATTCGGAAAACTCCCAAGGAAAAACTGGAAATGAGAAAAATCGAATTTTGTGTTTTGTATGAGAATGCATTCTAAGTGCACCACCAATAGAATTGTATTTTAATAAGGAGGATTCGTTTATATAGCCACTACGGATAGATTGGACAACTAATACATTTTTCTGAACAATGTTCTATTATCATCTCAAATCTACTATTTATAAGTAACCACACATCTAATTTCTCTTTAAATATGTTAAATTATAAGTACAATTTTGCATTATTCTTAATTATTATTTTTTTAATTTTTACTTTTTTATAAACTGACCTTTTGATTATCTACGTAATTTTAATTTTGTTGAACTGTAAAATAATCACTTCTTATTTTTCTAATATACACTAAGAAAACAAAGATGATTGTCACATATATCACGGCCCTAAATATCAATTTATTTACAAATTATTTAGATTGTCTTTGAGACCACCATCTCTCAAATATCCGTAAAATACGATAAATATTGCTAGCAACCATCTTTCAAATTTACTATTATTTACAGCAACCATCAATTAAACATCTTACAAATAGGAAGATAGTTGTGGAGTATTTGGAAAAGATACTCCATTAGAATTCGCGGAGTAATTTTTATTGAATTTAAATAAAATAAATCAAATGTATTTATATTTAACTAGAATTAAAAAAGTATCTTGGTTATACATCGCCATAACCTTTATAAATCCTTTGAAGGTAAAATTTTACAACGACTTTAGACTTTTTCGCGGAAGAACCAAATCCGACCGGCGTTGCTGTCATCAAAGTAAACTCTGAAAAGAATTAATTTTCATCACGTGTTGATAATTTCAATACAAGGGAATTTTATTTTCACTTTTACCATTAAAATGTAATATTTGAGTTGACACTTTTTTACACCATTGGATTTACTTAATTGTTGTGGATAAATCGAGCGTAAGGAAAAAGTACGCCATTTTCTTTTTTTATAGTAGTCAAAATACCTTAAAAGTTTAGCTTTTAAGAACTCAGGATGTTTGCTAATAGTCAACTGTAAATATCTCAATTTTCATGGCTGTTTTGGCAAACATCTCGTAACTATCTGCATATAAGTCATATTTAAAAAATATTAATAGTTTTGCTGCAACTTTATATAAACTTATGGGATGTTTGAATATTTGCTACAAGGCGTAAATTTGAACAGATAGTTGCAGCAAGACATTCATAAACATCTTGTTTTCTTAGTGTATAAATCAAAAAAATATATCCAAAAGCATATACAACGAAAAAAAAATATATTAAAAGGAAGAAAAATATCTATAAAATAAATACATATGTATATGATTTACGTCCATACACAAATGTATTCGTCTTTACTTCATTGATATAGTTATATTAACTACATAATTTGATTGCATTTATATGCAATTTTTAATACATTTGTATTAAAAATAACTACATTTTGTCTTTTTAAATACGTCCGAAATATTAAGATACATTACTACATCTTCATTTATTTTAACTACATTCCGTATTTATTTAACACCAAAATGTATGGTATGGTGAAACAACACAATTTCAAGGTTTTAGATAAAAATCATCTTTCCAGATGGTGTGGTTTCAAATATATAATAAATATTGACATTTTATCTTTAACTACACCAAAATGAGTATACGGGCGAAAATTTGTTACATTAACCCCCCTGATCATTTATTTCCCGGTAACAAAGTATCGGCTACAATTTGTTTCAAAATCGGTTGAATAACGTGTGAGTTCAATTTTTAATTCATGCATCAAACGAAGCGTTGAGTATGCTTGTTTTGAGAGTTGTTTCATATAAATCATACGCGATGATAAAAAAAAATTAAATTTTTGTATATCAAAAAAATAGTTGGCAAAACAAAATTATTGAACAAACGTTCGAATCAAAGAGTGAAACTAAAAAAACGTTTTAAATATTTAACACAAATTTTAGACGAAGACACGAGATGTCATGATAAGGGGCAAAAAAAACTTTTATAGAAAATAGAAAATAATTTGTGTTTTTAATCAAACGTCGTGGGTCTCATTCCTACATGTATGTTTTAAACTAACAAATATAATAATATATGGGAATTGACCATTTATAAAGTCGCATGGTTTCATAGTCGTGTTTAAGTTTCCTCGCAGGGACACGATCTTAAACGTTAGTAAAACGTCAACATTAATTATAATATACTTCTTTTGAGAAATAAGTGAATGAAATATTTATCAAAAATACAAAACATATTTGCAAGGCTCAACGTTTTTTAAAATGCCGTTGTCCACATGTGTAACTTAATTAATATTTGTTTTTGTTGCCAAATTCATTGTCCAAATTGATTTAATTATTATTTTTTTGAATATTAATTTCTGATACAAATAATTTAGTAATGGTTCCAGTTCCGGTTCTGTTCCAGTTACAGTTGCCATTCTCAAAAGTTGAAAAAAACTAAAACTTGTAAAACATGAGCATGTGATCTTTAGACACAAATACTTGCTTAATCAAAATATTTTACGTTTGGCAAAATTATCAAATTTGTTTGACAAAGTAATTATATTTTTGCAAATTTTTTACTAAATATTCGAAAAAAGAATCAATTGAGAAAACTTTTTCTTTTGCATTTTGTCCGCCTAAATATAAAAAATATCACACTGTGCCAGAAGTTGTGCCTGTAGGAACTACTGTATTAAAATATTCTTTGAAATTTTGTTTATTATTTAATAAAAAATATTTTATAAGATTTACATTTTATTTCAAAATTATTTAATATTGTAAAATATTTATTCATTCTAATTTTGTGTTTTAAAATAAAAGTTTCGTTTTAATAAATAACAAATAAGTTTTATTAAATTATTTGCATAACATTACTCTACATGATTTTTTTTTTTTTTGTGTCAGAGCCTAGTAAAATTGTCCTGTCAAATCAATTTCAATGCCCTGGAATAGAATCGCATATGTCGATACTCGACAATCGTTTCAACGAGAGCTGTGAACGATATCGTCTGCTCGATTGCAGATTCTTGCTTCACGTAACTTTAAAGCAAAAAAAATGCGAATAAAGCAGCATCCAAGCTTATGATAGAATTTTTGGCGGAAAATTTTTTTGTACCACAAAGAAAACTCGTTGTTGATGCCAACTAGATAGCTGTACTAGATACACACATGTAGTGTGGTACCATGCGACTGTACCTTGTCACGCGTCTGTCGGTTGTCAGGCATGTGTTTGTTGCCATGCGATGATACAGGATAGCAACGAAGAGTTGTCGTTGTGAAAGTGTGTGTATACGCATCGTAATTCGTTATTGCTGTTTCTCTTCTTTCTGTTAGTGTTCGCTTTGTAGCGTTTGAGATTGTGTTCGGAAAGATAAATGTTACACTGCACGATATTATTTGTGTTCTCTTGACATACGGTACGTATAGCATACGAAAACAAAAATATGCCTATACGAATAAATATTCCTTATATTTATTATGAATGTATGTATATGTTCATTTTATTATGGCCTTGAGATTTTGAATTGTCTCGTCAAAATTAATTGATTTATACAATTATTTTTTATTAGTTAATTCTTGGAAAATAATTATGTATATAGTAAAATAATTTATTTTTTGTTGAAGAAATTGAAATTTGGAAAATAAGTAACTTAATTACAATTAGTGTTCAAATTCTATTCGTTTTCATAATTAATATGCAGTTTAAGATATTTCTCTTCGATCTTTTATTTAAAAAGTAAAATTTTGCAAGATTCTTACAAGCAAGAGCAAGAAAGGTATTGCAAGAACAAAATCATATGTACCTATGCAAGAGCAAGACTTAGTGTGCAATAAGATTCCCATTTCTTGTCTTGTTCTTGCAAATGATTATCACTAACCGCTACACAAATTAATGAAACGGAAAAAAAATGTTAGACCAAAGACCGTTGCTTTGGGAATATTGTTTCTCAAAAAACCACATGTGAATTTTTGTACAACAAAAATTTTTATTTTGGAAACTCGAAATTTTATTAAATGACATTTACACATTCCTTATTCTTAAGATCTTCTATGTAAAATAAAATATGTTTTTCTGTATCTTTTTATACTTTTTTAAAAACTGGTTCAAACCGGTATAAAACCAAAACCGTTTATTTCGGTTTTGGATATCGGTTTATTTCTGACTTTCGTATAACGGTTTTGGTTATGGTTTCGGTTTTAAAAATGAACGGATATCGGTTTCGGTTACGGTTTCAATCCTTGCTTTAAAGCAATACTATCGTTTTGATACTAGTTTTTTCTACTAAACTTTCCGCTAAAAATATTTGTATTAATTAAATCGTATGTTTTGAACTCTAAAATAATTTTGTAATAAATGCTTTGTAATGAAATTTTTGTTATCTAACGCAAAACAAAAATTCTATAAAAACGATACCTCAAGTGATGTCGAGGAACTACTATCGTCAGTTCAATAACGCATAGATTTACGCAAAAACGATAGAAAAACTACCGTTTTTGTTTGATATCGAGTTACGCGATTTCACTCCTTTTGTATCACATCACTCTTTCATATTTCTGGCGATTGATTATTGTCGATTTTATTCATCGGATATGTATAGTCAGATAGAGTATATTTATAGTTGTATTAATCATGTGTTTGAGACAAGTGCCTCTAAGACATTCCAAGAAATCAACGAACATGTTCATGTCCCAATGTCAAAAATGTCTGTAATTTGAGAGACCTTGCGTTGATAGCTGTAAACGAAAATATAACTGAACAAAATCTTACCATTAACTGAAAGTATAGGAACAAAGCAAAAAGTATTACTTGCAAATGCAGAGACTGTGAAAACTGTCTAATGATTGCACATCAAAATCCTTATGGAAATTCGTGGGCTTAATAAATCTAGAGGTACTCCTAATTTTATCTTTGATATAAACCTGCTAAATGATTGCTTCGTTTGTTCTATCAAATTAAACAGTTCTTTTCTAGACTTTTCAGCTATTCCTGAACTTGATGACTCAGTCTCATTCAGAAATGTTGAAGTTGATGAACTATATGTAGCATTTGACTCACTCAAATCAAATGCTCTAGGAGCACATAATATTTCTTTAAAATTTCTTAAAATCTTTTTTACACCCTACACAAAGAGTGAAAGGGTATATTCAGTTTGGTACGCCGTTTGTAACACCCAGAAGGAAGCATCTCCGGTATGGAAAAGTATATATATTCTTGATCAGCATGAGTCGATTAAGCGATGTCCGTCTGTCTGTCCGTCTGTCCCTCTGTATGTTGAAATCACGATTACAGAAAAAGTAGAAGAGCTAGAGCAATGAAACTTTAGATTTAGATTTCTTATACATATATCTAAGCTGTCTGAACAAGAAAATTTGCATGATCGATCAATTGTGACCTGAGAAACAACAACTTATGTTCAAATACCTCATATACAATTTACATCCACAGACCAATTTTACTGTATACTTGCTTAGGTAAATTTTTTTGGTCAAATATATATTGATATCATGCTCAAATACATGAAAATAATGTTTTCCTACCCACCTATCCTACCCTACCCATTTATAAATACCCTACACATGTGTAGGGTATGTATAGTCGGCTTAGACTGACTATAATTTTGATAATCCTAACTATCATAATAACACCTACTTTAAAATTTCCCATGTGATCTAACCTTCCCAACTGGTTCCTATTATGATAAATGAACTTCTTCATTTATTTAATACAATATTTACCACACCATACGTTTCAATGACATGGAAGCTGGCAAGAGTAGTACCTATCGAAAAGGTTAAAAATCCTGAGAGTTTTTCTGATTATAGACCAATTAGCATATTGCCAGCTACCAAAGGGTAGCGTTTTTTAATATCAAGAACCTGATATCCCCTTTTCAGCCTGGGTTCCGTAGGCTTCATAGTAGCATTCTCGCATTAATAGCCCTATTCTAACGAGCAATGACAATGACAAAGCAATGACTAAAATGAGGTGGGTGACAATTGTCAGGAAATGGTATTCTAGCCGCAAAGTGACAATAAAAACAATGACAATTGTTATGAGATTTGTCACTACCTAAAGAGCAGATGACAAGGAGTTAATTCTTAAAAATATGTGTTTTTTTAATAGTTTTTAGTTATGCACTTTACAGAATTGCACTATATCTTCCCTTTGAGATGCAAATATATCAACGGATTTTTGTTGCAGTTCCATTTTCTGCGACATTCAGATGGAAAATAAGTCTGATGTATTTGGAATTGTAATTGGTTATACCCAACTGTAATTTGATTTGCGACTTGCAGAACCGACCAAAACTCACTATTAACACAATGCACGTCGCGTAAATCACTTTTTTTGCAAAAAGTGCGGAAATATAACGTGAAATATTTTCAAATATATAAATTTAACAATTGTTTACATTTGAATTTTAATTTATTTGACAGTTTATATTGAAAAAAACTTTTCACCACTGAGTTGAGTTTCAATTTGTCACGTTTAAAATAGAATACAGTAAAAATTATTTATAACAAAGGCATGACACGGTGAATGACAACATTTCAATGACTAGACTTTGTCATTAAAATGACAGAATACGGCTATAAGTCTATCCTTTTAGAACATGCTAAATAAAAATAAACGTTATTAGCACAGACAATAAAATAAAAAATTTAATCATAAGCACACGAGCATTTTGAAATATTAAATTGTCGCATGCAGTTGAATTAATTAATTGCTATATTTTATATAACGGGATATCGATGTTAAGGGTTAGCACGTTATATGATTAGGATTAGTAAGTGAAATTGGGAGAAGTTCACTTAAACGGTCACTTCGAAAAAAAAATGCCACCCCCTTTATTTTCGCAAAAAAATTCGCCAAAATTAAAAAAAAGGGCGCTCGGACCCCTGGTGACCTTGAAATATCAAAAACCGGTACATCGACTTACAAGTACTCATATGAAAAAATCGCACGATTTTTTTGAAACATTTTTCGTGTTTATCCATGTGCGAGTTGTTTTTCGCCATATGAAAAAACTTTTCTTATAAGGTCAAAGGCACATAATCAGCCCTATCGTGAAGGAAAATTCCCACGAATATGATTCTCCATTCCCAATTCTCCTATCATGAATACAAACTCCCACGAATTTATTCTCATAAAAAATACTCCTCTATCGGCAATGATTTCGAAACTTGGAAAATTAATTTAGGGGAAAAATCTATCGATCAGCAATGTGAAAAAATTGGGAATTTTATTCCACATTCTCTCAAACATATTCCACTAAACTAGTTGTAAAACGCAAATATGAAAGCATGAGTTTGTCAATTTATTAGTCATCATATATTACTAAAAATATTTTTTACACTCAAGGTCAAAAACAACGACTAATTATAAATTATACATAATGGTCCATTCAATGGAATTACTATCTGATACTACTCGATTAATTTAAACAAAAAGCAGTAAGGATGGCTAGATTACATTGGACATTTTATCACTTAACACATTTTAATAGTTGATTTAATGATATTATTATAAATTATTGCAGTCTTAGTCTATCTAAACCGACTTTAAATTCTCTACAAATATGTACAAATTTGCGGTCAAAATTTAAAGAGGTTATTTAATTTGAAATTAAAGAATATATTTGCATAGTGAGTTAATTTTCTTTCATTTGATGTACGTTATACGTATAGTGTACCGGATTTATTAGGGTACCATAAGCTGGTTTATATATTATAAAATAAAGGGGTGGTTTAAAAATATGTACTCATCAGCCGGCAGTAAAAAAGCCTCGGCAACTCTGAAAGGTCATCATACAGGGTTGAACTCCCAAACAGCGTACAATTAAAGTCTTGGGAAGTTGTGATATACGTTTAATAGACGGACATCGTTATAATAATAATAGTTTTGCGCTACAGTCCTATAAGAACTTAGGCTTAGCTCTCTCACCATTTCAAGCTGTGCGTGTTATATTTGTACTCAAAGTGGTGGGACCTTCAGTTTTATGCAGAATCCGAACGACGTATGAGAGCTTTTTATAGGCAATGTTTTACTCTCGTAGGTTTGCCATTTACTGCCGAGAGGTAGCGTCGCATAGAAAAATGTTTCTATGAAAAAATGTTTTTAGTCCCAGTCCAGGTCTGATCCTGAGAACTTTCACAGTCATTTTATGCATTTATGCATAAACAATCACATCCTCAACCGGAGCTTCCTCAACAGTTCTTGAATATCTCGCAAATTAAATATCGATGATACTGGAAGGCATGGAACTCAGCTTCAGCCAAATATCAGCAACAAAAACGACAGTTATCAGACAAAAAAAGCACCGTCTGCAATCCATCTGATGCAATAAGAGTACAAATGGGATAATCCTCTTCTTCAGCCAGTTGTATATTCAATTAATGATATACTATTCAAGCAATGCTATGCATATTTGAATTAAAAACTAATTTAATTTAATTTTAACAGCAATAAAAATTTAATTTAGTGACAGTTTATGAAGTCATAAACTTCAAAGTATGTTCGATTGTTTTTTACTGGACTTTGAACTTAATTCGTGGGAATTTCAATTCGTGAGAATTTCACAGTAGGAGGATTTGATTCCCGAGAGTTAGTAAATTCGGGGGAATCGCATAGTCTCCCGAGATTTACTACAGAGAAAATTAAAAAAAAAAATAAAAACAGTTCAGAGGAGCCTTAAAATTTAAACGTATATTCTGGCAACCCTTTAAAATAATTTGTTTTTCTTATATACTTATTCATGATATATCATTTGATATTCCAGAGTTAGTCATCGTGCGACTCACTCTGGAGTCACGTGCGACGTTCGTTGTCGTACGACGTACTCCGCGGAGCGTATCAAATATTGCATAAATAAAATGTTAGTCGTATAACAATTCGTCGTCGCACAAAAAAAAACATATTTTCGTCGTTGCTTCACACACATAAATATTCGTCGTCGGTATTGCAAAAAATAGTATGGCAACCCTACCATCTGTGTATAAAAGAAGCGTAATGAGCCACTGAAAGTCAGTTGGTATCCAGCTGCCGTATAGTGTAGATCGTAGTTAGCACTTGTGTTCGTAGGAGCTTGAATGCTCTCACTCGAACTTGTAACCCAGTAGCCTAGTTCGTTAGTACTTGTGTACGTAGGAGCTTGAATGCTCTCATTCGCACTTGTAACCATATAGCCTAGTTTGTTAGTACTTGTGTGCGTAGGAGCTTGAATGATTTCACTCGCACTTGTAACCCAGTAGCCTAGTTCGTTAGTACTGGTGTTCGTAGGAGCTTGAATGCTTTCACTCGCACTTGTAACCATATAGCCTAGTTTGTTAGTACTGGTGTTCGTAGGAGCTTGAATGCTTTCACTCGCACTTGTAAACCAGTAGCGTAGTTCGTTAGTACTTGTGTTCGTAGGAGCTTAAATGCTATCACTCGCACTTGTAAACCAGTAGCCTAGTTCGTTAGTACTTGTGTTCGTAGGTGCTTAAATGCTCGCACTTGTAACCAGTAGCCTAGTTCCTTAGCACTTGTGTTCGTAGGACCTTGAATGCTCTCACTTGCACTTGTAACTCTATAGCCTAGTTTCTTAACCCTTGTATTCGTAGGAGCTTGAAGGCTCACACTTGTAACCCAGTTCCTTAGTACTTGTGTTCGTAGCAGCTTGAAGACTCCCACTCGTAACCCGTAGCCTAGTGACTTCATCACTTGCACCATAGTACATTGGGTGTGCTATTCGCAGCACAAATTATTAAAGATGTCAAGCGATGATGAACTTGAAAGGAGCGCTATTTCATTCTTCGCTCGGAAGCGCAATGCGTATCATAGGGAGCAAGTTGAGCTGAAGCGCGATTTGAAAAGTTAAGAATTTTGGTGACATCGAAATAACAATCAAACTGAAACTTTTATAACGTATCGTTCACTTCGAAACTGCACAAGCGAACCTCGAGGAGGACTATGATGAAATGGAAGGGGATGCGCATAAAAACTTTTCGCCGATTTACGCGTCAGTAAAGTCGGTGCTAACTAAGGCACTCAACATTCGACTTATGGAGCAAACAAATCCATCTTCCACATTGAGGCAGTTTGATCCCCATTCTACAATCGTCGTATCGCAGCCCAAAGTGCGGTTTCCAGCTTTGAAAATACCAACGTTTGGAGGAAAATGCACTGAATGGCCAGATTTCCTTTCGATGTTTCAAACTATTGTTGGCGAGGAGGTGAAGCTCACAAAAATTGAAAAATTTCAACACCTTCGTTCCTGTCTTAGTGGTGCAGCGCTAGATAGAATTCTTTAAATTTTCAAGCACACATTAGGAAGATTTTGATTGAGTTGGACAGCGTGGATGCAGGCTCGGTAGTAAAACTTCGACACTTGAGTGATAAACTTATTTTCGCAAAAAAATTCGCCAAAATTAAAAAAGAGGGCGCTCGGACCCCTGGTGACCTTGAAATATCAAAAACCGGTACATCGACTTACAAGTACTCATATGAAAAAATCGCACGATTTTTTTGAAACATTTTTCGTGTTTATCCATGTGCGAGTTGTTTTTCGCCATATGAAAAAACTTTTCTTATAAGGTCAAAGGCACATAATCAGCCCTATCGTGAAGGAAAATTCCCACGAATATGATTCTCCATTCCCAATTCTCCTATCATGAATACAAACTCCCACGAATTTATTCTCATATAAAATACTCCTCTATCGGCAATGATTTCGAAACTTGGCAAATTAATTTAGGGGGAAAATCTATCGATCAGCAATGTGAAAAAATTGGGAATTTTATTCCACATTCTCTCAAACATATTCCATTGAGTTTAGTTGTAAAACGCAAATATGAAAGCATGAGTTTGTCAATTTATTAGTCATCATATATTACTAAAAATATTTTTTACACTCAAGGTCAAAAACAACGACTAATTATAAATTATACATAATGGTCCATTCAATGGAATTACTATCTGATACTACTCGATTAATTTAAACAAAAAGCAGTAAGGATGGCTAGATTACATTGGACATTTTATCACTTAACACATTTTAATAGTTGATTTAATGATATTATTATAAATTATTGCAGTCTTAGTCAATCTAAACCGACTTTAAATTCTCTACAAATATGTACAAATTTGCGGTCAAAATTTAAAGAGGTTATTTAATTTGAAATTAAAGAATATATTTGCATAGTGAGTTAATTTTCTTTCATTTGATGTACGTTATACGTATAGTGTACCGGATTTATTAGGGTACCATAAGCTGGTTTATATATTTTAAAATAAAAGGGTGGTTTAAAAATATGTACTCATCAGCCGGCAGTAAAAAAGCCTCGGCAACTCTGAAAGGTCATCATACAGGGTTCAACTCCCAAACAGCGTACAATTAAAGTCTTGGGAAGTTGTAATATACGTTTAATAGACGGACATCGTTATAATAATAATAGTTTTGCGCTACAGTCCTATAAGAACTTAGGCTTAGCTCTCTCACCATTTCAAGCTGTGCGTGTTATATTTGTACTCAAAGTGGTGGGACCTTCAGTTTTATGCAGAATCCGAACGACGTATGAGAGCTTTTTATAGGCAATGTTTTACTCTCGTAGGTTTGCCATTTACTGCCGAGAGGTAGCGTCGCATAGAAAAATGTTTCTATGAAAAAATGTTTTTAGTCCCAGTCCAGGCCTGATCCTGAGAACTTTCACAGTCATTTTATGCATTATGCATTTATGCATAAACAATCACATCCTCAACCGGAGCTTCCTCAACAGTTCTTGAATATCTCGCAAATTAAATATCGATGATACTGGAAGGCATGGAACTCAGCTTCAGCCAAATATCAGCAACAAAAACGACAGTTATCAGACAAAAAAGCACCGTCTGCAATCCATCTGATGCAATAAGAGTACAAATGGGATAATCCTCTTCTTCAGCCAGTTGTATATTCAATTAATGATATACTATTCAAGCAATGCTATGCATATTTGAATTAAAAACTAATTTAATTTAATTTTAACAGCAATAAAAATTTAATTTAGTGACAGTTTATGAAGTCATAAACTTCAAAGTATGTTCGATTGTTTTTTACTGGACTTTGAACTTAATTCGTGGGAATTTCAATTCGTGAGAATTTCACAGTAGGAGGATTTGATTCCCGAGAGTTAGTAAATTCGGGGGAATCGCATAGTCTCCCGAGATTTACTACAGAGAAAATTTAAAAAAAAAATTAAAAACAGTTCAGAGGAGCCTTAAAATTTAAACGTATATTCTGGCAACCCTTTAAAATAATTTGTTTTTCTTATATACTTATTCATGATATATCATTTGATATTCCAGAGTTAGTCATCGTGCGACTCACTCTGGAGTCACGTGCGACGTTCCTTGTCGTACGACGTACTCCGCGGAGCGTATCAAATATTGCATAAATAAAATGTTAGTCGTATAACAATTCGTCGTCGGTTTGCACAAAAAAAAACATATTTTCGTCGTTGCTTCACACACATAAATATTCGTCGTCGGTATTGCAAAAAATAGTATGGTAACCCTACCATCTGTGTATAAAAGAAGCGTAATGAGCCACTGAAAGTCAGTTGGTATCCAGCTGCCGTATAGTGTAGATCGTAGTTAGCACTTGTGTTCGTAGGAGCTTGAATGCTCTCACTCGAACTTGTAACCCAGTAGCCTAGTTCGTTAGTACTTGTGTACGTAGGAGCTTGAATGCTCTCATTCGCACTTGTAACCATATAGCCTAGTTTGTTAGTACTTGTGTGCGTAGGAGCTTGAATGATTTCACTCGCACTTGTAACCCAGTAGCCTAGTTCGTTAGTACTGGTGTTCGTAGGAGCTTGAATGCTTTCACTCGCACTTGTAACCATATAGCCTAGTTTGTTAGTACTGGTGTTCGTAGGAGCTTGAATGCTTTCACTCGCACTTGTAAACCAGTAGCCTAGTTCGTTAGTAGTTGTGTTCGTAGGAGCTTAAATGCTTTCACTCGCACTTGTAAACCAGTAGCCTAGTTCGTTAGTACTTGTGTTCGTAGGAGCTTAAATGCTCGCACTTGTAACCAGTAGCCTAGTTCCTTAGCACTTGTGTTCGTAGGACCTTGAATGCTCTCACTTGCACTTGTAACTCTATAGCCTAGTTTCTTAACCCTTGTATTCGTAGGATCTTGAAGGCTCACACTTGTAACCCAGTTCCTTAGTACTTGTGTTCGTAGCAGCTTGAAGGCTCTCACTCGTAACCCGTAGCCTAGCATACTGAACCCGAGTGTACCTCCAGTGAGTTCAACACTTGCACCATAGTACATTGGGTGTGCTATTCGCAGCACAAATTATTAAAGATGCCAAGCGATGATGAACTTGAAAGGAGCGCTACTGGTGGCGTCGAAATTTCATTCTTCGCTCGGAAGCGCAATGCGTATCATAGGGAGCTAGTTGAGCTGAAGCGCGATTTGAAAAGTTAAGAATCTTGGTGACATCGAAATAACAATCAAACTGAAACTTTTATAACGTATCGTTCACTTCGAAACTGCACAAGCGAACCTCGAGGAGGACTATGATGAAATGGAAGGGGATGCGCATAAAAACTTTTCGCCGATTTACGCGTCAGTAAAGTCGGTGCTAACTAAGGCACTCAACATTCGACTTATGGAGCAAACAAATCCATCTTCCACATTGAGGCAGTTTGATCCCCATTCTACAATCGTCGTATCGCAGCCCAAAGTGCGGTTTCCAGCTTTGAAAATACCAACGTTTGGAGGAAAATGCACTGAATGGCCAGATTTCCTTTCGATGTTTCAAACTATTGTTGGCGAGGAGGTGAAGCTCACAAAAATTGAAAAATTTCAACACCTTCGTTCCTGTCTTAGTGGTGCAGCGCTAGATAGAATTCTTTAAATTTTCAAGCACACATTAGGAAGATTTTGATTGAGTTGGACAGCGTGGATGCAGGCTCGGTAGTAAAACTTCGACACTTGAGTGATAAACTTATTTTCGCAAAAAAATTCGCCAAAATTAAAAAAGAGGGCGCTCGGACCCCTGGTGACCTTGAAATATCAAAAACCGGTACATCGACTTACAAGTACTCATATGAAAAAATCGCACGATTTTTTTGAAACATTTTTCGTGTTTATCCATGTGCGAGTTGTTTTTCGCCATATGAAAAAACTTTTCTTATAAGGTCAAAGGCACATAATCAGCCCTATCGTGAAGGAAAATTCCCACGAATATGATTCTCCATTCCCAATTCTCCTATCATGAATACAAACTCCCACGAATTTATTCTCATATAAAATACTCCTCTATCGGCAATGATTTCGAAACTTGGCAAATTAATTTAGGGGAAAAATCTATCGATCAGCAATGTGAAAAAATTGGGAATTTTATTCCACATTCTCTCAAACATATTCCATTGAGTTTAGTTGTAAAACGCAAATATGAAAGCATGAGTTTGTCAATTTATTAGTCATCATATATTACTAAAAATATTTTTTACACTCAAGGTCAAAAACAACGACTAATTATAAATTATACATAATGGTCCATTCAATGGAATTACTATCTGATACTACTCGATTAATTTAAACAAAAAGCAGTAAGGATGGCTAGATTACATTGGACATTTTATCACTTAACACATTTTAATAGTTGATTTAATGATATTATTATAAATTATTGCAGTCTTAGTCAATCTAAACCGACTTTAAATTCTCTACAAATATGTACAAATTTGCGGTCAAAATTTAAAGAGGTTATTTAATTTGAAATTAAAGAATATATTTGCATAGTGAGTTAATTTTCTTTCATTTGATGTACGTTATACGTATAGTGTACCGGATTTATTAGGGTACCATAAGCTGGTTTATATATTTTAAAATAAAAGGGTGGTTTAAAAATATGTACTCATCAGCCGGCAGTAAAAAAGCCTCGGCAACTCTGAAAGGTCATCATACAGGGTTCAACTCCCAAACAGCGTACAATTAAAGTCTTGGGAAGTTGTAATATACGTTTAATAGACGGACATCGTTATAATAATAATAGTTTTGCGCTACAGTCCTATAAGAACTTAGGCTTAGCTCTCTCACCATTTCAAGCTGTGCGTGTTATATTTGTACTCAAAGTGGTGGGACCTTCAGTTTTATGCAGAATCCGAACGACGTATGAGAGCTTTTTATAGGCAATGTTTTACTCTCGTAGGTTTGCCATTTACTGCCGAGAGGTAGCGTCGCATAGAAAAATGTTTCTATGAAAAAATGTTTTTAGTCCCAGTCCAGGCCTGATCCTGAGAACTTTCACAGTCATTTTATGCATTATGCATTTATGCATAAACAATCACATCCTCAACCGGAGCTTCCTCAACAGTTCTTGAATATCTCGCAAATTAAATATCGATGATACTGGAAGGCATGGAACTCAGCTTCAGCCAAATATCAGCAACAAAAACGACAGTTATCAGACAAAAAAGCACCGTCTGCAATCCATCTGATGCAATAAGAGTACAAATGGGATAATCCTCTTCTTCAGCCAGTTGTATATTCAATTAATGATATACTATTCAAGCAATGCTATGCATATTTGAATTAAAAACTAATTTAATTTAATTTTAACAGCAATAAAAATTTAATTTAGTGACAGTTTATGAAGTCATAAACTTCAAAGTATGTTCGATTGTTTTTTACTGGACTTTGAACTTAATTCGTGGGAATTTCAATTCGTGAGAATTTCACAGTAGGAGGATTTGATTCCCGAGAGTTAGTAAATTCGGGGGAATCGCATAGTCTCCCGAGATTTACTACAGAGAAAATTTAAAAAAAAAATTAAAAACAGTTCAGAGGAGCCTTAAAATTTAAACGTATATTCTGGCAACCCTTTAAAATAATTTGTTTTTCTTATATACTTATTCATGATATATCATTTGATATTCCAGAGTTAGTCATCGTGCGACTCACTCTGGAGTCACGTGCGACGTTCCTTGTCGTACGACGTACTCCGCGGAGCGTATCAAATATTGCATAAATAAAATGTTAGTCGTATAACAATTCGTCGTCGGTTTGCACAAAAAAAAACATATTTTCGTCGTTGCTTCACACACATAAATATTCGTCGTCGGTATTGCAAAAAATAGTATGGTAACCCTACCATCTGTGTATAAAAGAAGCGTAATGAGCCACTGAAAGTCAGTTGGTATCCAGCTGCCGTATAGTGTAGATCGTAGTTAGCACTTGTGTTCGTAGGAGCTTGAATGCTCTCACTCGAACTTGTAACCCAGTAGCCTAGTTCGTTAGTACTTGTGTACGTAGGAGCTTGAATGCTCTCATTCGCACTTGTAACCATATAGCCTAGTTTGTTAGTACTTGTGTGCGTAGGAGCTTGAATGATTTCACTCGCACTTGTAACCCAGTAGCCTAGTTCGTTAGTACTGGTGTTCGTAGGAGCTTGAATGCTTTCACTCGCACTTGTAACCATATAGCCTAGTTTGTTAGTACTGGTGTTCGTAGGAGCTTGAATGCTTTCACTCGCACTTGTAAACCAGTAGCCTAGTTCGTTAGTAGTTGTGTTCGTAGGAGCTTAAATGCTTTCACTCGCACTTGTAAACCAGTAGCCTAGTTCGTTAGTACTTGTGTTCGTAGGAGCTTAAATGCTCGCACTTGTAACCAGTAGCCTAGTTCCTTAGCACTTGTGTTCGTAGGACCTTGAATGCTCTCACTTGCACTTGTAACTCTATAGCCTAGTTTCTTAACCCTTGTATTCGTAGGATCTTGAAGGCTCACACTTGTAACCCAGTTCCTTAGTACTTGTGTTCGTAGCAGCTTGAAGGCTCTCACTCGTAACCCGTAGCCTAGCATACTGAACCCGAGTGTACCTCCAGTGAGTTCAACACTTGCACCATAGTACATTGGGTGTGCTATTCGCAGCACAAATTATTAAAGATGCCAAGCGATGATGAACTTGAAAGGAGCGCTACTGGTGGCGTCGAAATTTCATTCTTCGCTCGGAAGCGCAATGCGTATCATAGGGAGCTAGTTGAGCTGAAGCGCGATTTGAAAAGTTAAGAATCTTGGTGACATCGAAATAACAATCAAACTGAAACTTTTATAACGTATCGTTCACTTCGAAACTGCACAAGCGAACCTCGAGGAGGACTATGATGAACTGGAAGGGGATGCGCATAAAAACTTTTCGTCGATTTACGCGTCAGTAAAGTCGGTGCTAACTAAGGCACTCAACATTCGACTTATGGAGCAAACAAATCCATCTTCCACATTGAGGCAGTTTGATCCCCATTCTACAATCGTCGTATCGCATCCCAAAGTGCGGTTTCCAGCTTTGAAAATACCAACGTTTGGAGGAAAATGCACTGAATGGCCAGATTTCCTTTCGATGTTTCAAACTATTGTTGGCGAGGAGGTGAAACTCACAAAAATTGAAAAATTCCAACACCTTCGTTCCTGTCTTAGTGGTGCAGCGCTAGATAGAATTCTTTAAATTTTCAAGCACACATTAGGAAGATTTTGATTGAGTTGGACAGCGTGGATGCAGGCTCGGTAGTAAAACTTCGACACTTGAGTGATAAACTTAATGCACACAGGCGGGCGCTACTTTCGCTGGCCAACAAGGAACAAATCGGTGATAGCTTGTTGATTCACATCGTTTCGCAGAAATTGGATATGGCGTCGCGCTCAAAATGGGAGGAAGTCGCAACAAGCAATAAAATTCGAACCTGGAATGCGACGTCTTAATTTTTGGAAAAAAATATGTCTGACACAGGAGAATGTACAAAATGCTATGGTAACTAAACTGTATTGAAACACAATTTTCATTTCTTTTAAAATCAAGGTTTTGAGTTTATTTATTTTTTAGATTGGATGTTCAGGGGAGCCTTAAAACTTAAGCGTATATTCTGGCAACCCTTTAAAATAATTTGTTTTTCTTTTGTACTTATTCATCATATATCATTTGATATTCCGGAGAAAGTCATCGTGGGAATCCGGAATCAGTCGCATAAAATTCGTCGTCCTGCGACGTACTACGCGGAGCTTCGTAAATATTGCATAAATAAAATGTTATTCGTATAACAATCGTCGTCGTGCGACGTACTCCGCGGAGCGTCGCAAATATTGCATAAATAAAATTGTTACTAACCGAAGCAAAATAGTTTGTTTTATTTAAAAATCGCCGAAACTAAAACGCTAAAAAAAGCGTAGCGCGTCAACAAAATCATACATGCATATGACACCCTAAAAGCAAAAATTTAACATTTTTTCTCAGAGCAAAAACGAGATACATCAAGTGATCGAAGTAATACGAAGTATAAATAAATTTGAATACTTAAAAAAAATAAAGTCAGAGCAAAAACAACATAAAGTTTTATCTCGTTTTTGCCCTCACTTTTTTATGTTGTGAAATTACTCTGAGTTTGAATTAATTTGGATTATACTATACTGAAGGTAGTAATATTGTAGTTTATGGCGACTTTGATGTACACAGCGTCACTTTGTTGAGCTACTTATCTATTAACAGATTAGGGCTGTTTGCAGAATGTAAACGACTAAGGCAATTGGTAACTACCACGCCACGGTGGGCAGATGAGTACGATCAAAAGTGAATACTCGTTATAGATTTGAAACACGTTGTTCGTGAAGTTCAACTAAATCTTTAATCACGAAGGTGAAGCAACTAATATTTTCAATGTTATTCATATTCATAAGTGATCAAGATCAAATTTTGCAACTTTTTTTTATTCACGCTGTGTATGTAGTTAAGTGTTGCATTTTGTGGTCATGATCAGCAAATGTTTTTGAACAAACTTTTTTTTGTGTTTCGGAAATTGATTGCAGACTTCATGGGATGATCAACGGAGTGGCCAATGCCACTGGGTCAAAAAATCTTTGACTGAAAAATAGTTATTTCAGATATCGAATGCGGACTTCATGGGATGTCTAATGGCACCTTCACCACTTCAACCAATTTTTGACCCAAACTTTTTTTTTTGCGGAAATCGATTCTGAACTCCATGAGATGCCTAATGGTCCCATTTGGAGTGGTCAATGACCATCAAGAGTGGGTCAAAAAAATCCAATTTTTGACCCAAAAAATGTACTTCGTAAATCGATGGCGGACTTCATCGGATGCCTAATGGTACCATTTGGAGTGGCCAGTGACCACCAAATGTTGACACTAAATATTTTATTGCGGAAATCAATTGCGGACACCAAGGAATGCCCAATGGCACCATACGGAGTGGTCAATAACCTTTTGGTCTTTTGACCAACTACACTAATGAACAAAACGAGAAAAATTGTTCTCAATCTATTCCAGCAATACAAAATTGTTGAATAAAAATTGTTTTTTTGACTCACCTCTGGTGGCATTGACTACCCCAAATGGTACCATTAGACATGCCACGATGTCCGCCATCGATGTCAGAAATAAACATTTTTGGGTCAAAAATAGGTTTTTTGACCCACATTTGGTGGTCATTGACCACTCCATTAAGTCCGCAATCGATTTACGAAATACATTACATTTTTTTGTGTCAAAATTGATTATTGGTGGTCTTAAGGGATGTCAATCCTGGGATTTCGGAATTCACATTTAGGTGCGTTATTGACACTTTCATTTTGATACATAGATTCCAAGGATCATATACACACAATCATTAGAACATAAAACTCCAAAAATGTTCTACCCCCAGTTCATCACTCTTATCCAAAAAATACCCAATGACGCAACTGCATTCATGCTAAAAAGTTGCAATGGTGCATCTGGATGTGCATCTACGTCTTTTAGAATAGTTTCATCCAAAATAATTTCTAAATTCAATTCATCCAGGTTGGTGGATTTAAGACAATTATCATAGAAAATCAGGCAATTAAAAATCTTGTTGGCCTGAAAAGGTCCTAATTAAGATTCATATCCACAAAATTGGGGATACAAAGAGAGTTAAACTTGTCCATTATCCGAATAACATAAAAAAATGCTTTACTAACAATACATCTAAATTTCTTTCAATACAATATAATATTAAAGAAATGTTCAAAGAGGAAAAATGATACAAAGAAATAGTTAGAGATAGTTAGATAAATGAGATACGACTTTATCTTGTTTTTGCTCTGATATTTTTTGAAGCTTTTTTGCTTTTAGAAAAATTGGTTTCGTTTTTGGTCTAAATTGTTTTTTAAAATTTTTTTTAAACTACTTAAACTACTAAACTACTTTAAACTACATACAACTATATACAAGTAGCTCATAACACATAAACATACACTAAGCAAACAAAGATGTTACCAGAAATATCACAACCCTAAATATCTACTTATTTACAAATTATTTAGATCGTCTTTGAGGCAAAATCTGTTGAACTTCCGTCAAATACGATAAATGTTCCTAGCAAATATCTTTCAAATTTACGATTATTTATAGCAACCATCAATTTAACATCTTACAAATAGGAAGATAGTTGATGAATATTTGGAGAAGGTACTCCATTAGTATTCGCGGAGTAATTTTTATTGAATTGAAATAGAAGAAATCAAATGTATTTTTATTTATTCTAGAATTAAAACAGTATCCTGGTTATACATCGTCATCGTCTTTATAAATCCTTCGAAGGTAAAATTGTACAACGACTTGCGACTTCTTCGCAGAAGAACCATAAAAGTAAGCTCTGAAAAGAAATATTTTCCATCACGTGTTTATAATTTCAATCCCAGGAAATTTTATTTTCTCTTTTACCATTAAAATGTAATGTTTGAGTTGACACTTTTTTACACAGTTGGATTTTCTATTTTGTTGTGGATAAATCGAGCGTAAGAAAAAAGTACGCCATTTTCCTTTTTTATAGTAGTCAAATGTCAAAATACCTCAAAATTGTTGTTGCAAATGTCCAAGAACTCAGGATGTTTGCTATCAGTCAACCGTAAATATCTCAATTTTCATTGCTGTTGTGGCAAACATCTCGTAACTATCTGCATATATGTCATATTTAAAAAATATTAATAGTTTTGCCGCAATTTTATTGAAACTTATGGGATATTTGAATATTTGCTACAAGGCGTAAATTTAAACAGATAGTTGCAGCAATACTTTCATAAACATCTTGTTTTCTTAGTGTGCTAATGTACATCGGCAACTGCTCCGTTTCGTGAATAACTTTCCAATATGCCATTACATTTAATATTTACTTGCGAATCTTTAAAATCTATAATTCCTTTCAAATCATAGAGTTGAGGTTAAGGTTTGAAAATCCTTTAACCTAAATTTAAGAATCATAACTTTCTCAATAAAACCAGTATTAACCTTAATTTGAAAATTCCCTTATTCTTAAATCAATAGCAACACATAGCCTTATTTTTAACTCGAAATCAAATCAACCTACATGATTATTTTAATTAATAAAGTTCATAATTTACAAAAACAGATCACTGAAAATTGATTTGTTTACATTTTTGGTTGTAAAAAACGATGAGGCCGTTAATACGAGATTATTTTCAAACCTTTTTGAGTAATTTGATGAGTAATTTAAAAAGAATAACGCATGTTGAGTAATTTTGTTTTGTATGGTATTTTGAAAAATTCTGAAGCGCATTAAAGGTAATATTACGCAAATGCTTGAAAATACGTATAACTAGTACCATTTCTTACTCTAACCAAAATGTTACTTCGCGCAACTGTACGTTCGGTTGTCGTAACCTCATGATTGAATTTTTCTATAGGGCAATTGCTGACAAGTTTCCGCAACCGAATAATTCTATAGGGCAATTTAGTTGGTTGCCGCAACCAATCAGTTTTCTGTGTGTACTAGTTTCCAGACAGCAAACCTACACACAGAAAAATCCTCTTTTGGCATGAGGTTAATTGAACTAACGTTTCAGTGTTGCAACCGAAATACATTTGTTGTAACCTCATGTCATGAAAATGAACGTACCTTATTTTTCTACAACCGAAATGTTAGTCCGCACAACTGTACGTTCGGTTGCCGTAACCTCATGATTGCATTTCCATTCTGCCAAACCATATTGTCGGTCACTAAGTAATTCGTTTCGCTCTAGATAGTTCACAAAGTGGAAGTTAATTATGCTTTCCATTACCTTGGAGAGGCTTTGTTAATGTTGAGGTTTGCTAAAAACTTTTTAACTGCCAGAGTTCGAAAATGAATCTCCGGCATTGCAGAAGAAACAAAATCGACATCGGGCAGTGGGTGATTGGTATCTGGGAGCGTTGAATTATTTGCAAATAGAGATTAGCTTTATCAACGTAATTTTTACTACCTCTGTGGTAGAGTAGGACCTTTTTGCGCGCGTTTTCTTCGTGAAGAAACTTTTCGCGCGAGATCACGGCATTACAGCGATGTATGCGAAGTCTTTCTGTGTCAGCATTCTTGTTAGACCGCCAATTCTGAAAGGCTTCCTCTTTCGACCTGACTGCAATCCTGCTAGTCTCATTAAACCATGAGTGGTCCTTGGGTTTAATGCTAATTTTTTTAGAAGGTATGAAGGACCGCGTAACTAATAAAATAATATTTTGTACCATTAAAGGCGCGGCATTTATGTCTCTGTCTGCGAAACACAATTTCCAATTAAAGTTGCGAAAAAAAATCATTTAACGCAACCCAATTTGCTTTTTCGTAAAGCCATACAGTCCTCTTCGGGGCTTTAATCGAAGAGGCGCGTAAACTAGAATATGAACACTCAGCGGAAACAGTACAGTGGTCGGAGTTACCAAGAGGTGCAAGGACTTTTACGTCATATTTTTCATGATGCGAAGTCAGAAAAAGGTCTTGGACTTTTTGGCTTTGCCCACCGACGCGTGGGAGGTACGTCGGTTCCTTCACCAATTGAGTGAGTTGATTACACTCTGCAAACAGCTCAACATAACAACCCTCCTGTGTTGGAAGACCCGAGTGGCTAGACCAATTGGCGTTGTGCACATTAAACTCGCCGGCAACAACAATTTCACTGCCTGGAAATTGCTCAAATATATTTGATATCGAATCAGATAAGGCATCCAGCTTATTACAGGTGGAAACCCTATCTAGATTTGGACTCCTATAAAGAAAGCACAAGTGCTTGGATTTTGAATTTAACCCAAATTGTATTAAATTCGCTATTCCGACACACTATGTTGTTGCTGCAGTTGATACACAACGTCACTCCGAATAAATAGAGCGAGACCCCTATGGGTAGAAAATAATGGCACTAAGTGATACCCAGGTATTTGAAAATCCAGTGGATCTGCATCCTCACTAACCTGGGTCTCACCCAGTGCCATTATTTGTGGCATATTAATGGACACATACGCATATATAGAGAAGAAATTCGTTCTCAGCCCACGAATGTTGGAAAAATCTATGCGAAATTTTTGCGATATTTTTCCTACGGGGCAACTTCAAAACAGACATACATACTACCAACGCGCAGCAGTTGATACAAACAAATGAGAGCGTAAGTCAAGCCGTGGTGAGTGTTAGGCCTTCACCACAGCATAGATCACGCACTCAGTGCAGCCTCAACTGTGAGCGCTAGTAGCGTGGAGTGAGGGAAGGGATACGAAACAAACCTGTGCAAGTGCAGCAAAGAGCATAGAAAAGCCCTTTGCGTTGGCAATTGCAAAAAAACGTTGAGTGCAGCAACTCAGCAGGTAGCGCGAAACCGGTTCTATTGTGTTGATGTTGTTTGTTATTTTATTGTTCTATTTATTTTGTTGGTGTTTATTGAAATGTTATTTTGTTTTTATGTAAGTTTAATTTAATTTGTGTTTTATTTTAGTTTTGTTTTTATTTTATTGTTATTTTATGTTGGGCGGGCGCACTAAACACAATTTAACGCGACAATTAGACTTAACAGCGACGGACGGAACACATTTAAAAGACATGAAGACGACACGTCCGTACCTCATGGCAGCATTGACATGGCATGCTGACAAGTTTTCGCAACCGAATAATTCTATAGGGCAATTTTGTTGGTTCCCGCCACAAATCAGTTTTCTGTGTGTACTAGTTTCCAGACATCAAACCTACACACAGAAAAATCCTCTTTTGGCATGAGGTTAATTGAACCAACGTTTCAGTGTTGCAACCGAAATACATTTGTTGTAACCTCATGTCATGAAAATGAACGTACCATTTCTTACTTTAGCCGAAATGTGAGCCCACGCAATTGCATGTTCGGTTGTCGTAACCTCATGATTGCATTTTTCATTCTGCCAAAATTTAACGTTTGTATATTTGTAACGACAACTGAGTACGTTATTGTATCAAGAGAATAAATGACAAACGGCAACCTCATGTCTATCAGCTGTTCGGTTGCCAGTTTTTTGACAAAAATTATGGATACTGCAGAAATAAATAAACGTCAAATATTTTTACAAGTGGCAAACAATAGGAAATTCATTAATTAAGTAAAAATGCGAAATTAATATATGAATATTAATAAAATAATGTATAAAATCAATACAAATTGCTGTTTCGCTAGTGAAATATAATAAAAATATGTGATCAAATGTGGCATTATAAATAGTTTTTTATTTTGTTTAATTATGATGAAATAAAATATTAAATGCGTCTTCATACTGTTTTTATTTTTCAGGTAACAGGAATTTATAGATATATTTTTTGAAATTGTATGCGTAACATATTAACGCATCAAAAATACATATAGAAAACTTTACATTAATAAGTTTTCTATATAAAAAAATATTTTTAAAATAAAATTTCAATAGGAGGTTTCGGCATGCTTGCTGACTTGGAGGTTTAAACAACCTCATGAATAGGAGGTTGATACAACCTAAGAATCAGAAAGTTTCTGCAACCGAATAATTTGGTAGGGCAATTTAGTTGGTTGCCGCAACAAATCAGTTTTCTGTGTGTAGATGTACTTCTAAATTGTGTGCTCGACAATTTTACTCAATTATAATACATTAGAATACATAAGTTTTATGTTATATTTTTTTATACATAAATAAATATGTTATAATAAAATTTCAATTGGAGGTTTAGAACCTCATGCTCACCAATTTGGAGGTTGTCGCAACCTCCAAACCTACCTACCGATTTGTAGGTTACCACAAACTCTTGTTCACCGATAATGAGGTTGTCACAACCTCATGAATACCGATTGGGAGGTTGCCACAACCGAATTAAGAGGTTGTTACAACAACTTTATCAGTTGTTGCCGCAACCGAATGATTCGGTAGGGAAATTTAGATGATTGCCGCAACAAATCATTTCTCTGTGTGTAGCAAGTAACTTGTCAGTGGTTACTGGCTGGTGGAGATTAGATAGTTAAACTACCCAGTTTGTAGATAATTATTTATTATGAAAACTGGTCATTTACCAGATAACACATAAAATCACAAATAAATGAACAAAAACAAAATATTACAAAAATAAGACCTTTTTCACAAGGTGCCATAGCACATAACACAGGTGCCGCCACTTAAACACAGCTGCTCAGTGCAATCAACTTATAACAGCTTTGGAACTTAGCGGAGTTCCATTGTGCTCCATCTCAGAATAAGTTTTGCTGCGAAAGATAGGAGGATGCCTTCAATTGATTAACACTTGTTTACCCAAAACGACGGGTCGTCTATGTCATCCCAGATGTGATTAACCTCATGTTGCAAGTTTGAGTCGTTTACTCCAGCCTCATATTTTTTATGATTTCGCGTTATCATAACACTGCGTTTAACAAAAACACTTTTAACAAACTTTTAAATATTGCGTTGACCTAGAATTTTTAAATAATATTTGATATTCTGAAAAAACGCGGCAAAAAATACACAAACACTATTTAACAGTGTTGCGTAGCCTGTCTAGGAAGGAGATGGGTTTCAAAGTGATTTCCAGTTGATCATCATAGCCAGTCTAGAAAGTAGCTAGTTTTCAAGACGTTTTGCTGTACAGTTTAGCCACATTATAACCAGTCTAGAATGTAGCTAGTTTTACCTCTATACAGCCCCATCACAATCCCACCAGGCAGTAGCTAAAACGCAAATTTTCTATCCCGTGCAGCCACGTCATCCTTTGACTAAAAACTAGCTGGAAAATTGGCTTCTTTAGTAAAATGTTACTTGAGTGATTTTTGAGAAGTAGATTAGCAGAACTTATATTTTTTCTACCAATGTGTTTTGTTATTGTAAAATGCTACTTGATACAACTGCTACTGTACATCGGCAACTGCTCCGTTTCGTGAATAACCTTAATATAAACTCTTATAAAAAATATAACATAACAACGCGCGTCCAAATCAAATAGCTTACCGATATTTATTAGTGTTTAGACTTCTGTAAATCTTTGAAACACTTACCGACGGCCCCGGCAAACCTTTATTAAGCTCCAGAATGGCATGTAGCCGCGGTAGCTCAGTGGTTAGTGCGTTGGACTGCGACCCGAAAGGTCCCCGGTTCAAGCCTGGACTGGGGCTAACAACATCATTTCATAGAAACATTTTTCTATACCGCGCTACCTCTCGTCAGTAAATAGCAAACCTACGAGAGTAAAACATTGCCTATGAAAAGCTCTCACCCGCCGTTCGGATTCAGCAATAAACTGTAGGTCCCACCACTTTGAGTACAAATATAACACGCACAGCTCAAAATGGTGAGAGAGCTCTGCCGAAGTTCTATACAGGACTGTAGCGCCAAACTATTATTATTATATTATGGCATTCGAGAGCTTGAAACATACAAGCTTACAAAAAAACACGTCTATCACATTTTGGTTGCTGGCATCGATTTCCTGCAGCTGTCTTGACGCTCGGGCTTGGTTGGATGACATAGAACGGAATAATTAATTAAAAAATGCCCTTATTCTTGTCCTATATGAGCATCCTCTTTTTTTATTTATTTCGTAAAATTAATTCAATATTTAAAAGTAAAAAATAAATGTAGGTTAATTTTATATTAATCGTTGATTTCGAGTTTAAAATAAAGCTCATTTTGTTTTGAAGAAAACGTTGAAATAAATTTGAAGATTAGTGTTGATACTTAATTAAGAATAAAAGAAATTTCAAGTTACGGTTCAGCTACCTATTTTTATGGAGAAACCTATGATTCTTAACTTTAGATTAAAGGTTTTTCAAATATTAAACTCAACTCTACGATTTGAAAGTAGTGATAGATTTCAAAGAATGGGCAAGTGAACATTAAGTGCAATGGCATATTGGCTTGTCAATATTTATTAGTAAACAAATTGAAGTTAATTTAATCGTTGATTTCGTGTTGAAAATAAGATTAAATATTGATTTAATGAAAACTTTGAAATCAGTTTGAAAATGAGTGTCCAAATTGGTTTGAGAAAAACCGAAAAATCAAGTTAAGGTTAAGCTAGCGATTTTTGATGAGAAAGTTATACTTAAATTTAGATTAAAGGTTTTTCAAGCATTAACCCCAACACTGCGATTTGAAAGTAGTGATTGGTTTCAAAGCATTCGCATGTTAATATAGATGGCAATTGGAAATAATAGCGGCTTCCAGACGGTACTACAAGTTGTACAACCAAGTTCAATGGAAACGTAACGGAACTTTTTTTTTGCGTCCACACGGTACAACCTGCTTGACAGACTTCATTAATTCGCAGCATTCAAGCAGTGTAGGTCGACCGCGCTGGCTCATGCATTGGTACAATACACAAAAAAATCTCGACAGAAGGCAGCATTTGATGTTTGAAAATTTTCTACCAGCGATATGCACTCGTCAAAAACAGCGCTTGAATGGAAAAACACACTAAGTTGGATGTGTTTACATCCACACGATACAATCTGCTTGACAGACCAGCGTCAAAGTCAAAAACTTTTGACTTCATCCAACCTGTCCTCAAACGAGTCGTTCGTAGCATTCACACGGTACGATTTCCGAACACCTCAACCAAGTTGTACAACTTATAGTACCGTCTGAATGCGGATAATAAAAGAATTTAGTACGAACTGCAAAGTATTTCGTACTTTCAAAATAGAAAAAGGTACTCTAAATACTACGATAGTACGAACTTATGCAACTCTGGTCTAAAACATCAAATTAATACTTATGTTTACGACCAGAATTAGGAAGTATGAATTTCGTTAACGTAATTAAAAAACTTCGATAATGAAAAAATATTTTCAACTAATTTTATTCCTTCTGAGCTGTTTGAGCATTTGTGTTTTGCTAATGTATAAAACCGAAAACCAACGTCTCAAGTATGTTTTGAAAGTTGTGAATTTTTTTGGACGTAAAGATTCGTCAATTCAACTTTTCGAGAACTATACTGATAATGGAATTTCACACGATTTTGCTCGACCAATGCCAGTATGGTTGTCGATAGGAGAAGCATTTCATTCATATTCAGCGTATTGGAAACAGAACGGACTCGTATCATCAGGATTTGCCTTGGCAATTGTTGTTGGCAAACGAGGAGGTGTTGTTAATTACAAATGCTCATTAAAATTTGCGGATGATTCAATTAAGGAAGGAATTTTTAATTTTCAGTTTCTAGATGATGACGCTGATTCTAAAACTAAGTATGTCACATATTTATTTTTCTGTAAACTAACTAAAGAATCTTTTGTTACTCCAACTACTGTCTCTTTCAAAAATGTACATGTTAATGACGATTACGAAATTAATTTACGGCATATTCAGTTAAAAGAAAAATCTGCGTTAAGTAAAGCTATTATTACTATTTGTGTAGATATGATTGACTTTACTGCAAGCTCACCATTTGCTAATAACGAGAAGATGTTACAGTTCTTTTTATACCACCAATTAATTGGAGTACATAACTTTTTAATTTATAATAGCGATGGTGTGTCACCACAGGTACGACATCTTTTGCTTAAGGCTAATTTAAATATACTTTATTTTCCATTTAACTTTCCATTTAAAAGAGGACAAAATTCTGAACATTTTCGAAAACTTGTAGAAACTGACTGTATATTACGAAATGCAAATGATGCGCAGTACACAACTCTGCTCAGTTTAAATGAGTTTTTCTATCCTAATGTCAAACAAGAGGCTGTGGATTCGCTTTCCAACTCTCTTATAAACTATTCAACACAAAATACACAATTCGAAATCCCATTATTTTCTGTCTGTCTGAACAATAATAAAATACTTATGGACAATACACTCTATGATCCAGAGATTAAGATTTCCCATAAAATATTTATTTATAGACTAGAATCAAGTCTTGTTGACAGCGTAATAAGTCCTTATAGACATCGAATAAAGGAACATCTAAATACTTTAACATTATCTAAGGCAATGTCACATCGTTATATAGAATGTACTAAAGTTCCAAGCGATGGTCTTTATGACTGGCGGACAACTGTAAGAAAAGATTTTATAGCCAATTTTCTTGCTGTCCGCAATAAACTTTATTATTTAATGTAATTGTTCAATATCGTTGAATTATATATATAGATATTAATATAAAAGTGAACTTATATGTATTATCAATAAGATATAGATAGCTAACATGTCAATATAAAAACGTTTGTAATATACATAATTAATATAGCATATTTAAATTAAGAAATAAAAAAAATATATATATATTTGAAATAAAAATCTATTAATTTTGAATACGTTTTTTGTTTTATTTTGAGTTTTTGTATTTATTTTGAATTTTGCACTTTTGGTTATTAAAATATTCTCCCACAACAAAAAAGATTAAATGAGAACAGTCGTAATATTAACTGTAGGTTCGACGCCTGTACAAAATAATTTTAATATTTTTTTATCGTCACGAAAAAAATTAAACTTCTATAAACTCTAATGAAGACATTTTCGGACATATAGGACAAATTTCAACAATATAGGATAAGCAGATAACACAAATTATGGTTATGCAGAAAGCAATTATTTATACGGGCAGAGACATCTGCAGTGATTTTAATTATATGATTTTTACGAGATACAAAATTTTAATTGTAGCTACATAAATTTAGCTGCACAACAAATTACCCACAACGCCTGCAACTCTAAGTAAAACGTTTTTATCTCGCTTTCTTCTCTGTCTGTTCGGAACAAATTTTATAATTGAAGCGATGGGTGCAATAAGGGCGTTAGGCATCATAAAGCCCTATGATCCCGAATTATCCCAGCAGTGCCTTCTACCATTCTGTGAAATCCCAGATCGATTGCATTAAGTTTTTTATCGTTTTATGCAATATGGGTGTTATCTCCATATAAAAAAATATATTTTTTATATTTTTAATTTTTTTACAGAGTAAATTTAGTTTTGAGTCATTTTGACCGTAATTTATAACTATATCTAATCATATCAATAAGTATATCAAGACAATGCAGAATAATCTTTATTTCTTTCATGTATGTAATGATTATAGCTCTAAAACTCAATACGCCCAAATTTTATAACTCGTTTTATGTAATTAGGGCGTATAAATCATTTATTGTAAGGGTCTTTAAGTAAGTAAGTAGAGGGTATTACTCAAATGACAGTTTATTCATTAGAAATCTATATATCAAAATTGGTTTTTGTTTTGCGTTTAAAATTTTTTCCGTCTTAAATTTAATTCAAATAATAAAAACGCAGCCATTGAAAAAAAATATATAAGTTAATCAAAATTTTGTAAACAAAAATTTAAAAAATAACGAATTTAATTGGTTTAATTTGGCTCTTTATTTCGAAATAACAAATACAAATTTATTCATTATTTTGAAACGGAACATTCTGACCAAAAAATTGCAGAAAATATCAGAATTTGACTTTTGAAATTTTTTTCGTTTCAATTTCCACATAACCAATGTTTGAGATTATTTGACAAAAGTTTCATCGAAACTACCTGTATGCAAACTTTATATCAAATACATACTCTCTGGGTTAGGTGTGTTGAGTTTTACTTTATACTTTGGAGTTTTGTTTCAATCGTGAACATTAGTGATTAGTAGAACTGAGATTCTCATGCAAATGTATATTTTTTCTATTGATCTTTATAATGAAATAACAAAAATGACTTTGCGAATCAAGTAATTACATTTTAAATGGCATTCAAATGTTAGTGCATATTTTCCAATTAATGCATGTTTTTGATTGTTTTAACTTAAATGCACATTTTTTGCATATATTTTAATTTTCTTCAGTTTTTGTACACTAACCCCCAAATCATGTATTTTTTAATTATCGCCTACTATTCGTTTCCAGTCCCCTTCTTTTAAAATTGGTATTTCAAACGTTTCATAAATTTCGCTTTTTGAATCGTACGTTTGTTCAAAAATGTTTTTTTTTTTACTTTATCACTGGGAAATACATAATCGTGGCATAATTTAAAAAAAATTAACATTATATTTTATCTAAAGTTTATAAACGTAATTTGTTACGCACTAGATTCAGACATTTCAAATCTGTGCGTTGTTAATTTTAAACTTGATGTGCCAGCGTCATTTATTTCAAAAAGCCTTTGATAAAGCAATGTGGACAATGTCAGTGAAACTTAGTCACTTCATTTACAGGCCAACAAACTTAGAAAGCAGAATTGCCACAATTCCGCCGCCCACCCTTCAAACCACTATTTTGCCCATGAAACCGACTTTGAATTTGATGGAAGCTTCACCGCAAGTAATACGACCATTAAGTATATATCTACTAAAAATTTAAGTAACGCCACAGGTGCTGCAAATTGCTCTCTTGCAATTTCGCAACATGAAGATGTGTCGCAAATATTTCAAAAAATTAATTTTTACTTTATTTTCATAGCGGCGGTGGACAAAAACAACTTAATTTTTTGCATCCTCTACTTCACTTTATTTCGACGTGATCACCATAGCAGAGACTTGGTTGACTTCACATTTTCTCTCTACTGAGTTGTTTGATTCAAACTATGAGGTATTTCGTACAGATCGTGTGTTATGTCCTGATCTAACTAGAGGTGGAGGACTTTTAATAGCTGTTTCCTCACATTTTTCTGGTAAGGAGTTAATACTCCCGAAAATGTCTAATAATATCGAGCAAATTTGTGTAGCCGTTGATTTGGTGAACACAACTTGCAAAATATTTTCTAAATGGTATATATATTAAGCAAGGATTGAAACCGTAACCGAAACCGTTATACGAAAACAGAAATAAACCGATATCCAAAACTTATACCGGTTTGAAACGGTTTTTAAAAAAGTATAAAAAGAAACAGAAAAACATATTTTATTTTACATAGAAGATCTTAAGAATAAGGAATGTTTAAATGTAATTTAATAAAATTTGGAGTTTCCAAAATAAAAATTTTTGTTGTACAAAAATTCACATGTGGTTTTTAGAGAAACAATATTCCCAAAGCAACGGTCTTTGGTCTAACATTTGTTTTTTGTTTCATTAATTTGTGTAGCGGTTAGTGATAATCATTTGCAAGAAGAAGACAAGAAATGGTAATCTTGTTCTTGCTCTTGTTCTTGCACACTAAGTCTTGCTATTGCATAGGTACATATGATCTTGTTCTTGCAATACCTTTCGTGCTCTTGCTTGCAAGAAGCTTGCAAAATTTTACTTTTTAAATAAAAGTTCGAAGACAAATATCTTAAACTGCATATTAATTATGAAAACGAATAATGATTTTAATAAAAATATATTTAAAAATTACGATATAAAAACATGATCGTTTCTAATAGTATGGCCACCACTGTATATGTTTTATGAGCCACTAAGAGAGGAAATTTGCTCTGTTGTAGAAATATTATGTGCTGCTCCCCTTAGAAGAAAAGTTTTTTTATAGCCAAAATAGCACTTGGGAAATTTTTTTTTCGACTGCGGCGCTGTGGCTTCAAACACATAACTACAAACTTAACAATTTCTTTATATAAAAATAAAATATCCATCTTTACGAAGACACCTGCATGTCCCAGATGTAAACAAAAAAAAAATTAAAAATAGAAAAAAAATAAAATTAATAAACATAAAAATCTTTCGGTTATACATGCTTATACACTTCAATTATTCCACACAAGTGGCTCATAAAACATATATATATATAATTGAAATAACATAAATTAGTCTAGTTGCCGCTAGGATTTACAGACCTAAAAAAAAACATTTTTAATCGTGAGGAAATTACCTTTTATTTGACCATATGTACTTGTAAGTAGGTGCAACAGTTATTGATTTTTGAAGGAAACCAATGGTCCGACCTTATTTTTTTTTTGTTTTGCGAAAATAATTTTTGGCTAAACTTCGTTCAGTTCACTTTACCGGCCCAAGATAAATTAAAAAAAAAATTGTCACGCATTTTATTTTCGCAAAAAGATAAGAACAAAACAAAAGACGCTCAGATTTCTGGTGACCTTGAAAAATAAAAAATCGGTGTGCCTACTTACAAGTACAAATTAGTACTCAAATGATAGGTAATTTCGTCATGATGAAAAATCTGTAGTTATTTTTCATATTTGTCGACACTACTAAAATATGTATGTTATTTCAATAATATGTATATGTTTTAGGAGCCTCGTGTTTGTAATAATTGAAATATATATGCATGTATTACCTTAAGATTTTTATGTTTATTATTATTTTTTTTTCTTTTTTAATTTTTTTTCCTAGTTGATCCATTTGGAGTACAAATTAAATGAGATGAAATTTTCTTTGGAGTAGTGCTTAAAAGAAAAGTTGTTTCAAATGGCGTAAAAACACAATTGGGGAAAAACAAAAAAAAATTTCAAAAAAATCGCGCGATTTTTTTTTTAAATTACGCCTACGGCGCTTTTACAAACAAAAAATAAAAATGAATTAAAGAAATGTAATTATTTATACATGTATAACATTAAGACTTTTATGTTAATTCTTATTTTTTTTTTCAATATATTTTTATATATTTCTTACAAAATTAAACATTTTTTATTTTCTTTTTTTTTCTTTTTCTATTAAAAATGTTTGTAAAAAAAATCAAAAAAACACGAAATAAATAATATTAAACATAAACATCTTAAGGTTATACATGCATATATACTTCCATTATTACATACAAGTGGATCATAAAATATATTCATATTTGAAATAACATAAATTGGACTAATGGCAGCTAGGATTGACAGATCTGAAAAATAATTTCAGATTGTAATCGTTTCATTTATTTGAGTACCCATATGTACTTGTAAATAGGTGTTACAATTTTTAATTTTTCAAGGTCACCAGGGGTCCGAGCGTCCTTTTTTTGTTGTATTTTTTTTTTTTTTTGTAAAATAGAGGGGTGATAATTTTTTTTTGGCTTGGGCGGTATAGTGAACTTCTCCTTGTTTTTTTTTTTCAAACTCAAATTCTAGAACCAGCAAAAAAAAATTAATAGACTAGTTATAAATTTTTTCGCGCGACTTTTTCGAAAAAAAAATATCCCTGCGGCGCTTTTATTCATACTAATTAACTTAGTATACAAAAAGGCTATTTTTATTACAATGATTAACTAAGTTTACAAAACTCATAATCAACTTTTTTGAAGAATAAATCTTTATTTTTCCTCAGTGTACCCTAAATTATCAGGCCAAAAAAATTACCATGGCCATGCTACTGTATAATTCAAGAATTTTGATTTTTTTTAGTTTTTTATTTTGCCACTCCCCTTTTCCTGGAACTTGAGTTTAAATAAAAAACTTAAGGTCTGGTTTCTGCATCGTGTGACCATTTTTTTTGCCCCGCCCACTTGGTTATAATTCAAAAACCACTTATGACCTCGGTCGGTTTTCGATTTATGGACAATTCCAAGGGGGCGGGCGGATCAAAATTTGTTGTTTTTCGACACTTTCCGCCCCTTTTAGGGGGCGTGGCAATTTTTCATTTTTTTTTTACACCGGCCTTAAGGTTCGAATACACGATAGAAAAATTAGCTAGAGATAGAGCAAAAAATCTACCGTAGAGCTCCCTACCGTGGAGCTCTATGTAGTGTTTACACAACTCTATGAGATTTTTTTCTCTATTTTGATCTATCTCTAGCTATTTTCTTTATCGTGTAAACTCGCCCTTATAAAGTAAAGTTCTTCCGCATTTTTTTTCGACCGAATAGATTTAAGTTCTACTATCACTTTTTCCTCTTTTAATATTTGTAGGGCTCCTATCCACTTGACTAGAGTTTTTGCTGCCCATCTTTGTTATTATCTAAAAACAAATTGTGACCTCAGACGTCCGATTCGAGGGGAGCCAGCAGCACATTTTAAGGGTCACCCAGAAACTTCATCCAAACTTGTTTTTATTTTTTTTGTGGCCAAATTCATTTTTACATTTTGCCAGTCGATAGCACTTTTTCCCACATAGTCGGATAACGTACAATTCATAAAAAGATATACGACGAAAAGCAAAATGTAACTGCACTGTCTTTTTAGATATAGTTATTTAAATATATAATAATTCTCATGATTCCATTATAAATAAACTAACAAATGGTTTTTACCCATTAGCATGTTGAAAGTAAAGTATGAAAGTTAAATATGAAGCCATAGAAGTACCTTCGTATAAAGCATCTCTTGATTTGCCATTATAATTTTATTACTCTACAATTTTTCTAATTAACTTATTATTTACTTTAAAGCAATTTAGACAATTTGAGTCATTTTAATTACAAATTTTGATAACAATCCGCACAAAAATTAATATATTAACTTGACAATGTCAACAAAACACGAGGACGATACGATAAATAACTGTCACAATAAAAACCTTTCCAATATGGAAAATCCCAACTAGAAAAAAATACGAAATTTTATCTCTGCGACTATCGTTTTTAAGGGAACGCATAGGTTACTATAAATGTTATCTATTACTCATCGTTTAGAATAGTAAGAATAGTAAAGCAGATGTTTCAATGCGACTTCCCAGTCGGCACCTACACACATTTTTATGATTATCGTAAATTACGATCGATTGGCGATTCAAATAATCATAAATTTCGATCATTTTGCTCGTAAAAACGATGATAAATGTCAATGAAAAAAAACAATCATATTTTGCTCGTAAATAACGATGACTCGAATTTTTCGAGTGTTTAAATCGTAAAAAAAGATTGTTAAAATTGATTATTGTTTTTCTAATCAAAAGTTCATTTAATAAAATGCACAATATTTTCAATATTTTTAACAAGATTAAATAAACTGTTTGCTGAAAACTTTAAATCATTTGCTGTAATTAAGAAGTAAGTAAATGCATTTGGGAGCTTAATATAAAATTTAAATGCATTTACTTCATTTTTTTGGTATCGTTAAAAAAGTAGGAAAAAGCTCGTAAATGAGTTAAAAATGATTATCATTTACGATTAAAATTTATTCGTAAAAAATATTAAAAACGAGTTCGTTTACGAAAAGAAAACATCGTTTATAACGAGTATATAATCGTATTTAACGATCATAAACAATCGAAAATTTATCATATATGATTGCTTTTAGTTCGTTTATGATACCTCGTTACGATGGACAAATTAAGAACGAAACTGTATGCGTTTTCGAATCATTAACGATTCTCGTATACGATTGTTTTATTCATTATTTAAGAATATTTGCTATCATTTACGATGTCGTTTATGATAGTTTGGCCGGCTGGGTTGCTTTGCTTGCTTGGCTTTGACAGATGAATAGAACTACATGCGTTCATATGGCACCAAACTAAATTCAAAGCGTTCAAATTTCTGTAACAAATCAGAATATTATTGAATTCAAATAGTTCAAATCTTGTAGTATAGACAACACATTCCGCTACAAAATGCAAAAAAAAATAGTTTGGACAAAATACATGACCGTTATTGGCTTAGTTGCTAAAAAAGGAAGAAAAACTTCGAGGACTTTTGCAACGTAAAGAAGATATCGTTTTTTTTTTTATTATGGATTAACGACTTTTCACTGAACGACGACGATATGTTCATTATCTTAGTTTGAAATAAAAAATTGTAATTCACAGTTAAGTTTTTAAATGTATATAACTCAAAAAGTAGACATGACTCAGAAAAAAAATTCCATTGTCGAAATAGGTATTGTCTCTAGTATTACCAACGATTTAAAATATAAAATTTATTTTTGACAAAATGTGCTTTTCCGATAATTTCCGATGATGTCCTTATTTTCCAAATTTTTCAATTTCAAAAGTTTATCTTAACCAATCCATAAACGGTAATCAAATTGACTTAATGCGATAAAAATAATATTGAAATGATAAGAATGAAAACAGGACAGTGTAGGGCAAAAACTATTTCAAATAAAAAATAAAAAGATGTCATATAACTTTCATTTATTTGTTATTTTGTGTGACGAATCATTTTTGATTTATTTTGATTTCAAATAACAAATAAATTTAATTTATTTGATGTGTGAGAAGATATCCATAAATGTTAACTGCCTAACAGATGTGGGACAAATGTTAAATGCTGTGGGATATATGTTAAACGTTTTTTGACAGCTCTAAAAATCAATAAAAACTCTAAAAAATCGTATTTTTAATAGTTTTATTGGACTAAAAGGCTTAAATCATTATTATATTATAGTTTTCCATATGATTATTACTTACGATTTAGTAAAAACCGAATTTAACAGTAAAAAAACAAAAATGCCACAAGATGACATATTCACATATAGAATATATTTGGATTTTAAAAATGGTTTTGTTGGATTCGTTTCTATCTAAAGGAGGGATAAAATCAAAAATGCAGGCATATTTATATATCAATACTAATTCCGGTATATTAAATATGCGAATTAATTTTAAGAGCGAATTTTAGTGAATACAATTTTGAATAGTAGGAAATTCGTTAGGATATTGATACTGGTATCGAAATTTTTGTAAAAATAATATCTATCGAAGGGCATAGGTGTCATATGCAGAACATTTTGATAATCCCAGAAATTAATTTTGAATCAAAATTTGAGGTTATGGCCGATTTGGAAGATGTAGAAATATATTGGTGAAATGACAGTCAAACCATTCGAAAGGTCTCATTTTTAGAAATTTTTTGGTACCATTGTCATTCAATCATTTGAATCCACCGTCCTCTAAAACGACTCCAAACTTTTGAAAAATATATAAACAATAACAGCTGATCATCGAGCTAGCAACGAATTTTACAACAACTTTATTTTTACTTTATTTTATGGTTGTTGTAAAAATCGTTGTCTGTGGGCAACACTCTACTGGTCTGACATTTCATAGAAGAACAAAAGTCAGGGATGTCATAACAAACAAGATCCACAAAAAATAACCCTAAATGTAAACAAAAGCTGTTAACAGATCAATATTAAGGACAATGAACTTTGGAGATTACTTTGGACGCAGATTGCGAAGTCCAGAGAAGATTCTCCGCGTGATGACTTACTATCCATAACTAGATTAGGGAATAACGTTCCCAAAAAGGTGCTCCACTTATTTGGGAAGGATTTTTTTTTAAAACGGGAGTTGTCCTACGGTTGGGTTATTTTCATAAAAAATGTTCATATTTGGAGGTTACTTTGGGCGCAAATTGCGAGGTCCACAGAGGATTTTTTTGGTGAGGCATTTTTTTAAAAACGGGAGTGGTCCTACGGTTTGGTTTATTTTCATAAAAAATGTTCTTTTTTAGAGGTTATTTGGACGCAAATTGCGAGGTCCAGAGAAGATTCTCCGCATGGTGACCTACTATCCATAACTAGATAAGGGCATAACGATTCCAAAAAGGTGCTCCACCTTTTTGGGGAGGCATTTTTTTAAAAACTGAAGTGGTTATAACTGTAGGTTATTTTCATACAAAATTTGGAGGTTACTATCGACGCGAATTGCGAGGTCCAGGGAAAATTCTCCGAGTACACACCTAGTTAGCGTGATAACTATGCAGATGAAGAATCAAACGTGGTATCACACTTGTGTCGGGAGGCATTTTCTGCAGCAATTTTAATATCATATATTTTTTGTTTTTTTAGTGTTTAATTCGGTTTTTACTAAATCGTAAGCAATAATCATATGGCAAACTATAATATAATAATGATTTAAGCCCTTTAGCCCATAATACTATTTTTTAGAGTTTTTATTAATTTTTAGAGCAGTCAAAAAACGTTTAACATATATCCCACAGTATTTAACATATGTCCCACATCTGTTAGGCAGTTAACATTTATGGATATCTTTTTATGGATATCTTCACACACATTTTATTTGATATCTATTTATTCGTTTTTTTTTAAAATTTAAATAAAAATACAAATAATTTTGTTTTCAAAGATGTTTTTTTTTTGAAAAACTCTGAACCTATTTGAACCAACTATTACTATTATTATTGTTGGTATATTTAAATATTTAACTCCTAGAATGATGGTATAAACTCTCATACGATCATTTGGAACATAATTTTAAAATTTTGTTTTTATTTATTGCTTCATTTTACATTTCAAATAAATTTATTTTAAGTAACAAATAATTTATTTGTCTCGTCAAATAAAAACATGAAAGATAAAAATTTGATATTTGAACGAAAAGTAGAAAATACAAATTAAAAAGTATTTGTTATCATTTATTTAAATAAAAATTTATTCAATAATGCCCTACACTGAAAAAGGGAGAAATTTGTGCCAAACAGTGAAATTTAAGTAAACCATAAATAATAAAGTTTAAACACATCAATATTTTTATTGAAACACATTTTTTAAAAGTAGACTTTATTAGCTATATTCTGGAATAAAAATCTAACTCCTGTCGTGGATATATAGAAGATATTGTATCCAGAAATTAACCCTTTATATAATTTTAATTTTTGATTTCAAACAAAACCCAAGTAACCAAAAGCTGTATAAAAAGGTTGTACTATCGTTCTTCAATAGCATTTCTAAGAGCTAGTTGTTTAATGGTTTGATTTATGTATTTTAAGAACGCTTCTACAGTTAGCATTAATATATAACTGAAAGACCTAATATAGAACCAATAAAAAGCATTCACACTCTAAAAAAGGAATGTTTATAAAATACTTGTGGGAAGCTATCGGTTACTTCTGGTAAATACATACTGGCAGCCAGAAATACTTATTGTTCGTCATAAATAATAATGGCTTATTACAAATAATTACACAATTCTAGTGTTTGTTCACAACAATATCTAATTTCTTAAAAACATTTAAAATGTTTCTCAAGAACACTTTATAAAAGTCACTTCAATTATTACTCCCAAACACTCATTTGTTACTAGTAAATAATGAAAGTGTTTAAGAAAAGTAATAAATACATTTTTTTGGGGCAAACACTTAGTGTTTCCCAGAACGCAATCTATTTTACATTGAAAGTGTTTGCCCCAAAAGTCGTACAGCTTCTGATAAAAGATGCATCACTTAAACAATTGAACTTATCCGTGTCATGCAACACTTGCACGAATAAACGTGTATAAGCTTCTTTTGTCGAATAAGAAGCAACATTTTCTTATTGTGCGACACCTGAAGATAATTATTTTCATCTATAGCCACTGCCATCATAATCGGTCTTCACATCATCCGAAGATAACTGCAGTAACACTGACGCAATTCTGTGCAAATCATTTGACGAAAACCCAGTCAGTTTAGACGACTTTATAAGACGCGTCCAATGTATGAGACACCTGGTCCCAGGTGTTCATCAATATCAGTCGAAATAAAAGGTTTATTTTCGGCAGTCGTTCGTTAACGGGACTTGTCGAATAATCTACCCTGGAATTATGCTTTGTTCGACATGTCGCGTAAATGAGTGGCTGCCGCAATAAAAAAAACCTTTTGCTTTGACTAAATTTGGCGAACACTACAAATATTTGCCGGAAACACTTCAAGTCTTTTTGGCAAACACTACCAAATTTTGAAATATTTCTGGGAAACACTTTTCGGGTTTGTGGGAAACACTTTTCGTGTTTGTAAAAAACACTTTTCGTGTTTGTGGGAAACACTTTTCGTGTTTGTGGGAAACACTTCTCGTGTATGTGGGAAACACTTTTCGTATTTGTGGATAACACTTTTCGTGTTTGTGGGAAGCACTACAATTATTTGTGGGAAACACTACTGATCATTTGTGAGAAACACTTCGATTATTTCTTACAAATGAGCTTGCAAACACTTTAGTGTTTGTTTGAGAAAGTTTTTACTGGAAATGATATTTTTTTTTTGTGTAAAGTTGGAGAAAAACTCAAAAGTCAAATTGACCTCAGACAATAATTTTTCATTTTGATTTTTTTTTTTTTGGTTGTTACGGGACGAATGGCAGTAATTAAACGAATAATAGCGCCAGATCAGGTACGATGACAGCAATTAACTAAAAAAAAGCTTATGTGAAGTTCATATGGTTCGTACAAATATGTACACCCAAAAAAATATTGTTGTACTATTAACAAGAACAGCTTTGTTAAATTTCTCTTAAAAAATATTTATATTATAAAAACATTCGTGTTGTTGCAACAAGATTCCTATTAATTGAAACACATGTAGTCTTATTGAATTACAACAGCATTTATAATGCTAAGATATTCATCTTGTTAATAAAAATAGATTTTGTTTAATATTTTTATGAATGTGACGCTGTCACATGTAAAATTATTTAAATAAAATGTAAACAATAAATCAAAACATTTGAAGATAAACATAGGTATGAAATTTTATTATAACATAGTTATTTATGTATATAAAACTTATGTATTCCATATGTATTATAATTGAGTAAAATTTAGAAGTATATCTACTAATTCCTGCTCCCTGAAAAAAAAAAACTATGAAAAGGAAAGTATCCGCATGCATTTATTTTTTATTTCCTCATAACCAATATATAAAAAAAACTATATCCATTGGTCACATATTTTTTATTTGTATTATATTTCACTAGCTAATGAGCAATTTGTATTGAATAAATATATTATTTTATTAATATTTGTATATTTATTTCGCAATGTATCTTAATTAATGAATTTCTTATTGTTTGCCACTTATGAAAATTTTGACGTTTATTTATTTCTGCATGTATCCATAATTGTTGGCTAAAAACTGGCAACGGAACTGCTGATAGACATGAGGTTGCCGTTTGTCATTTATTTTGTTGATACAACAACTTACTCAATCGTCGTAACAAATGCACGAATGTCAATTTTGGCAGTATTAAAAATGCAATCATGAAGTTACGGCAGCCGAACGTGCAGTTGCGTGGACTAATATAAAATAAGGTACGTTCATTTTAATGACATGAGGTTACAAGAAATGTATTTCTGTTGCAACACTGAAACGTTGGTTCAATTAACCTCACGTAAAAAGAGGATTTTTCTGTGTGTATGGAACATTAAATCATGCCATTCAACAACAAGGATAAGAAACAACATGCCGCGACAATCCGCAACTCGAATTCAAATTTTCCAGTGGCAACTTCTATTTCATCCAGAGCTCTCGATGTCATACGAATATTTTGGGTTCCCGGACGTTCGAAAGACCGTGTAATACCCGTGTAATGAAAATACTCGTAATATCCAACTATTAACGGTTCGAACTACCCGTAGTTCATTTGTTCATCTGACCGTTTATTCATATATATATGTTCGTCCTTTTGTTTAATGTTGGAGTTGGCGAGAAATAAAAGGGAAAAAGTGGGCGGAAAGTGAAAATAAAACAGACACATTTAAATTGTTAACAGACATCGTGGGAAATCGAATGGTACCGTTTAAAGTGGTCCGTGACCCCCTTCAAATGAACAAACAAAAGAACTACCCGGATAGTTCGAACAGTTAATACCGGTTATTACGGACACTCGGGTAATGGAGAGCTCTTTTATTAAATATACTAATTTAAAAGGATAGCGTTATTATTACAACGGGAAATATTTTTTAAGAGACTTGCTAATGTTGTTAATATAAATACATTGTCATTTATATATAACAGAATGTCTCTTGATATTAAAAACATTTTGTAGTGCGTCAATTTAAAATATCTTAAAGTTTTACAATATTATTGTTTTTGTATTAATAAGATATCTCTTTGGACGTTTTATCAAAAACATTTTTTCATTGTACAAGATTTTTTTTTTGGGGGTTACTTACTTATTTGGTCATTACAACACACCCAAGAAACAAAACGTACCGTATACGTACCGTTTACGGCATAGTAATACGGAATCAGATTCCGTAAACGTTCCGTATTACGGAGCCGTATATAATACAGAGAACGGATAAAACGTGACATCGAAAACGGAGTTCGAAACAGTTTTTCATACAGTATCGACGCACCGTTAACGTACCGTATTTTCAAAATAAAACGGAGTGAGCTCCATAGTCAAGAAACAAAACGTACCGTATACGTACCGTTTACGGCATAGTAATTCGGAATCAGATTCCGTAAACGTACCTTATTACGGAGCCGTATATAATACAGAGAACGGATAAAACGTGACATCGAAAACGAAGTTCGAACCCGTTTTTCATACAGTATCGACGCACCGCTAACGTACCGTATTTTCAAAATAAAACGGAGTTAGCTCCGTAGTCGACGGTACGTTTCTGTGCAGTATACTGTCCGTATTTTTGTTAAAAAACGGAGTGGACTCCGTTGAGAGTGAAAAACGTACCGTATACAGTACGTTTTTATACCGTCATTTTTGAAAATTACGGATTGTCATATTTATTAATTTACTTTAACTGACTTATGATAAATTCAATAACATGTGTTTTAATTTTATAAGACATTTATTTCTAATTAAAATAGGATTTTAAAGCAAATTAAAAATAATTACCAAAGAATAAGAACAATAAATTATTAAAAAAATTAATATAATATAATTAAAATTTAAGTACAAATATAACAATAGCGTTTTCAGATCTGTTGCGTTGAACTATTAAAATGTGTCCGTTGATTTGCTGTGCATATTTCAATTTCTTGATAAAAGTATCTGTTAATAAATAAAAAAAATAATCAATATTATGAAAATGTTTAATAAATAAAATAAACTGGGTAAAGTATTGTAAAATTGTGCAAAGAATATAAAAAATATTAATTACAAAGTCTTCACATTTTCCCAATAATAAAAAATACCACAATTGGGAAATTATGAAAATAAATGGCAACTATTGTTCAAAGAGAAAATATTCTACGGAGTGGCACCTATGAATACTGTTAAATTCAAAAATTTACTTACATTTGTGGATGACGGCATTTATTTTGGCATGCCGTAAATTTTCCGTTATCTTTCAAGTATCTACGGATCTGTCTTCTACATACCGTAAACGTACCGTTACAAACGGAAGTATGATTCCGTTTGTTTACTGAGCTACGTTAAAATGTTTCTTGGGCATGATGGGTTTCGGCCGCAGCAATCACCCCTCCCAGTCGCTTCTGCAATGCGCGCGTTGGCGCCAGTTTTGCACTCCAAGTGTTGTCAGGTTGTCTCGCACTTGGTCGCTCCACCGGAGATTCGGACGCCCTCTCCTATGTTGTGGTTGTCAATAGTGACGTGTTGTCCAAGACGCCGGGACTCATTGTTTGTTGACACAAGGTACTTCTTGTCCTCGTTCACCGTAAGACCCATTCGACGCGATTCCCTCTCTAAACTGAGCAACGTGTGTCGCTAAGTGTCATCCTGCAAAGCCTTATAAGTTTCGCAGGTATACCGAACTCAAACATGGTGGCGTATAGGCGACTTCTTATCGGACTGTCGAAGGCAACTTTGTAGTCGACGAAAAGGTGGTGTCTGTCGATCTGCTTCTCTTTGGTCTTTTCCAGGATTTGGCGCAATGTGAAAATCGGTTCTATGCTGGACTTGCCAGGTCTGAAGCTGCACTGATAAGATCCAATCAGTCTGACGTCTGACGATGGGCTTCAGTCTTTCACATAATACGCTCGTTAGAACTTTATACGCGAGGTTGAGGAGACTTATCCCACGGTAGTTGGCGCGTATCATGGGATCCCCCTTCTTAAGGATTGGGCAGAGTATACTGAGATTCCATTCGCTAGGCATGCTTTCTTCTGACCATATTCTGCTGATGAGCTGGTGCATGCTCGTTATGAGCTCATCGCCTCCGGTCTTAAACAACTCAACAGGCAGACCATCCGATCGCGGCTTTGTTGTTTTTCAGCCAGTTGATGGCTGTGCAGACCTCGTCACGGTTAGGCGGCGGTATGTCAACGCCGTCGTCAGCAACTGGGGTTGTCAAGCTGTCTTCTCTATCAGCGGAATAGTTGTCATCATCGCCTGCTAGAAGATCAGAGAAGTGCTCTCTCCATAATCTCAGTGTACCCTGGACATCTGTTACTAGATTCCCGTCATCGTCGTGACAGGAAGAGTGTCCGTTCTTTAAACCTCCGGTCAGGCGTCTTATCTTCTGAAAGAATTTTCGAGCCTCATTCCTGTCGCCATGCATCTGAATATCTTCACACTCGCGTCTTTCTAATTCTCTTTTCTTACGCCTAAAAATATGTCTCTCCTCCTTCCACTTCTCTCTGTATCGCTCCTTCGCGGCTCGCGTAACTACCGACTTCAGGGTGGCACTATATGCAGCATATTTCTCTGCAGTAGCTGCGCGACACTCTTCGTCATACCACTTGTTCCGTAGTGGGCGTTGGAATCCAAGCACCTCTTCGGCAGCCGTACGCATTGAGCGGGAGACGTGTGTCCACGTCTCCCGCATATATCATCGAGATATATGCATATATCATCGAGAGGGGGAGTACCTGGGGCAAGCAGGTGTGAGAGTCGAGCGGCATAGGCTTGTTCGGTCTTTTGTGTGTGCAGCTTACTGACGTCTAGCTTTCTTTGCGTTGGTTTCCGTGCATCACACTAGAGGCGTGCCTTCCGTCAATCACAACATGATCAATTTGGTTGCGCGTGTTCTGATCGGGTGACCGGCCACGTGGCCTTATGAATATTGAGATGCTTGAATCTAGTACCACTAATTACCATGTTTCGTGCTGCTGCGAAGTCGATCAGCCTCATTCCATTGTCGGAGGTGTTGTCGTGGAGGCTGAATTGTCCAACCGTTGAACCAAAGATACCCTCATGGCTCCACTTGGCATTAAAGTCGCCAATCACAATTTTGATGTCGTGACGGGGGCAGCGCTCATAGGCTTCGTCGAGGCGCTCATAGAAAGTCTCTTTAGTTTCATCGTCATTCTCATTCGTTGGAGCGTGCGCACAAATTAGGCTGATATAGAAGTATTTAGCCTTGATGCGGATTGTTGCTAGTCTTTCGGTCATGGGTGACGGGTCTCTTGCCGACTACAAATCCACAAGCAAATTCAAGCCTCTCCGCATGGCAGCTGTAGTAAATGTCACATGATGGGTGTACTTAACGAAAATAAAAACAAAATAAATAAATGAAAAGTTATAAATGAAAAGTTAAATTGTAAATGAGATCAAAAATGATTAAATATTGATGGTGGCCACCTTTATAAAGGAAGCCAGGCTGGAGTAATTACCCTCGTTTTTCGAATTCAGGACGTCTTTAAGGCAACTGAAAAAGGTTATGACCATTTCTCAGATTGACAAATATACTGCAATGAAAATTAATATGCTCACTGTCTTCAACGACATTGCAAATGGAACATAAATTCGAAGGTTCCACATTAATTATATTCAAATATTTCTTGTCATAAGAGTGCCCTGTAAGCAATCTGTTAATGATTTTTACCTCTGAAGATTTTAAACTTGATTTGTAAAACCAAGGGCGATCTCAGAACCAGATGAAGATTCATTTACAGAACCATCTGTAGCAAAAACTTCGAAATTATTAACATTATACCAACTAAGAACTTCCATACACCTGGAAACAATAATAATATTAGAAATATTAGTCTTTTTACTCCCAAAAGAGTATAAAATATTATTACGAAAAACAAGTTTAGTACTTTTAACAGTCGAAGAACATTTACCAATGTTGTCAAAAATATCTTTAAACTTATTAGAACAGAATATATAACTAGATTTTATCACAGATTGTGACTTCATTATTTCTTGGAAAAAATGAAAATTTATAAAAATTGTTTTAATTAATTCCTTTGAAATTAAATATAAAGCCTTTGCTTGGGGGAAGTTCAAACGAAAGAGCGTACAAAACATGCACAGGAGTAGATGGCGTACATCCCAAACACCTTCTGAGCATGGAATTCTGAAAAGTCTGAATACTTTTATCTATATATTTAGGAGAATGACACGTAGCTGTTCTGGCAAATTCAATCTTTAATCTAACCAAAGATTTATACAAATTAATAGATGGCATAGGTGAAAGACCACCATGCACATATGTTATTATTTTAATAGCATTAGCATTATTTCTCGTTTCATTATTGATACGAGAATAATTGCCAGCACACGTTAAGCTAGTATTCAAGTCCCGTCATAAAAATTTGAGTGACTTAACCTGCTTTATCAAATTATTATTAATAGAGATATTAATTATCTTTTTAGATTCCTTAGCAAAATAAATCGCGTTCGTTTTCTCAATATTAAAATTTAAATTTGTATCCAAACATTTTCCCAAAAAAATCCTCGTTTTTCTTGCCAAATTTTCTACAGCACTTTCAAAAACTTGATAAAAGATACAATTAAAAAATCATCGGCATATTGAAAAATAGCAGTATTACTATACTCCAACTTATGCAAAGATGCAGTATACATATTAAAAATCAAAGGACTGAGACAAGAACCTTTAGGAAGCTCTCCAAAAACTTTTATGATTTCTGAACCCAATTTTAGAGTTCTTTCTCAAAAGATATTTAACACCCATGAAGAAATATCTGATGGAACACACATATTATGAAAAATATTTGTTAATTTAGTTAGGTCTACACAATCATACGCTTTGTTAATATCTAAAGATACCATAACTACTTTATAACCTAAATTCTTTTTCACTGAAATCAGATGTGACAATTCATTAATACATTTATTAACAACATATTTTTCCTGTAGGCAAACATTCTGTCAATACCTTCTTCAAAAAAAGAAGTCAATCTAACCTTAATCATAGAATTAATTATTTTAACAAAAACAGAAATAAGAGAGATAGGACGATGATTCTCTATACGAGATAGATGCCTACCTTTCATCGAAATTGGAATTATTTTAATCAATCTCTACTCATCGCAGATTGTATTGTTAGTCCAATTAAAATTAATTGCCTCCAACAAAACATTTAAATTATTTGACGACAAAGCTTTTAACATCTCATATTTAACACCATCTAGACCAGCAGCTGTAGATTTGATTTTACTTGCCAACACAAAATTAAATTCTTCAAGAGAAAAAGGAACAGAAACCGAATTGGCAACAGTCCCATTATCAGTTAAAACTGAATTACAGGGAATTTGATTCTTTAAGAACTCTAAATATTCTCTATTCTTATCAGAATCCATGACATCAATATCTGATCTGACATTATTGTAATTTTTATATCTACGAACTGCCGTCCAGAAACTCTTTCCATTACAACATTCAGAAAGATTTCTGAGATGCTCTTCTTTTGCTGTCTTTTTAATTTTATTTTTTTCCTTAATCCATTCCATTTCAGTATTTTTTAAATCACTAAAATTTTCAAATGAACCAAATCTACTCAGTTTTTGCATAGCCGCTTGCATACGTCTAAAATAAGCATCCAATGAACTGTCCCACCATGATTTTGGACACTAACTAATACTAGGGTCATAATTAACATACGAATTAGATATTGCAGATGTAATAGAATTAAAAATGTTAGTAAAATTGTTAATTCGGGTAATATTAGCAACCGTGTTTAACAATTTAGATTTGGAAAGAAACTTACCATTATGGGACAAAGACACATTAGAAGACTGAAATATAATAGGTAAATGGTGACTCCTGTCTAAATAGGTATTAATCACATTCCACTCAAAAGCAAGAGAGAGACAGTTCGTAAAGGTTAAATCCAAAATACTACCAGTAGCACTATCATTAAAATTCGAAAAATAGGTGTATTTATTAGCGTTCAGACAAGACAAACGTGAATTATTTAAAATACTTACAAGCCTGAAACCATTGGTAATAGAAATCCTATCACCAAAATCCTTTGACCTTGCATTGAAATCACCACATAAAATTACATTAGAGTGAGCCTCAGCAAAATTACAAATTTGAAATTAAGAAACAAACTCATTAGTAGACAGACTTGGGGGGAAATAAACAGAGATAATAGTTAAATTAGGACATACATTTAAAGTTTTTACAACTAAAACATCAAAGACAGAATCAAATTTTTTTTTTTTTAATTTTATATTATTTTTCAAAGCAACGGAGACACCATCATATTCGTCACTGCGGAACTTATTTATGATCTTATAATTCAACAACTTCAAATTAGAATCATTAGTATTATATTGAAATACTTCTGAAAAACAACAAACATCAACATCATTATTATTAATATAGTATTCAATATTATCTTTATTAGTTTTGAAACTTTGACAATTATACTGTAAAAATGTCATCACTAAAAAGATAACATTTTATATACATTGACTATTACTTATTACATTACAATCACTTTTGAGTACTAAAGCATCTAATTCTTTTTTAAAGGTTTCAACCTTTTCAAACAATTTACTATCGCCAGAATCCAAGAAAACAGACGAAATAGATTTCAACATATCTCTCGTGAATTTTTCACATTCAGAGGATATAATATTATTAACAACCGGTGCCGAAGGCTCACAAACATAAGGTTCAACAATCGTGAAAACACTGGAAACATTCTTACTGGACACACCTTGTCTATTATTAATTTCTTTTTGAGTATTCCTAGTTCCTCTGGGACTGACTTTATATTTATTAAAATCAGGAAACTGAACATTATACTCGTCAGAACTTAATGAGTTATAATAGTCCTATGATTTGTATTTGTCCTTATACTGAAAGAAATATTTTCCACTTTGCCCCACAAAGTAAGCACCTAGCTTCTTTAGCACGACAAAAATTCACAAAGTGACCAATCCGACCACACTTCCCACATTGCTTTATAAAAGGCACAAAAAAGTCCACATTAACATTGCACCACCCAATTTTTATAGACTTGGGAGATTCTATTCCTTTAAAACCAATCTTCACAGTCGTTATCTTGCGTAATGATAACGACTGTGAAGATTGGCACTTTATTATTAGAAGAACTTCCATTTTCTTCAACAGATACACTCTTATTATTTTCAGTAACAGTTTGCTTAGCGACTAACTGTCCCTCAGATAACTGAACATCTACACCTGGCATAGACTCAGAATGAAAAGAAAGCACATTTTCAGGCAAACTAGACAACAAATTAGCATAATTACCTTTTTTAATTTTAACTTTTTTATGCGCAGAATCCGATTTTATTTTTTGTACACTTATCGAGAAACGCTTCATAACTATGACACCTGAGCTATTAACACCTTTTCCAGCGATCCGCTCTATAAGGAGGCTCGCACAAAATAATACGAAAATACGAAATTAGCAAAACCTGACTTACCTGAGTCACAATCAATGAATTTGTGAAAACAAATTGCAAAATAAAACAATTTAACAATTGTTGGAAAATTTTTATAAGTTTTCACTTATAAAAAAAAAACACAGAAAAAAATATTTTTCTAAAATGGCCGCAAAGAGCCAGAAAAAGTTAACAAATTTATAAACTAAGCGCGGAATAAACACCACCACTTAATCAGAAATATGTCACAGGAAAATATTGCATTTACTTAATGTCGTGGATAAATCGATTTCGACAATAATTTGAAAATATTTCATGTTAAAATGGCTCCACAAATATAATTTTCAAGTTATTGTCGGATTCAACAATCAAATTATCAAACAAATATTGAACATAAAATTTTTGTTTATGAAAATTTCAATTGTTAATTTTTAATTTGAAATGTAATTTTTAAAAAGAAAACAAACAATTTTTAAATTTTATGTCAATATTTATTAGTATACAAATTTAAATTTCTGCGCCGCAAATAGAACCTTCTTCTTGTCTTCAGCTGCGCAATGATGACTGCCAGTAGGGCAGTATTCTTTATTCACACGACACTAGAGGTTAAACTAAGTTGGACACCGCCGCGATATATATATATATAAGGCTATAGAATTAGTGTACAGGGTGACATCAAATATGTTTGGTCTACTCCCGTCTATGGAGGCCTTGGAAGCTAGACGCATGCAGTCACGGACTCTGTCGGTTCAAAAGATATTATAGATAATTAATTGTGCAAAGCGATTATATGTGTGATGAAACATATCTTCTTAATAATCTATCTGTCGTGTAATTCCGATGCGATCGCACATGATGTGATGCAGGCAACACATACGCCAGCGAGTCCATTGTGAACCTAGACGCGTAATAGTAGCATTCCAGACAGTACTTCGATGATACTGCGTCTGGTGGTCGTCGATTCGGAGGGCGGAACATTCTCCATTCGCATGCGGCCATCAGGCCCTGCTCGACAATGTAGTATATCACATATAAGACCTATAAAAGTGTATACGTTCGATAGCGGGAGGGTCGAACTATCGCGCGACAAGAACGAATATTTTTGAAAATAAAAATGTAAAACTTCAAAGTATTAATAATAATTTTATACGTCAAATTTATTCTACACTCAAGAAAAATAATTAATGATATTATTTTCAAACTAAAAATAATATTGTCATTTTTTGCTTTCAAGAAAATTATAATATTTATTTTTAAAATTTTACAATTATTTTCTATGTGTGTAGTCACTTGTAAATTTCTCAATTTTCATTTCTGTTGGGCAAACATCTCGTAATTAACAGTTTTGCCGAAACTTTATTGAAAATTATGGGACACAAGACGTAAATTTAAACAGATAGTTGCAGCAAGACTTTCATAAACATCTTGTTTTCTTAGTGTACATTGATGAAATTTGTAATATACAGTAATTCGTTTATATAATTCACTTCTCTAAATTTCATCTTGATTGGACAAGTGGCGTGGTACCTTCCATACACCAAAACCAAAAACTGTTAAATAGTATATAAAAGATGGGTAGTTGAATTGTGAATATCTCCGAAAAGGCAACATAATGTTTAGTGTTTTGAAAAGTTTAATATGTGTACTAAATAACAATATAATCAGTTTTGCCGTTTTACATGTTGATAACAAATTTGACTATATTTTTTCTTGCAATTGTTGACAAATTGTCTGTGTTTGAGAGAGTGTGGGGAAAAATTGGATACATATGACACAAATTGAGTGATGCCAAATTGTACGCAATTTAATGGAAATGAAACGCGTGTAGTAAAAAAAAATCGATGGAGGCGTCCTGTAAAGTGCGTGCCAGGAGACACAAACAATCATGACCTTAGAAAAATATTTCTTTCAGTATAAGGACAAATATAAATCAAAGAACTATTTTAACTCATTAAGTTCTGATGAGTATAATGTTCAGTTTCCTGATTTTAATAAAAAATATAGCCAGTCCTAGAGGAGCTAGGAATACACAAAAAGAAATTAATAATAGACAAGGTGTGTCCAGTAAGAATGTTTCCAGTGTTGTCAAAAATGTTTTCCCGATTGTTGAACCTTATGTTTGTGAGCCTTCGGCACCGGTTGTTAATAATATTATATCCTCTGAATTTGAAAAATTCACGAGAGATATGTTGAAATCTATTTCGTCTGTTTTCTTGGATTCTGGCGAAAAAATTAGATGCTTTAGTACTCAAAAGTGATTGTAATGTAATAAGTGATAGTCAATGTATATAAAATGTTATCTTTTTAGTGATGAAATTTTTACAGTATAATTGTCGAAGTTTCAAAACTTAATAATAATGATGTTGATGTTTGTTGTTTTTCAGAAGTATTTCAACATAATACTAATGATTCTAATTTGAAGTTGTTGAATTATAAGATCATAAATAAGTTCCGCAGTGACGGATATGGTGGTGTCTCCGTTGCTGTGAAAAATAGTAAAAAATTAAAAAAAAAATTGATTCTGTCGTTGATGTTTTAATTGTAAAAACTTTAAATTTATGTCCTAATTTAACTATTATCTCTGTTTATTTCCCCCCAAGTCTGCCTACTAATGAGTTTGTTTCTGAATTTCAAATTTGTAATTTGGCTGAGGCTCCCTCTAATGTAATTTTATGTGGTGATTTCAATGCAAGGTCAAAGGATTTTCGTAATAGGATTTCTATTACCAATGGTTTCAGGCTTGTAAGTATTTTAAATAATTCACGTTTGTCTTGTCTGAACGCTAATAAATATACCTATTTTTCGAATTTTAATGATAGTGCTACTGGTAGTATTTTGGATTTAACCTTTACGAACTGTCTCTCTCTTGCTTTTGAGTGGAATGTGATTAATACCTATTTAGACAGGAGTCACCATTTACCTATTATATTTTAGTCTTCTAATGTGTCTTTGTCCCATAATGGTAAGTTTCTTTCCAAATCTAAATTGTTAAACACTGTTGCTAATATTACCCGAACTAACAATTTTACTAACATTTTTAATTCTATTACATCTGCAATATCTAATTCGTATGTTAATTATGACCCTAGTATTAGTTAGTCACCAAAATCATGGTGGGACAGTTCATTGGATGCTTATTTTAGACGTATGCAAGCGGCTAGGCAAAAACTGAGTAGATTTGGTTCATTTGAAAATTTTAGTGATTTAAAAAAAAACTGAAATGGAATGGATTAAGGAAAAAAATAAAATTAAAAAGACAGCAAAAGAAGAGCATCTCAGAAATCTTTCTGAATGTTGTAATGGAAAGAGTTTCTGGACGGCAGTTCGTAGATATAAAAATTACAATAATGTCAGATAGGATATTGATGTCTTGGATTCTGATAAGAATAGAGAATATTTAGAATTCTTAAAGAATCAAATTCCCTGTAATTCAATTTTAACTGATAATGGGACTGTTGCGAATTCTGTTTCTGTTCCTTTTTCTCTTGAAGAATTTAAGTAATTTTGTGTTGGCAAGTGAAATCAAATCTACAGCTGCTGGTCTAGATGGTGTTAAATATGAGATGTTAAAAGCTTTGTCGTCAAATAATTTAAATGTTTTGTTGGAGGCAATTAATTTTAATTGGACTAACAATACAATCTGCGATGAGTGGAGATTGATTAAAATAATTCCAATTTCGATGAAAGGTAGGCATCTATCTCGTATAGAGAATCATCGTCCTATCTCTCTTATTTCTGTTTTTGTTAAAATAATTAATTCTATGATTAAGGTTAGATTGACTTCTTTTTTGGAAGGAGGTATTGACAGAATGTTTGCCTACAGGAAAAATATGTTTGTTAATAAATGTATTAATGAATTGTCACATCTGATTTCAGTGAAAAAGAATAGGTTATAAAGTAGTTATGGTATCTTTAGATATTAACAAAGCGTATGATTGTGTAGACCTAACTAAATTAACAAATATTTTTCATAATATGTGTGTTCCATCAGATATTTCTTCATGGGTGTTAAATATCTTTTCAGAAAGAACTCTAAAATTGGGTTCAGAAACTATAAAAGTTTTTGGAGGGCTTCCTCAAGGTTCTTGTCTCAGTCCTTTGATTTTTAATATGTATACTGCATCTTTGCATAAACTGGAGGATAGTAGTACTGCTATTTTTCAATATGCGATTTATTTTGCTAAGGAATCTAAAAAGATAATTAATATCTCTATTAATAATAATTTGATAAAGCAGGTTATGCCACTCAAATTTTTAGGACGGGACTTGAATACTAGCTTGACGTTTGCTGGCAATTATTCTCGTATCAATAATGAAACGAGAAATAATGCTAATGCTATTAAAATGATAACAAATGTGCATGGTGGTCTTTCACCTAAGCCATCTATTAATTTGTATAAATCTTTGGTTAGATTAAAGATTGAATTTGCCAGAACAGCTACGTGTCATTCTAAATATATAGATAAAAGTAATCAGACTTTTCAGAATTCCATGCTTAGAAGGTGTTTGCGATGTACGCCATCTACTCCTGTGCATGTTTTGTGCGCTCTTTCATGTAAACTTCCCCCAAGCAAAGATTATGTAATTCGTTTGCATTGCAGTAGAGTTGTGATATTCACTGACAGTAAGACGAGTTGTCTGTTATTAAAAAATGGCTGTGCCAATAACTATTTGATATCTCAAATTATCAAATTAATCGAAGAATCAGATATTATATAATTTGCCATTTTGTTTGGGTTCCGTCTCATTCAGGCTTTGTAATTAATGAGAGAGCGGATGAGGCTGCCAAAGAAGCAGCTGAATCTGGCGAGGTTATTGAGTATCTTTTCTGTCCTGGTGATGCTTTAAATATTATTAGGAACAGACTTCGATCAGAGTGGGAGGTAGATTATGTTTGTACCTCGAGAATTAAGGGGAACATTTTTTTTTCAGTATTTTCCACAGTTGCTTTCTCGCCCTTGGTTTTACAAATCAAGTTTAAAATCTTCAGAGACGTCCTGAATTCGAAAAATGAAGATAATTACTCCAGCCTGGCTTCCTTTATAAAGGTGGCCAACATCAATATGTAATCATTTTTGATCTCATTTACAATTTAACTTTTCGTTTAGTTTATTAATTAAAAGCACAGATTAATTTATGTTCTTTTTATTTTCGTTAAGTACATATATGTACGAACCATATGAAATTCACATAAGGGATATTCCATTTTAAATCAACGAACGGATTTCACCTACCCCCTCAGAAATAATTCAAATTTGGTGCAAATGCTGTACCATATTAAACTAAGACAAGGTGAAAACTCACAAAGGTGGGTTAACTTAATTGTATTTATCTTAAAAACTAGTCAATTAAAAAAAGGTCAATTGAGGTATCACTTGAAAGGTATAAAGATGGCCTTTTACATGGCATATAATTTTATTTATGTATTTAAAGGTTAAATGTCATATCACATGATCTAAATTTTGGGATCAAATTTCTCAAAAACCCATATGTTTAAAAGTTTCAAAAATAATATATATTGTTTCTTATTTTCTTCATAACATTTGTGTTAAATTTTATAAGTGTATTCGTATTGGTTCATGAGTTATAATTAGCGAGTTGAGAAAGTTAAGTCACATGGGTAAGTTCGGTCACATGGGGCGGAATTTTGTAGTCGGTAGGGCCCGACTATGGAATACCGTACACTTTTGTTGGATATATTAGTGGTATAATTTACGACTGAAATTTCCACTACATAAAATCGGTAAAAAATTAGAAAAATACAAATGTGGGCGGATCACACCAATTTTTGGAACATATATTTTTAGGCGATTTTAGCAATATGTTTTAAATTTTATAAATATATATCTTTTCGAGTTATTGAATCCTAAATAGTAATATATAAGTGTATGGGAGGTGGGCGTGTCCGTTGACCGATTTTGCTCAAATCCAAACTCCGAACCATTTTTTTTCTAAAATGTATTGAAACCGAATTTCATTACATTCCGACTTTTATTTTTTAAGTTATCTTGTATCCGGTCAGACAGCAAGACGGACATGGCTAAACGGACTCGGCTAAATGGACTCGGATAGTGATGCTGATCACGCCTCCTAAGGGGCGTTACAATATCTGCACACACTTAATATGCCCTGTACCTCATAGGTTTAGGGTATAAAAATATGTAATCAAGTTAACTTAATTGCGTTTATTTAAACAAGTAGTTTACATACATACATAAGTATCGTATCGTTTGAAAGGTATTAAGATGTGAATACGAGATGTTAATACATCTTTTTTTTTCAAAAGTCAAAAGCCAATATTGCATGATATAGATTTTGGGAAGCTATATCTCAAAAACCCATATTTTTTAAATAATAAAAATAAATTTATATTTTTTCAGATTTTTTTCTTGACATGTCTGCCAAATATAATTGGTGTACTCCTTTCGGTTCATGAGTTATTACCAAAAATGTGAAAGTAAATGGGAATTTATTTATAAAATCTTATTTGTTTTTTTTTTTAAACAAAATTCAAATTACATTGAAAACTTTGACTTGATTTTTATTTTTAACTCAGAAACCTATACGAATACACCTATGAAATTTAACACAAATTTTAAGAAGAAAAGCAGCATTAACATATATTTTTCTGAAAATTTTAAAAATATGGATTTTTGAGAAAAATCATTCCAAAATGTAAATCATGTGATAGTGACCTGTAACCTTTGGATACCTTTAACCTTTGGATAAATTTTAAAGATCATCTTTATACCTTTTAAATGATACCTTTATTAACTTTGTACGTAAACCAGTTTTTCAGATAAATGCAGTTAAGTTAACCCACTTTTGTGAATTTTTTCTTATTTTTCACTTTTTTAAGCCGCCATATTTCGGGAATCATAGAAGGTTAAACCTCTACCTTCTATGATTCCCGAAATATGGCGGCTTAAAAAAGTGAAAAATAAGAAAAAATTCACAAAAGTTGCATATTTCTTAGTTTAATATGAGAGAACATTCATACAAAATTTTACAATTTCAAAGACGATGATGCTTAAATTTATTATTTTTTCGTTGATTTAAAATGAAATATCCCATAAGCTTTTTTTCTGTTATTTGCTGTCATCGTTCCTGATCTGGCGCTATTAATCGTTTGATTACCGCCATTTGTCTCGTAACAAAAAAAAAAAAAAATAAATGGATAGATGGATGTTACACCTTAAAAGTGGGAGGAAGACTGCTTTTTGTACGATAGCAGCAAAAAAGAAGGGTTAAAAGTAAGTTTTCCGCCCACCTTTGGATACTAATTCAGAAAATTTCAAGACAAATTGAACTTAAAATCGTAAATTAAAATTTAATACATTGTACATTATAATTAAATAAGAGTTTATTGATAAGGAGTATTATGCCCGATTTACACCCAGTGTGATTTCAGCTCCGCTCTGATTGTTCTCGTTCAAAAATTATATGTCAAATCAATCGCTTCCTCTCTTAACTTTCTCTAAAGAGAACATTTTTGAAACATGGATGCCGATTGTTTCTCATTTGTTTTGTTCTTCGTTTTCAAATCGCATAAAATAAAAAAGTTTTCATAGACTAAAATGTCAAAAAGAAAATTAAGAAAAAAATTCAATTTTCGTGAAACAGATAATAAATTGTACAAATTGGAATTGTATGTTTAAATTATAATTGCGGCGGTGTCCAGCGTCTATACTGAAGGAACCAAATTGTGGGACTATGCGGTAAGTACTATTTTTTGTCAGAAATTATAATTTAAATGCACTTCTTATTTGGTTCACTTTTATTATGTATGTGGTTATGAAGACGTGGTAGTGGGTGTAGCATATGGCCTCCAAAAGCAGCACCATCTTTAGCAATAAAAACGCCCCACAATGCATTGTCGCTAAGCAATGGTAGCAAACGTAAAATTGGCAGCTGCCGCCGGGAAAACTCCGGCATAACAATAGACAATAGTCAAGCGTAACCTGGAGTTGGGCACCGATCGTCATTGTCCTCGTACGGGCTGTAGCATAAAAAATGTTTCTCATCGGAAAAGTCCTATGGCCGACACATGCTCGACGAACATGGGATGACCAATGCCGTGGAAATTTAGATCAAGAGCTCGCCATGTTTCACCATGCTAACTGGTGTAGTACCGCGAGAAAATACACATTCGCTAATGTCGACAGGACCTATTGCGATAACAACGAGGTGCTTCAAATCAAAGTGTAATACTTCAGCGTCAATACCTCGCTCGAGAACGAGGAGTATTCGCGCATGCTTCAAGCATCGACATCTAGGAATAGAAGCTCGCTACAAGGCTAGTCGAATCGCTTCCCCGAACTTTCTACAGTCTAAAATGATACCGACCTGTGTATTTCACACCGGCGAACCGCCTGGAAACGATATAAGTGTCTCCGAAGCAGTTTGCTGAACGATATTTTGCAAAAAAAAACTAAAGCGCCCGAAGATTAAATCATTAAGATTATTTCATTAGTGTTGATTATTATTGATTATTCGTTGATATTTAATTAATTTAAGTTATTTTATATATACTTAAAAAAATTGTTCAAAAACACTTCATTTTTCATGAAAAATTCACTGTTCAAAAGAATTTCTTAAAACACTGTAATAAAGACAAAACAAAAAATAAAAATGACATAGTTTTTATTGTCAGTAATTTTCTTTTGGATCATCTTTGGGTCGGCGAAAAGTCAGATTTCTCTTATCTACAAGTATTCTTTACTGACGTTTAATTTTCTCAGAGAGATTTTTGTGTTTGTTGTTTGTTCAGATATTCGTCAGAGTAATACGTCATAAAAATAAAAGATAAAGAGGTGAGATCTCTATGTCCCTTTAAGTACGCTGACTTTCCTATTTTGATCATCTTTCTGAACATAACTCTGAGACATTGGTGAGGGATTTCTAACGTTTAGCTACGGAATAGTTCCTAAAGAGTTCAGAGACGACTCACTGGGACATTGTATCTTCTGTGAGTCTCACTGTATCTCCTAGGGTTGCATTTTTTTAAATTTTCATATAAAAATAGTATTTGTTTGAAAAAATGCACCCCTAGGAGATACAGTGAGACTCACAGAAGTTACTATGGCTGCATTCAGCGACCTCAGTATTTGTGGAGCTGTTGAGTAATTTTCGCTTGAATGCATGCTACTCTCAACATGTTTAGTGAGCGGTCGCCATTTTTTCCAGCATAAAATTTTTACGCTACGTTTGCGCTGCCTTTGTTATCAATGACATTCGATAAAATTTTAACTCAAATATTTATAAACAAAAATGAAATTTAGATTGGAAAAATACTTTTTCAATTATTTAAAGAGTTGTATGAAACTTTAATAAAATATTAATATTAAATTTTTTGTAAATTGATAGCGGTAGCGGTGCATTCAGTAACAGTGAGCGATTAGTTACTGAGCAGTTTCGCAACTGCTGAGGTCGCTAAATGCAGCCAATATAAATCGGGCATTAGAATTTCATTAAAAGTATACATTGGATTTATTATATTTATTATTTTGGACACTACTTTATTTAATTTAGAGAAAATTTCAATTTATTCACATTACATAATGTTATAACTGTTTCAAAATAAAAAAATAATTTCTTTATAAAGATAATTTTAAAATGTTAACAAGTTTTATTAGTGTATGTGTAATCAGCCAAAAATGCATTCACAATCATATTTGTTTAATTAAATGATAGTAATAATTTTTTCAAAGTTAATTAAATTAAAAATTATTATTTTATTTTTGATTTTAGGTCAATAAGTACTTGTTAACCTTTAACTATATAAACGACAAAACATACAATTTTAGATGTTTACGTGAAAACACAATTATTTCTTGCAGATATTCAGCATGCTCCTAAATTAAAGATGTTTTATCTGATAATAAACTATCCGTCGTGTCAGCCGATGTTAATTTATGCTTTCTTTTTAGTTCCAGTTTAGTAGTACGTTGATTTTCGTGGCGAAGTACTGCTGCTAACGTTGTAGGATTAGTTGTTGGTATTTTACTGGGTGCTGCTTTTATTTTAATGTTATTACTTTTATTGTTTTGCTTTAATGGGCCCACCGACGATTCAGCTTTCTTGAGTTCCTAAAAAGTGATAAAATTATTAATGCCAAAGCATAAAAATTATGACGCAAGGTGGGGGGTAAATATTGTGACAAATTATTGGTATAAGTTGCTGAATCAAATTTTCTTTTTATGGGGTACCACATGAAGCGACCTAATTATTATATCGTCGATGATACTTAAAAACCGCCTAGTTACATGAAAAAATTACGCCTAATATTGTCTTATAATTCGGTTTTAAATGAAATGTTGATCGGATTAATTGATCGGATGCATTTATATGTTATGACATACTTAAATTTGAATGAAGTGCAGCAGTGAGCCTCAAAACCGTTTCGTTGCTTCTGTAAAATTAATTTTGAAATGTATTCGAAAATGTAGATAGGCGGTATTTCAATATCACCTACGATATGTTTTTTTTTAACTCAAAGTGAAGGCTTGGAACCGAAATTATATTCTCTGTTTCTCTAGTCCGTTGGACTACGTCCCTGGTCGATCTCAGCTACTGTCAACATCATATCATAAAAAAACATTCGGGGTACACATTTCATCTCGTATGTGCGTATCTCGTAAAGTTATTGACATTTTATAAAATCTGAGTATTTAAATATCGTATGGTTGGAATAGTCAAAAATTATTTAACAGAAATAAAGTGTAGATTTTAAAATCATTTGCCACATTTGACTACAACCCAGAAAAAATCATGGTAATTTAAACAATAATTTATTCTATTAAAATTGGCCAATAGGATGCGTCCCTTTAGTTCAGTAATATTGAAACTGTACCACAAATTACAAATAATGTACTCTTTTAAATAAGCCTATCAATATTTAATGATACATATTATTAATTTTATGGTATAGTCGAATTACAATTTGCTAGTATTTTAATAAAACCAATATGGATTTTAGTTATTTTACTGTTTTTTATTATAATTTATTTTATTTAAATTTCGAAATTGAAATTTACTTTTAAAAAAATCACACACATAAAAATGTTATAACACATTTAATGTTTGCTTCAGTTTCCAAAAATTGATTGCAAAAATTGAATCTGCATTTATTTTTGTACCCGTTGTATTATTTATTTTCTGCAATACATAAACAAAATTTTAATGAATTTACATTAAATACATTGAATCCTTTTATCGCAAGTTGTTCCGAAAAGAACAACTTTTAGAACTACATTTATTTGGAATGCAAAGATAAAAAGTCGTTCTACGTTCGCTTCTAGTGAAATAATTTTAGGAATTCTTATTGAGAGCACACAAATAGAACTTAATCAGTGGAATATGGAAATATGGGAAAAAATCTAACGGCGATCTGCTTCTCTATAATTCCATAGCAACCTATTCTAGAATAACTTCTCTCCTGGTACTGACTGCACAGCAACGAGAACAAATTCACATTTAGTTTCGGTAAAGTCATTCTACGTTTGCTTCTAGCGGAACGTATATAAGAAACGAATACATAATTAGAACATCTCATGAGAGCGTAAAAGCAAACGGATATATATATCTCCATCCAATTTTATAGCAAGCTATTCTTGAATAACTTCTCTCCCGGTGCTGTCGGCACAGCAACGAGAACAACTTAACATTTGGTTCCGATAAAAGTCATTCTACGTTCGCTTCTAGCGGAAGGTATACGAGAAGCGTATACATTTTTTGAGCATGTAATGAGAGCGTAAAAGCAAACGGAAATCTGTATCTACATCAACTTCTACAGCAGCTGATTCTAGAATAACTTCTCTCCTGGTACTACAGCACAGCAACGAGAAGACCACCACTTTTTATTCCGATAAAAAGTCATTCCACATTCGTTAATTGCTGAACTTATTTGGGAATAGAAAAGCTCTCTTAAATATTTTTTTAGTAAATAAAGTTAGGTGCAAATTTAAAATCAAAAACTCAATCAACAGCAAATTTTAAATGAGAAATATATCATATTTAGTAAGTAATTTATATTTTTTTTTATATAATATGAAATATATATTTAATTTTTTAATACTACAGGAATCATATGAGGCTGGCTTATTTAATTAATGCATTGGACCGCATGCTGAAAAAACTTTTCCATACCAACCAAGCCTCCTAAGGGGCGTTACAACATCTGCATACACTTAATATGCCCTGTACCTCATAGGTGTAGGGTATAAAAATATGTAATCAAGTTAACTTAATTGCGTTTATTTAAACAAGTAGTTTACATACATACATAAGTATCGTCTCGTTTGAAAGGTATTAAGATGTGAATACGAGATGTTTTTTTCAAAATTCAAAAGCCAATATTGCATGATATAGACTTTGGGAAGCTATATCTCAAAAACACATATTTTTAAAATAATAAATTTATATTCTTTCAGATTTTTTTCTTGACATGTCTGCCAAATATCATTGGTGTACTCCTTTCGGTTCATGAGTTATTACCAAAAATGTGAAAGTAAATGGGAATTTATTTATAAAATCTTATTTGTTTTTTTTTTTAAACAAAATTCAAATTACATTGAAAACTTTGACTTGATTTTTATTTTTAACTCAGAAACCTATACGAATACACCTATGAAATTTAACACAAATTTTAAGAAGAAAGCAGCATTAACATATATTTTTCTGAAAATTTTAATAATATGGGTTTTTGAGAAAAATCATTCTAAAATGTAAATCATGTGATAGTGACCTTTAACCTTTGGATACAAACATAAAATTTTAAAGATCATCTTTATACCTTTTAAATGATACCTTTATTAACTTTATACGTAAACCAGTTTTTCAGATAAATGCAGTTAAGTTAATCCACTTTTGTGAATTTTTTCTTATTTTTCACTTTTTTAAGCCGCCATATTTCGGGAATCATAGAAGGTAGAGGTTTAAAATGTTGCATATTTCTTAGTTTAATATGAGAGAACATTCATACAAAATTTTACAATTTCAAAGAGGATGATGCTTAAATTTATTATTTTTTCGTTGATTTAAAATGGAATATCCCATAAGCTTTTTTTTCATCGTTCCTGATCTGGCGCTATTAATCGTTTGATTACTGCCATTTGTCTCGTAACAAAAAAAAAAAAAAATAAATGGATGGGTGGATGTTACACCTTAAAAGTTGGAGAAAATTTGTACAATAGCAGCAAAAAAGAAGGATTAAATGTAAGTTTTCCGCCCACCTTTGGATACTAATTCAGAAAATTTCTAGACAAATTGAACTTAAAATCGTAAATTAAAGTTTAATACATTGGACATTATAATTAAATAAGAGTTTATTGATAAGGAGTATTATGCCCGATTTACATTGTATCTTCTGTGAGTCTCACTGTATCTCCTAGGGTTGCATTTTTTAAAATTTTCATATAAAAATAGTATTTTTTTGAAAAAAATGCACCCCTAGGAGATACAGTGAGACTCACAGAAGTTACTATGGCTGCATTCAGCGACCTCAGTAGTTGTGGAGCTGTTGAGTAATTTTGCTTGAATGACATGCTACTCTCAATATGTTTAGTGAGCGGTCGCCATTTTTTCCAGCATAAAATTTTTACGCTACGTTTGCGCTGCCTTTGTTATCAATGACATTCGATAAAATTTTAACTCAAATATTTATAAACAAAAATGAAATTTAGATTGGTAAAATACTTTTTCAATCATTTAAAGAGTTGTATGAAACTTTAATAAAATATTAATATTAAATTCCCAAGCAACAATTTACTAGGCAGCTCAAATACTGCTAAGTTTCTGGTAGGATTTTGAACAGTATTTACTCGCCAGTAAAAACTAGTCAAAAACTGGTAGGTTACTTGTAGGGATTTGAAGAGTATATCCCTACCAGTAAAACTAGTCATAAACTGGGCGGTTACTGGTAGGGATTTGAAGAGTAGATCCCTACCAGTAAAACTTGTCAAAAACTGGCAAAAAACTGGTCTCCTACCAGTAAAACTAGTCTAAAACTGGTCGGTTACTGGTAGGGATTTGAAGAGTAATCCCTACCAGTAAAACTTGTCAAAAACTGGCCAAAAACTGGTCTCCTACCAGTGAAACTAGTCAAAAACTGGTCGGTTACTGGTAGGGATTTGAAGAGTAATCCCTACCAGTAAAACTTGTCAAAAACTGGCCAAAAACTGGTCTCCTACCAGTGAAACTAGGCTAAAACTGGTCGGTTACAGGTAGGGACTTGAAGAGTAATCCCTACCAGTAAAACTAGTCAAAAACTGGTCTCCCACCTGTAAAACTGGTCAAAAACTGGTCGGTTGCTGGTAGGGATCTACTCTTCAAATCCCTACCAGCAACCGACCAGTTTTAGCCTAGTTTCACCAGTAAAACTAGTCAAAACTAGTAGGCATTTGAAGAGTAAACTGTATTTCCAAAAATATGATAAAACAAAACATAGCAGCTATGGATTATCAAACAACAAATTTCACTTTATGAAAAATTATATTAAAAACAACATTATTTTCAAATTTCTTTTCAATTCAATGCAAGGTTTGTAGCGTTAATATGTAATATATGTATATTATATTTTTCAAATTTTCGTTGCAGACTCTCCTTGGTCAAGTGTAGCAGATATTATGTTTATGAACGCAACATTTCTCAAGCCAGCGGTTGCTACTTAATTTCAGTGTCGAATAGCGTCTGTGTGTGTGGCAAGAATCGCGGGACGTTCGTGTTTGCATTAGAACGCAAAGCTATTCACGAAAACACCGTCGGAGCCGCGTTTTTGTGTTTTGTAATTCATGTTTCATATTTTTATTTATGTAGAATTTTTTCTTTTAAATCAATAGAAACTAAAATTTTACATTTATTTTTATTGTCCAGTTTCCAGCCAGTATGTGGCCAGTTTTTGGCCAGTTTCTGGCAAGTTTTTGGCCAGTTTTTGGCAAGTTTTTGGCCAGTTTGTGGCCAGTTTTTGGCCAGTTACTGGCAAGTTTTGGCCGAAGAGTCGAAGAGTTTTACTGGCTGGTTTCTCGCAAGTTTTTGGCCAGTTTTTGGCAAGTTTTTGGCCAGTTTTTGGCAAGTTTTTGGCCAGTTTTTGGCCAGTTTTTGGCAAGTTTTTGGCCAGTTTTTGACCAGTATTTGGCCAGTTACTGGCTAGTTTACCGCCCAGAAACCGAAAAGATTTACTGGCTAGTTTCTGGTAGGAAAGTGCGTGACATCGCTTGCCAGTAACTGGTAGGGTTCTAACCAGTTTTGGACAAGTTTTTGAGCAGTTGTTGGCCAGTTTTTGACCAGTATTTGACCAGTTACTGGCTAGTTTACCGCCCAGACCAAAGAGTTTTACTGGCTAGTTTCTGGTAGGAAAGTGCGTGACATCGCTTGCGAGTAACTGGTAAGTTTACTTGCCAGAAACTAGACAAGTGAATAGTTGTACTGGCTAGATACTGGTAGGAAACTGGTAGGAATTGTTACTTGGGTTATTTTGTAAATTGATAGATAGCGGTGCATTCAGTACTGTGAGCGATTAGTTACTGAGCAGTTTCGCAACTGCTGATGTCGCTGATTGCAGCCAATATAAATCGGGCATTAGAATTTCATTAAAAGTATACATTGGATTTATTATATTTATTATTTTGGACACTACTTTATTTAATTTAGAGAAAATTTCAATTTATTCACATTACATAATGTTATAACTGTTTCAAAATAAAAAAATAATTTCTTTATAAAGATAATTTTAAAATGTTAACAAGTTTTATTAGTGTATGTGTAATCAGTCAAAAATGCATTCACAATCATATTTGTTTAATTAAATGATAGTAATAATTTTTTCAAAGTTAATTAAAAAAAATTATTATTTTATTTTTGATTTTAGGTCAATAAGTATTTGTTAACCTTTAACTATATAAACGATAAAACATACAATTTTAGATGTTTACGTGAAAACACAATTATTTCTTGCAGATATTCAGCATGCTCCTAAATTAAAGATGTTTTATCTGATAATGAACTATCCGTCGTGTCAGCCGATGCTAATTTATGCTTTCTTTTTAGTTCCAAAAACTGCTTACGTTGATTTTCGTGGCGAAGTACTGCTGCTAACGTTGTAGGATTAGTTGTTGGTATTTTACTGGGTGCTGCTTTTATTTTAATGTTATTACTTTTATTGTTTTGCTTTAATGGGCCTACCGATGATTCAGCTTTCTTGAGTTCCTAAAAAGTGATAAAATTATTAATGCCAAAGCATAAAAATTATGACGCAAGGTGGGGGGTAAATATTGTGACAAATTATTGGTATAAGTTGGTGAACCAAATTTTACATGAAAAAATTACGCCTAATATTGTCTTATAATTCGGTTTTAAATGAAATGTTGATCGGATGCATTTATATGTTATGACATACTTAATTTGGATGAAGTGCGTTTTGTTGCTTCTGTAAAATTAATTTTGTAATGTATTCGAAAATGTAGATAGGCGGTATTTCAATATCACCTACGATATGTTTTTTTTTTAACTCAAAGTGAAGGCTTGGAACCGAAATTATATTCTCTGTTTCTCTAGTCCGTTGGACTACGTCCCTGGTCGATCTCAGCTACTGTCAACATTTTATCATAAAAAAACATTCGGGGTACACATTTCATCTCGTATGTGCGTATCTCGTAAAGTTATTGACATTTTATAAAATCTGAGTATTTAAATATCGTATGGTTGGAATTGTCAAAAATTATACAACAGAAACAAAGTATAGATTTTAAAATCATTTGCCACATTTGACTACAACCCAGAAAAAATCATGGTAATTTAAACAATAATTTATTCTATTAAAATTGGCCAATAGGATGCGTCCCTTTAGTTCAGTAATATTGAAACTGTACCATAAATTACAAATAATGTACTCTTTTAAATAAACCTATCAATATTTAATGATACATATTATTAATTTTATGGTATAGTCGAATTACAATTTGCTAGTATTTTAATAAAACCAATATGGATTTTAGTTATTTTACTGTTTTTTATTATAATTTATTTTATTTAAATTTCGAAATTGAAATTTACTTTTAAAAAAATCACACACATAAAAATGTTATAACACATTTAATGTTTGCTTCAGTTTCCAAAAATTGATTGCAAAAATTGAATCTGCATTTATTTTTGTACCCGTTGTATTATTTATTTTCTGCAATACATAAACAAAATTTTAATGAATTTACATTAAATACATTGAATCCTTTTATCGCAAGTTGTTCCGAAAAGAACAACTTTTAGAACTACATTTATTTGGAATGCAAAGATAAAAAGTCGTTCTACGTTCGCTTCTAGTGAAATAATTTTAGGAATTCTTATTGAGAGCACACAAATAGAACTTAATCAGTGGAATATGGAAATATGGGAAAAAATCTAACGGCGATCTGCTTCTCTATAATTCCATAGCAACCTATTCTGGAATAACTTCTCTCCTGGTACTGACTGCACAGCAACGAGAACAAATTCACATTTAGTTTCGGTAAAGTCATTCTACGTTTGCTTCTAGCGGAACGTATATAAGAAACGAATACATAATTAGAACATCTCATGAGAGCGTAAAAGCAAACGGATATATATATCTCCATCCAATTTTATAGCAAGCTATTCTTGAATAACTTCTCTCCCGGTGCTGTCGGCACAGCAACGAGATCAACTTAACATTTGGTTCCGATAAAAGTCATTCTACGTTCGCTTCTAGCGGAAGGTATACGAGAAGCGTATACATTTTTTGAGCATGTAATGAGAGCGTAAAAGCAAACGGAAATCTGTATCTACATCAACTTCTACAGCAGCTGATTCTAGAATAACTTCTCTCCTGGTACTACAGCACAGCAACGAGAAGACCACCACTTTTTATTCCGATAAAAAGTCATTCCACATTCGTTAATTGCTGAACTTATTTGGGAATAGAAAAGCTCTCTTAAATATTTTTTTAGTAAATAAAGTTAGGTGCAAATTTAAAATCAAAAACTCAATCAACAGCAAATTTTAAATGAGAAATATATCATATTTAGTAAGTAATTTATATTTTTTTTTATATAATATGAAATATATATTTAATTTTTTAATACTACAGGAATCATATGAGGCTGGCTTATTTAATTAATGCATTGGACCGCATGCTGAAAAAACTTTTCCATACCAACCAAGCCTCCTAAGGGGCGTTACAACATCTGCATACACTTAATATGCCCTGTACCTCATAGGTGTAGGGTATAAAAATATGTAATCAAGTTAACTTAATTGCGTTTATTTAAACAAGTAGTTTACATACATACATAAGTATCGTCTCGTTTGAAAGGTATTAAGATGTGAATACGAGATGATAATACATCTGTTTTTTTCAAAATTCAAAAGCCAATATTGCATGATATAGACTTTGGGAAGCTATATCTCAAAAACACATATTTTTAAAATAATAAATTTATATTCTTTCAGATTTTTTTCTTGACATGTCTGCCAAATATCATTGGTGTACTCCTTTCGGTTCATGTGTTATTACCAAAAATGTGAAAGTAAATGGAAATTTATTTATAAAATCTTATTTTTTTTTTTTTTAAACAAAATTCAAATTACATTGAAAACTTTGACTTGATTTTTATTTTTAACTCAGAAACCTATACGAATACACCTATGAAATTTAACACAAATTTTAAGAAGAAAGCAGCATTAACATATATTTTTCTGAAAATTTTAAAAATATGGGTTTTTGAGAAAAATCATTCTAAAATGTAAATCATGTGATAGTGACCTTTAACCTTTGGATACAAACATAAAATTTTAAAGATCATCTTTATATCTTTTATATGATACCTTTATTAACTTTATACGTAAACCAGTTTTTCAGATAAATGCAGTTAAGTTAATCCACTTTTGTGAATTTTTCTTATTTTTCACTTTTTTAAGCCGCCATATTTCGGGAATCATAGAAGGTAGAGGTTTAAAATGTTGCATATTTCTTAGTTTAATATGAGAGAACATTCATACAAAATTTTACAATTTCAAAGAGGATGATGCTTAAATTTATTATTTTTTCGTTGATTTAAAATGGAATATCCCATAAGCTTTTTTTATGTTATTTGCTGTCATCGTTCCTGATCTGGCGCTATTAATCGTTTGATTACTGCCATTTGTCTCGTAACAAAAAAAAAAAAAATAAATGGATGGATGGATGTTACACCTTAAAAGTGGGAGAAAGACTGCTTTTTGTACAATAGCAGCAAAAAAGAAGGATTAAATGTAAGTTTTCCGCCCACCTTTGGATACTAATTCAGAAAATTTCTAGACAAATTGAACTTAAAATCGTAAATTAAAGTTTAATACATTGGACATTATAATTAAATAAGAGTTTATTGATAAGGAGTATTATGCCCGATTTACATTGTATCTTCTGTGAGTCTCACTGTATCTCCTAGGGTTGCATTTTTTAAAATGTTCATATAAAAATAGTATTTTTTTGAAAAAAATGCACCCCTAGGAGATACAGTGAGACTCACAGAAGATACTATGGCTGCATTCAGCGACCTCAGTAGTTGTGGAGCTGTTGAGTAATTTTGCTTGAATGACATGCTACTCTCAACATGTTTAGTGAGCGGTCGCCATTTTTTCCATTCGATAAAATTTTAACTCAAATATTTATAAACAAAAATGAAATTTAGATTGGTAAAATACTTTTTCAATCATTTAAAGAGTTGTATGAAACTTTAATAAAATATTAATATTAAACTATTTTGTAAATTGATAGATAGCGGTGCATTCAGTAACAGTGAGCGATTAGTTACTGAGCAATTTCGCAACTGCTGAGGTCGCTGAATGCAGCCAATATAAATCGGGCATTAGAATTTCATTAAAAGTATACATTGGATTTATTATATTTATTATTTTGGACACTACTTTATTTAATTTAGAGAAAATTTCAATTTATTCACATTACATAATGTTATAACTGTTTCAAAATAAAAAAATAATTTCTTTATAAAGATAATTTTAAAATGTTAACAAGTTTTATTAGTGTATGTGTAATCAGTCAAAAATGCATTCACAATCATATTTGTTTAATTAAATGATAGTAATAATTTTTTCAAAGTTAATTAAAAAAAATTATTATTTTATATTTGATTTTAGGTCAATAAGTATTTGTTAACCTTTAACTATATAAACGACAAAACATACAATTTTAGATGTTTACGTGAAAACACAATTATTTCTTGCAAATATTCAGCATGCTCCTAAATTAAAGATGTTTTATCTGATAATGAACTATCCGTCGTGTCAGCCGATGCTAATTTATGCTTTCTTTTTAGTTCCAAAAACTGCTTACGTTGATTTTCGTGGCGAAGTACTGCTGCTAACGTTGTAGGATTAGTTGTTGGTATTTTACTGGGTGCTGCTTTTATTTTAATGTTATTACTTTTAATGTTTTGCTTTAATGGGCCTACCGATGATTCAGCTTTCTTGAGTTCCTAAAAAGTGATAAAATTATTAATGCCAAAGCATAAAAATTATGACGCAAGGTGGGGGGTAAATATTGTGACAAATTATTGGTATAAGTTGGTGAACCAAATTTTTCTTATAATTCGGTTTTAAATGAAATGTTGATCGGATGCATTTATATGTTATGACATACTTAAATTTGGATGAAGTGCAGCAGAGAGACTCAAAACCTCATGAGGATGTCGAAACCTCCAATTGAAATTTTATTTTAAGAATATTTTTTTATCAGAAAACTTATTTATGTAAACTTTTCTATACGTTGTTTTGAAGCGTAAATATATCACGCACATAATTTAAAAAAATATATCTATTAATTTTTGTTCCCTGAAAAATAAAAACAGTAAACAGACACATTTAATTTTTTATTTCATCATAATTAAACAAAATAAAAAAACTATTTAAAATGCCACATATGGTCACATATTTTTATTATATTTTAACTAGCTAAACAACAATTTGTATTGAATTCATTCATTATTTTATTAATTTTCATATATTTATTTCGCATTTTTACTTAATTAACGAATTTCCTATTGTTTGCCACTTGTGAAATTTTTTTACGTTTATTTATTTCTGCATGTATCTATAATGTTTGGCAAGAAACTGACAACATAACTGCTGATAGACATGAGGTTGCCGCTTGTCATTTATTTTGTTGATACAATAACGTACTCAGTTGCCGTAACAAATGCACAAACGTCAAATTTTGGCAGAATGAAAAATGCAACCATGAGGTTATACAACCGAACGTGCAGTTGCGCGGACTAACATTTCGATTAGAGTAAAAAATGGTACGTTCATTTTAATGACATGAGGTTACAACAAATGTATTTCGGTTACAACACTGAAACGTTGGTTCAATTAACCTCATGCCAAAAGAGGATTTTTCTGTGTGTATATTTCAGTTAACAAAAGCGTGTTGAATTATAAAGCGAGCACTCGAGTGAATGTTACTAACATGGGGCAAACGAATTTATTCCAGTATAGCTGATTCGAATCTCCGACGTGGTCCTAATTTTTTGTTTTAATTATTTTTTTTATAAACATTGATTTTTTTTTCTTTTTTTTGTTATTAATTTCAATAGCTTGAAGTATTTTTAATTTGAGAAAAGTTGGTCGCTTTATTATTTATCTATCTTTGAATATATTTTTTTATAATTCTTAAGTAATACTTACAAAAAAAAATCTAAATGAATAAAAAAAAATTAAAAACAATTGCCCTGTCCGATATTCGAACCTGCAATTTTGAACTAAATTTAGTAAGTATGGTTTACAAAGTAACCTTTTATGGTTTAAAATTAATAAATGAACTGAGTATAAACTATTTGATTTTAACTTTTAAACTTCTATGGTTTAAACATACTAAATAAACAGACAAATAAACTATTGATTTTAAATTTTAATAAAATTGGATTAAATTTAAATTTTTAAATCACTGGGATTATTTTATACACGCATAGAAATATATTGTTAGATCCCACAATAAAGTAACAATAGGCATGTTCAAAATAGATCCCATTATAGAAAATGTGAAATTATTGTCGGAAATAACAATAAAATTATTAAATATTAATTGAATATTGTATTGTGAATTTTTACAATTAGTATTGCCATTATTAAAAAACAATGCCATTGTCATTTTGATAATAAAAATGTGAATTTCAAATTTTTTAAAACAATGCCCTACAAACCAATTTCTGCAGAAAAGTAATGAAAAACCAATGTAAATTTCTAACGATTTTTTAATACGTATTTTCAAACGATTACTATACATTTTACATTTAATTTTAGATAACATTGTAATTAATACAGCTTATACATAATAAAGCTTGTACAGAATTAATATTCGATGGTGTTCCGGGTATATATGTTGCAGTTATTGCAATGCCTAACGAATGCAACTCGGTGAGACTGTCCCCCAGAGACATGTTTATGATATAGATTTCTAAACGAAATTTAGAAAAATGAATCACATAAATAATGAATATTCAACACCTACCAATATATGTCTGCTCTAAGCTCTTTCATACGTGTACTCGCTGTACTGCCGAATGTGGAGGTGTTGCAGCACGTTGGCCACCGTCGCCTTTTTAAAGAATCATCAGCGCTTATTTTCGATAACTTTTAAGATGTGAATAAAAGAAAAATGAAGTTTTAAAAGAACAATTCTTATTAAAAAAAAAGGTTTATACTAACGTACTAATGCAAATGCGTTCACCTACAGTGTAGAGCAGCTTGATGCAGGTAAAAATAGTGATCTTCTTGGCCAAGCGCGGCAGTTGGCTCTGCGATATGAAGCGATTGACTTTTAAATGCAGTATTTGTTCGCATGCCCGGATCGGCTGCTGAGTAATTGCGAAAGAGACCGTGATGTCCGCCGGATTCAGTGTGTTACGCGACAGCATCGAAGTGAATGCCTGGCAGGCCTGCGGATATGCAGCTGAGCCATTCAGAGCCATAGTGAACGGTGTGACATTTTGGTTGCTGCTGCAAACAAAGAACAGCAGTTTTAAACTGAGATAGGAGTGTGAACTACAAAAAAAAACTCACTTCAAAAGCGCGTATTTCGTGATCTCCTGCGACAGGCGTTTCATGTTGAAGCCGCCCTTCGGTTCTATCTGATCTCCTTGATCTATCATCTCCGTCAACCAGTCTCGCCTCACAGTCTCTCGGTGAATATGGTATCTGCCTTTTTGGAATCAAAGGTCTGGAGTATCATGTCCTTAAGGTGATTCTCTACCATAGCCTGCACATCGGTCACTTTAACGTCAGTCAGAATTAGCCACTCAGCAAGCAGATTTGCCATTTGAGCCACCGCCTTGTAGTTCTCCGAGAATATTGTAATAACTTCCTCTGGTGAACCCCCGGACTGGAAGTAGCGCTTGAGCTGTGAGAAGATGCCGGGCTCCATGATGTAGTCAGGCGTCAGAAATGTATTGTCTCCTGCGGATTATCCTTAAATATGTTATTTTTGTTCATATCGCCTCTTTTTTAGCTAAAATCATTTATAATCTTGTACTTATAATATAAACAAATTAATACAAATTAATTTACCCTTTATGACGATTCGCACGAATAATTGGTTTTCAATAAAACTTTTTGGCAACCAAGCGAATGTCAATAAAAAATTATAACACATTGTCAAAACAACAATATGATTTTCGATAACAATTGATTTTACTATTGTTAATATAATACAATGTGTTCACAATAGTATTGTGAACAATAAAATTTTGAAATAACAATACGATATTGTGGTTTGTTACAATATATTTCTATGCGTGTATACTTAAAACATTACATTTCCATGTTATATAAAAAATATATTAAATTGCAATCTAAGAATGTTTAAAATTAAGTGTGAACTATTGATAAGTTTAAAAATTAGACATAAAAGTACTGAAATCATTTGTAATCCAAAGAAGGGTTTAAAAAATATTTCAACCTTTTTTTACCGTGTACCATACGCACAATAACGTGATTATTCGAATTATTCGGTTGCGGAAACTTGCTGTAGGATTTTGTACCAATCTCCCAGTCAGCAAGAATGATATTGTGCTAACCTCGCACAAAAGAAAAATTATGTAATTTTACGATCATAAAGCGAGGCAACTTGTTTCCTCGCTTTATAGTTGCATTTTTAAACACGCGTTTAAAATTGAATCTCAAAGGAATCAACAACATGTGTGTAAAATTGAACATTAAAATGTGGAAAATTACTCTATTCTGGTGTGAAACTTAAACATAAAATGTGTAAAAATTAAGCATTTCTAAAATTAAATATGTGTGAAATTAAACATAAAATGGATAATACGGAGGCGATGAGCTCATAACGACCATGCACCAGCTCATCAGTTTCCGAAATGTTTAAGTATAATTTTGCTCTGAGAAAATCAATTCACTGATTTTTGAATCAACTTTTTTGATTTTCTTTATTATTTAAATTATTTTTATAATCAAAATCAGAAGATTAGAAAAGTAAATTCATCGATGTCCGCACACAAAGCTAAAATGATACTCGTCCATTTCGATCACAACCTAAAAATAAAATGAAATTTTGTTAAAATAATAACAAGAACATTTTAATATTTATGAATACAAAATTCATTTAAAAATGTTAATAAAACTTTTGACTTCTGGTTTATAGTTGAGTGATGTCCATTGAGAGCACTTCTCCGATCTTCTAGCAGGCGATGACGACAACTATTCCGCTGATAGAGAAGACAGCTTGACAACCCTAGTTGTTGATGACGGCGTTGACATAACGCCGCCTGACCGTGAAGAGGTCTGCACAGCCCTCAACAGGATGAAAAACAACAAAGCCGCAGGATCGGTTGGTCTGCATGCTGAGTTGTTTAAGACCGGAGGCGATGAGCTCATAACGACCATGCACCAGCTCATCAGTAGAATATGGTCAGAAGAAAGCATGCCTTACGAATGGAATCTCAGTATACTCTGCCCAATCCTTAAGAAGGGGGATCCCACGTTACGCGCCAACTACCGTGGGATAAGTCTCCTCAACATCGCGTATAAAGTTCTAACAAGCGTATTATGTGAAAGACTGAAGCTCATCGTCAACAGACTGATTGGATCTTATCAGTGCGGCTTCAGAACTGGCAAGTCCACCATAGAACCGATTTTCACATTGCGCCAAATCCTGGAAAAGACCAAACAGAGACAGATCAACACCCACCACCTCTTCGTCGACTACAAAGCTGCCTTCGACAGTCCGATAAGAAGTCGCCTATACGCCACCATGTCTGAGTTCGGTATACCTGCGAGGATGACCCTGAGCGACACACGTTGAGTGAGAATTGGGAACAACCTCACCGACACGTTTAATACCGAACGAGGTTTCAGACAAGGCGATTCCCTATCGTGTGACTTTTTCAATCAAATAATGGAGAAGATTGTAAGAGCTGCACAACTCCATCACAATGGCAGTATCTTCAACAAGAGTTCCATGCTTCTCGGGTACGCTGATGATATCGACATCATTGGGCAGAGCGTACGGGCAGTCAGTGCAGCATTCTCCAGTTTAGAGAGGGAATTGCGTCGAATGGGTCCCGGCGTCTTGGACAACACGTCACTATTGACAACCACAACTTCGAAGTTGTGAAGGACTTCGTATACCTACACACAAAAAAAGGATTGTTAACGAAATATTTGCCGCAAACAATCGAATGTTTGTAGTGAGTACTTTTTGTTTCTAGTAAATACTTTTAATTTTATATATTTTGCCATAAATAATAACTAATTCTTACAAACACTTTAAATTATCAGTATTTGTAACATATAGTAATTTATTTGTTGTAAATACTTTAATTGTTTTCATAAAACACTTCATAAGTGTTCCATTAGTGTTTCTCCTAAACACATTCATTTTTTCTGGTAAATACTGCATTTGTTTGCCGTAAATATTACATTTTAGTTAGCGTTTGGAACAAACACTTGTCAATTGCCTCAAATAATAATTAATTGAAGTGTTTGCCTTAAATACAAAAGTATTTGCAAAAATAACCACGACTCGAGCATTGCCGAAAGCCGTCGTGTCAATTGTAGTGCTGTACTAAACCTCGCGTAACGTGCATTGAGCGATGCTGAGATTATTTTTAAACATTTTGCATTAAATATCTTTTGTTTGATTTTATGTAGTTTCTTTTAGTTAAATATTGATTCCCATTAAATAAAAAAAATCAACATCATTAATATATAGAAAAAATGCCTTACATATTTTTTAATTGATGTTCATATATTTTCCGTGAAGAACTCACATTCGATTTAGACAGACAATTTAGCAGATTTTGTGTAATACTCATTGGAAACCATGGACCTTGAAGAAGTTATTCAGAAAATTAAATTGATATGTTGTCTTGTCTTTAGTTTAATTAATATAAATTTTAACTGCATGGATAAATGATAAGTCACAAAATATGTTCAATGCGTACATGTGTCTGTGTGGAATGTGGATTCAGCGTTGAAGCATTATAAGTATTTATGGGAAACACTTTTGTGTAATCAAAAGTGTTTGCACCAAAAGAGAAGAAAATTTATATTGTTTGGTACAACTAATACATGTGTTTAATAGTAAAAGTTGAAGCATTTGCTACAAATCATTCAAATTGGTCATTGTAAGTAATATTTCAAACACTTCAAGTATTTGTTTGCATTATTGTGTTTGCAACAAGATATTTTTTTGTGTGTAGGAACAATGTCAGCCTGGAGATTATCTGAAAACGGACAACAATTACGCTCTTCACGGATAAAAAAGATTTATTTGAATATGTTTGAATGCAATTAAAAAGTAATACGAATCTGTCAAATTTACCATAAATATGTTACAATACCAATATAAAATTTTTAATTGCATTTGCATAAACTATTTATTGGAAATTTACTTGGTTAAAACTATGTTTTGAAACACAGAAAATGCTAATCAAATCTAAATACAACGTATGTTCGCAACGCTCGTCTTAATTCGATAATTTATCGACAGACGAAGTTGGCAACGTTGTGCAGCATTTTCTACCTGCTCCATCTTTTGCCATCGTTTGAACATATTGATGTTTAAAAACAACTCCACACGGATAGAAAAGATTTATTTGAATATGTTTGAATGCAATTAAAAAGTAATACGAATCTGTCAAATTTACCATAAATATGTTACAATACCAACATAAAATTTTAATTGCATTTGCATAAACTATTTATTGGAAATTTACTTGGTTAAAACTATGTTTCGAAACACAGAAAATGCTAATCAAATCTAAATACAACGTATGTTCGCAACGCTCGTCTTAATTCGATAATTTATCGACAGACGAAGTTGGCAACGTTGTGCAGCATTTTCTACCTACTCCATCTTTTGCCATCGTTTGAACATATTGATGTTTAAAAACAAACAAAAAAGAAATTGGATTTAAATAAGTGTATTCTTGCAACATTCTTCTTGTATACGAAGTTGGCACTCGTTGAGCAGAATTTGCTACGTACGTCTCTTTTATCGTCGTTTGAAGTATGTATAGGGTCATTTTAAACATAGTGATGTTCGAAAAGAAACAAAAAATGAATTCTTGTATATAAAGTTGACATTCGTTGATCGGCATTTTCTGCGTACGTGTCTTTTGTTGTTCGTTGAGAAAACGTGTTCGCGTCGGTAATAATATATAATAATAATATAATATCACTGCCCTAAATATAAAGTTATTTACAAATTCTTTAGATCGTATTTGAGAGAATCATCTGTCAAACATCCGTCAAATACGATAAATATTGGTAGCAACCATTTTTCAAATTAACGATTATGTATAGCAACCGGGTTTGGTACGATAAGTCGAAATTTAAAATATCGAAACTAAAAATGCCGAAACCTAAAAATGTAGAAAACAAAAATGTCGAAAACTAAAATGTCGAAATGAAAAATGTTGAAAACTAAAATGTTGAAAAACAAAATGTCGAAATTTAATATGGAGAAATCATTTTTTACCGAAAAAATTATAGAAAATGTCGAAAAAACTAAAACGTAACAAAGTAACAAAATAAATATATATTTAGTATATATAATAAAATACGAAGATAAGATATAAAAAGGCAAAGGTTTAACAAAAAAACAAACATAGGGACCATACTTATGAGTTCTGTTGTAGAAAAAATTTGAATCTCCGCTACCAATTCACATTATTGGCTACTCTAGGATCCATGCAGAGATTTTTTAGATATACTGCCTTCAAAATACCATCTTAGAATTTAGCTCGAACACTTATAATAAATCAACACAAATTTTGATTTTTTTAAATTACTTTTTTTTAAGGACATGAAATTTGAAGTTCAAGAATAATGACCATTGGTCATATGTTCATGTTAAGAAGACTTAAATTTTCCAAAAATTTGTTTTATTAATTTAAAACGAAATGTTAACGGAGTTTTTAGCATAAAGAAATATTTCAATATGAACCACCAAACAAAAGTGATCTTTACAATTTTTTAAACTTGGGACTGTATCTCTGGAAAAAGTGGTGTATCTAAAAATAGTGGTCGGAAAAATATAAAAAAAGTTCTATGCAGATCTCGATGCCAAAATTTCATAGAAATCGAAGAGTGTGAGTTGCAAATTCTGTGCGATTTAGTGTGAAATGACTCCAAAACGATACGAAATTTGTATTTCAACATTTTAATATTTCGGCATTTTAATTTTCGATATTTTTTGATTCTATAAAAAAATGTTTGTGTATTTATAGTTTTAAAGATTTTTCGTCATTTTCTATCACTAAAATATTTTTTTGATTCGGCCAAATATTGTTTCGGCGTTCTAAGGCTTTTAAAATTTCGAAATTTTAAGGTTTCGACATTTTTTTTTCGACATATGGTACGGATCCCATAGCAACCATCAATTCAACATCTTACAAATAGGAAGATAGTTGATGAATATTTGGAAAAGGTACACTCTCAGAAATATATTGTTACTTATTACCAATATGTGATTGTCATTTCATTATACAGTGATTATGTGGCACCTCTATTTTCTGGCATCAAATATATGTCATATATTTTTGTTATTTATTTTGAAAAAATAAAAATCAAACAAAATGTAAGTTATATTTTTACAATTTTAATATTTAATATATATTGGACCTTTGTTCCTTTTGTTTAGATATGGGAATCACCAACTAAAACCAATATGTTCTGGCCGAATGGGTTAGCGGTCGGAATAGCATCTATGGATGTAGGATGAGTTGTGAAAATGAGATCCTCTTGAAGATGCGAAGATGAATATTATCGGTAGTACAAACTGGATGGCTGCAGAAGTCATAGGATAACACATGTGTGCAATATAAATTGCATATGTTCTGATGTCCACGAATTCTCAAGACCAAATTTTTGCCTTTCACATTGGCGTTAAATTTTTGATGACCACCAAATATGCCAAAGATTTGCAAAATATGCTCTCCTAGTGCAGAACAGCATTATTATACCAAATATTTGTTTGCATAAAACATTTTTTGCAATAAAAAAAAATTAAAAACATTCGTGTGACTTTTTTATTTTATTCAATGACAATATCGATTGTTATCCAAACAATCGAATGACGTTTTAAAATAACAATCTAATTGCCAAACCGACAATATTTTGACAATGTGGTTATGAGATCTATTTTGAACATCGAGATTGTTACAATATTGTCGGAAATGACAATATATTTCTGAGAGTGTACTCTCATAAACATCTTGTTTTCTTAGTGTACGCTATGTGCTGTACTGAGATCAACTGTACCAAATATAAAGCGAGCCTGGATCGTCTGGTTTAGCGTCTGCTGGTGCAATTGTGCATTCATTGATGCTGTCACTTGGACTTGCAGTTTTAAACCAATTATTTATTAATGCAAAATTTGTATATGAATTCTATTATTATAATTTTCCACTGTGCATGTTTTAAGATTTTTAATAAAAATAAATAAAAAAAAACAACATTTTATTTTTATTTTATTTTCACAATTTTTTTCCAAAAATATTTAAATATGTTTCTATGCAAACATACTACTTTTTGTACTGAAATAACTGATATGTTTCACTGGAAACATATTTATATTCAGGTCGTTCGAAATAATGTTTTAATTTGAACATGTTTATGTCTAGTTTCAAATATTTATTTTGTTTGGGGCAACATTAAAATGTTTCCCTGATATTATAATGTAAGTCAGAGCTCATTACAACACTGTTCAAGTCTCAATAGAACCCTGTTTACAAATGATTTATCAGTTATATATTATGTTTACAGTCCTGCTCTATGGCGCTGAGCCATGCACGCATGCCAACACCGATGAGCGAGCTTTAGGATCATTCGAGAGAAAGATTCTTTGGAAAATCTATGGCCCGATATGCGTTGAAAACGAGTACAGAATCAGATGGAACGACGAGCTGTATGAGCTTTACGCCGACATTGACATAGTCAGGTGCATTAAGATCCAGCGCCTACGCTGGCTTGGATATGTCGAGCGCTCCAGCAAAAAGGTGTTCAATTCTGTACACAGTGGTGGTCAACGTAGGAGAGGGCGTCCGAATCTCCGGTGGAGCGACCAAGTGCGAGACAACCTGACAACACTTGGAGTGCAAAACTCCAATGCACGCAATGCAGAAGCGACTGGCGAGGGGTGATTGCTGCGGACGAAACCCATCATTGGTTGAAATGGCCAAATAAGTAAGTAAGTAAGATGTCCATTGATTATAGATGTCTTTACTGCAAGCTAGTTTTATTAGAATAAATAAGTATGGCTTGGCGTCATCAAGATGTGCTTAAAATTCAACAAAGCTTGTGTAAAAATAAACAAATGATATGTAAATTTACGACGCGTGTCTAATTTTAAATATTTTGTGCTTAATATCACACAACAAAGGTTTAAAAATGCAAATAAAATGTATATGTACACGTAAATAGTTGTAACATTACACAATAATTGTATAAGTCGTTTTTTTTCCACACTCATATATGCATATGTGCACAAAACTCGCAAATTTACACAAAAAAAAAATACACAGTGTGCCAACCTCCTATTCAGCAAGCATGAGGTTGTGCCAACCTCCTATTCAGCAAGCATGAGGTTGTTTAAACCTCCAAGTCAGCAAGCATGCCGAAACCAATTAAAATTTTATTTTAAGATTTTTTTATATATACATCTTATTTATGTAAAGTTTTCTATATATATTTTTGATGCGTAAATATGTCACGCACATAATTTCATAAAATATATATCTGCACACAGAAAAATCCTCTTTTGGCATGAGGTCAATTGAACAAACGTTTCAGTGTTGCAACCGAAATACATTCGTTGTAACCTCATGTCATTAAAATGAACGTACCATTTTTTACTCTAACCGAAATGTTAGTTCGCGCAACTGTACGTTCGGTTGTCGTAACCTCATGATTGACTTTTTCATTATGCCAAAATTTTACGTTTGTGCATTTGTTACGGAAACTGAATACGTTATTGTATCAACAAAATAAGTGACAAACGGCAACCTCATGTCTATCAGCAGTTCGGTTGCCAGTTTCTTGCAAAAATTATGGATACATGCAGAAATAAATAAATGTCAAAAATTTTCACAAGTGGAAAAAAATAATAAATTTATTAATTAAGTAAAATTGCGAAATAAAGATATGAATATTAATAAAATTATTAATGAATTCATTACAAATTGCTGTTTAGCTAGTGAAATATAACAAAAATATGTGATGATATGTGGCATTATAAATAGTTTGTATTTTGTTTAATTATGATGAAATAAAATATTAAATATGTCTTCATACTGTTTTAATTTTTCAGTCACGTATTTTTATATTTTTATTATATTTCACTAGCTTAACAGCAATTTGTATTGAATTCATACAATATTTTATTAATATTAATATATTTATTTCGCATTTTTACTTAATTAATGAATTTCCTATTGTTTGCCACTTGTGAAAATTTTTGACTTTTATTTATTTCTGTATGTATCTATAATTGTTGGCCAAAAACTGGCAACCGAACTGCTGATAGACATGAGGTTGCCGTTTGTAATTTATTTTGTTGATACAACAACTTACTCAATCGCCGTAACAAATGCACGAATGTCAATTTTGGAAGAAAGAAAAATGCAATCATGAGGTTACGGCAACCAAACGTGCAGTTTCGCGGACTAACATTTCTGCTGTAGAAACAATTTTAATGACATAAGGTTACAACAAATGTATTTCGGTTGCAACACTGAAACGTTGGTTCAATTAACCTCATGCCAAAAGAGGATTTTTCTGTGTGTACCATTTACTATTAGCGCTATTTAAACATACGTCCGTCGAAAAAGGCGCTTTTTATTATAAAGCAAGCACTCGAGTGAATGTTACTAACATGGCGACAACGAATTTATTTCAGTACGCAGGTTCAAATCTCGGCCGTGGTCCTAACTTTATTTTTATTTTTTTTAAATTTTTTATGTGAACAAAATATTTTCGTGGCTGAGATTCGAACCTGCGATCCTGAACTAAATTTAGTAAGTATGGTTTACAATTTAATCTTTTGTAGTTTGAAATTATTAAATAAACTGAGAATAAACTATATGAGTTTAATTTTTAAACCTTTATGGTTTAAACATATTAAATAAACAGGAAAATAAACTATTTGAGTTTAAAATTTGATACAATTGGATTACGTTTGAATTTTTAAACCACTGTGATTATTTTATAAACTAAAACATTACATTTCCATGTGTAATAAAAAATATATTAAATTTCAACCTGAGAAAGTTTAAAAATAGGTGTGAACTATTGATAAGCTTAAAAGTTAGACATACAAGTATTGAAATCATCTGTAATCCTACGAAGAGTTTAAAAAATATTTCAATATTTTCTACCGAGTACTTAAAACACACCCACCCTTACTGGATTACAATTTTTCGTGAAAGTCCAAAATGTTTCTTATTTCCTGAAAATTATGATAATAAATTTAAATTATGTCAAACACATTGACATAATGTTTTTTTGACGTTTTCGAATCTCTATATTAGCATGTTAACAGCTATCTGCCACTGCACTAAGAAAACAAGATGTTTATGAAAGTCTTGCTGCAACTATCCTTTTAAATTTACGCCTTGTAGAAAATATTCAAACATCCCATAAGTTTCAATAAAGTTGCAGCAAAACTATTAATATTTTTTAAATATGACATATATGTTGAAATATAATTTGCTTTCAGTTATTTATTGTGAACCATAAAATATTACAGTGTAAACAATACATAATTATGCATGTTGCAAACTGTTGTAAACCATGCACTTGAACTGTCAATTGAACTCTTTAATATAACCTGTTCTTCTTCTTTTAATTCTGTCAGAAGCTTGACATCAAAAATAAATCATAGTTTTCTAATCTGAATAAATCGTACTTTTATTGTTCAAATATTGGATACCAGTTTATTAATTAACAAAGGTTATGGGCCCTGGTATCTCCCTATCTAATTTTTAATTGAATTGAATTTAATTTGCACAAATTGTGACGGCTATAATGACTGATATTGCGAAATTCCAATTTCCTCGACTTAATGCCGACAATTATTTTAATTGGCGATTTAGGATGGAAATGCTTCTGAAGCGAGATTGCGATTGCGATTCAACTATTTTGTTGTGCGTGGAAGACGATCAAATTCATCACATTCGAGACACAGAAAATGCTGAAGAGACTTGGACAATGTTAAAAGATTTTCATGAGCGTGATTCGCCGGGTACCAAAGTAAGAGTTTTACGCGAAGTTATGCGACAACGCGCAACAGAGGACACTGATATGGAGGCTCATGTCAGTCATATGAACGAGTTGTTTCAGAAACTGCTTGCGCTTGGTGATGTTTTTAATCAACAATTTTCATGAGTGCCACGTTCCTTGGATCAGTTCCCACCAGTTATGACGGAATGCAGACGACGAAAGGATCGCGACGGGCTGAGACCTGATGTTGGCTATGCGAATGCACTAAAAGTAACAAATAATGGTTGGCAGAGACCCAAAAGTGTTTTAAACTGTTTTTTATGTAAGAAAAGAGGTCATATTCGAAGCGAATGCAATGAATTTGCAAAATGGAAGGCAAACAAAGAATATGGAAAAGCGAAGGCGAATGTCATTGAGCACCATGATGTAGATGAATTTTTGTTTATCGTTGGTACAAGTTCAAGCGGATGGATCATCGATTCTGGGGCAACATGCCACGTTTCTAGTTGCCGTGACGCATTCTCAGAATTCGATGGATCGCATACTGAAAATGTTTCGATTGCAAATGGCCAGAAAGTGACTGCTAGGCAAAGGCAGCGTTATTATTAATTTATCGAACAAGGATGGAAAAAACAATGAGGTTAAAATGGAAAATGTTTAGTTCATTCCTGAAATTGGCGGGAATTTGATATCAGTTAAGAAACTGGCGGATAAAGGTTTAAATGTATTATTCAACAGAGATATATGTGAGATTCGATCGAACGACAATATGCATCAGATTGGAGTTGGGGATATGTCGACAATTTATATCGCATGCGGATGACGAACAACATTAAAATTGTAGAAAATAAACAAAGGCTTTGCGTACATGAATGGCATCGTATTTTAGGCCACCGCAGCATCGACGCAGTAAGAAATATTTGGAAAGATGATCTTGTGGACGGTATGAGAATAGCTGACTGCGGATCTAGTTGCATCCACGTTGCGGATTGCGGCGTTTGTATCGAAGGAAAGTTAACTCGTACTCCATTTCCAAAAAAAACTGCAAATCGGTCATCGAATTTACTGGACGTTATTCATATGCGGTCCAATGCAAACAGCCACACCCTCAGGTAAGCGGTATATTTTGACATTAATTGATGATTTCTGAAGATATACTACAATATATTTCCTGAAACAAAAATCAGAAGCTTTTCAACGATTTAGAGAATTCCATCAGCAAATTCAAAATAAATTTGGCACTAAAATTAAATGTATCCGAACAGATCGTGGCGGTGCATATATAAACCAAGATTTCGTCGGTTATTTGCTTGAGAATGGAATAAAAATTCAACGTACCGCGCTATATTCTCCTCAGCAGAACGGTATGGCGGAACGAACAAAATATCACGTTAATTGAAATGGCCCGTTGTATGCTGCTGGATGCTGGTCTAGAATACCGCTATTGGGGTGAGGCTGTTGTGATGGCCAATTATTTGCAAAATTGATTACCATGGAAAACTGTGAGCCGAACTCCATTTGAATTTTGGCATGGCAGAAAGCAATTTTATGGAAACTTGAGACGATTTGGCGCGAAGTGCTTCGTGCGTATTCAAGATGCACAACGTCGGAAATTGGATTCTAAAGCCGAAGAAGCAATTTTGATTCAGAATCTAAAGCATATAGATATTTCGTGCCAGCAAAACAGAAGATAATCATTTCCAGAGATATAAAATTCTTGGATGATACTAAAGTAAATTGCAATCCAACAACAAATCCAGCTGTCGACGAACGCAAAGAGGTGGAGGCATATGTAGATATCTACAGGGAAGGACCAGATGATAACAGCGACCAGTCGATCTCAGATGAAATTATAGTTAATAATAGTCCCGTGAATGAATGGTAGATACTCCAAGAATATCCAATCGTCCAAATATTGGTATACGTCCGAAACGTTTAATAGAAGAAATCAGCAAATTTTAATGAAGCTGTTTCATGTGCTCAGAAAGAAAATTGGATTGTCGTCATGGAGGAGGAGTATGCATCCCTGATTACAAACGAAACATGGAAATTGGTGTATTTACCGGAGGGCAAAAATTTGGTTGGATGCAAATGGATTTATAAGCTGAAAACTAATGCTAGTGGAACTGTGCAGAAATACAAAGCTAGGCTTGTCGCTCAAGGCTTTAGCCAAAAATTCGGTATTGACTACGATCAAGTGTTTGCACCTGTTGCAAGACACGCACTTTTAGAATTTTGCTATCCATTGCAGCAAGTCAAAAAATGATAGTGCATCATATGGATGCGAAGACCGTGTTCCTGGGTTACATTGTTGAAGGAGACGAAAATAAGGTATGTTTGCTAAATAAAAGTATTTATGGACTTAAACAATCCACCCGCGTATGGAATAAAAATTGCATGACGTTTTAGTCACAGCAAACATGAAGCAAAGTAAATCGGATACCTGTCTCTACACCTACCTTGGACAACGTGGCTGCGTGTTTATTTCAATATATGTCGATGACATCTTGGTGATTTACAATACTCAAGAATACGGCGACAACATTGCGAATACTTTGCGGTCAAATTTTAATATCGACAATCTTGGGTTGATATCAAATTATTTAGGAATGAGAGTAACAAAAAAGGAGGAATTCTACTTAATCGACCAGCAACAAAATATTTTAAATGTTGCAGCCAGATTTGAATTAAATAAATCAAAACCAATCGATATTCCACTTAATCCATGGTATCACAAACAAGCTGACGAGGAGAAGTTACCGAACAACAACAAGTATCGTGCAGCAATTGGATGTTTGCTATACATATCGACAAATACACGACCCGACATTTCTGCGGCCGTTACAATTTTATCGCAGAATGTAGAAAGTCCAACACAATCAGATTGGAATGAAGTCAAGAAAGTGATTCGCTATATCAATGGAACATCAAAACTGCGTCTTAAATTACGAAATACGGAAATAAGTAAAGTCTTAATGAGATACGCTGATGCGATTTGGGCCGAAGATCGCAAAAAAGTCTAATTCTGGATATGTATTTTTGTTGAATGGTCCCATCAGCTGGTCATGCAGGCGACAGTATTGTGGAGCATTATCATCCACGGAGGCGGAGTTCATCGCTTTGTCCGAGGCCTGTAAGGAAGCCATTTCTATTCAACGCGTTTTACACGATATAAGCTGGCAAGGTAGTCATTCAACAAAAATTTTCGAGGACAACCAAAGCGTGATAAAAATGATAATCGACGAAAAACTAAGCAACCGTTCGAAGCCCATAGACACCAAAGTTCATTTTGTTAAAGATCACGTCGACAAGAATCTCGTAAAATTTGAATACTGTCTACACACATAGAAAATAATTGTCAAATTTTGAAAATAAATATTATCAATTTCTTCAAAGCAACAATCGACAATATTTTTTTTAGTTTAAACATAATATTATTGATTTTCTATGACACCCTGTAGCATAAATTTGACACATACAATTTTAATTTATATTTTTGAAATTTCATATTTTCTGTCTTCAAAAATATTCGTAATCTTCCCGCGGTATCGTCCAATGTTTTTTATATGATCGACTACATCTGCGAAACGCATCTGAAGGTGACACGCGACTGTTGTGTATCATAATCGTAGAGTTCACAGCTTACATATGATTCACTGTTGTGTATCATAATCGTGGAACTTACAGCGTGCTTATGATCCACAACATAACATAACCAGTATATTTTTCTTTATGACATACTTTTAGGGTTAAGCATTATGCATGTTAAACACAAACAGCATTTAATTGTCTTGGCGCACACCGCTTAACATAGCACAGGTATACACGCCCACGTTAAATAGGTCACTCAGCTCACACAAATAAATGCTGACTTAGTTATTTTAGCATGATGAAATTACTCAATTTATTGTGAAATTATAAGAATACGAGGTGTTATGTAAACGTTAAGTACAGACTAAGAATCAATTGTTTCCGATAAGCCGAAGTATCCAGTTCTAAAACCTAGTGATAAGAATAATTGTAAAAAACCTTTAAAAACGAAATAAAGTGTCTGAAAGTAAAAAGAGTCGGCTTTTATTAAATAATAAACACATAAAAAAAGGGACTTAGTAAATATAAAAAGGATCAAGGAAGTTAAAGTCCTAGTAGAAGGACGATAACTTACAACATTTTGGCGCAGCCGGTTTTCGGACCATACATCAACTCCCAAGGGACGAGAAGGACTGGATGGAGGATTAATTTTGGAAGAAATAACTATTTTGGATCATGGAAAATATTTTTTTTTGTATTTGTGAGTATTGTGAAAAATAGTGGATAAAAAAAATATGAGCGGTAAAAAAAATTGTGAATTTGTGATATAAAACAAAAGAAATATTAGAGAATTTTAATAAGCAAAAAATAATGGAATTATGAAAATTGACATTTGAAAAAAAAAAAAAAAAAACAATTGAACATTTTGAAATAAATTGTGGAATAAAATAAACTTTTAATAAAACTGTGAAATAAAATTGTGAAATGAATTACATAAATGATAAAATTTGATAAATCAAGAAATTAAATAAGTAAACTAAATGTTTTATAAAATTGATTAATTGATATATTGAAGAACATTTTTAAAGTAATTGTGAAACATCATAAAATAGTTTGAGACATTTAATGATAATGATTAATAAAATTGTAAATTTAAATATAGTTAATTATAGTTAATTACATGATTAAGTAAATGGAAAAATAAGAAACACTAATAATGGGTACTGAAAATGTATTGAAACGCGTTCATTACGTTGTTCCTTACTTTTCTGGGGCGGAATCTCCATTATTAGGAACAGAATTATATAAATTTATTGAATGTTGTGAAGCAGCTAAGCTTAAAATTAAGGAATCAGATAGTGAGGAATTTATTAAATGCGTTAGGTTACGTTTGGAGGGAGATGCCTATAAATTAGTAAGGACAAAACAGTTTCAAAAAATAGAAGAATTATACGAGTTGTTAAAAAATACGTACTTAAATGAAATTTCTTTAGAATTAGTACTAGAAGAGATTAAAATAAAAAGGCTTATCAAAATTGTAACGAGAGTTTGAGAATGTTTGGAAGACGATTAAATGAGTTGCAATTCATGGCTTTGGAAATTGAAAGTAAAAAATACAGTAAAAAGATAAGTGACGATGACGTATTCAGATTAGAATTACAGAGCTCAGTGTTGATCTCTTTTCAAGTAGGGGTGAAGGATCCAACTATAAATGTTGTATTGTTGGGGAGTAAGTCAGAAACATTAAATGCATTGTTGGAAGAAGCTTTAAATGTACAGGCTGTTATGCAGCGCAGTCCAAGATCGGAAGAGGATGAATATAATTATATGGAAAAAACACAGTCAAGCGTTATATCGGAAAATAAATTGCAACAAATAAATAATGAAAGCAACTATAAAAGGAGTGTTCATTTTGTAGTAAATTGGGGCATACTAGCGATGATTGTATTATTAGAAAAAATATGCATTTTTGCTACGAATGTGGAACTTATGGTCACGAATCTAATTGGAGATGTGCGAATAATAATATTAATTTACTACTCCATTGCATTTCCATAGAACAGAGGAGACCAATGAATTAAAATATGAATTAAAGGAAGAAGAAGGTGATTGCATAATATGCAGTTGGCATGGAGATAGCTTGGATTTATCTAATGAAAGTAACGTTTTCATTGAAGTACCTTGCGAGGCAGCTAATAATGGAAGACTTATTTTACTGGTAGACTCAGGAGCTGATGCCAGTATAGTAAAAGAAAATGCAATTACAAATTTGCCAGACTTTAACGAAAATATACAAAAGGATTTAAAAGGAGCTTTTGGTGGGTGTGTTAGAACATTAGGTTCCACCAAAGTCCAACATAGGAACATAATGCGCTTAAGTTTAATGCTACACGTAGTGTCACTTAAACAAGGCGAACCAGCTGATGGAATAATCGGACGTGACAATTTATGGAATCGATATGTAATAAATGCGATAGACAAAACAATAACATTCTTTGATAAACATAAAAACCATATTATAAAACTACCAATGAAATCGCAGACAGAAATACAAAAAAATGTTTAAAATCAACAAATTAAAATTCAAGCGAGAACCGCAAAGATAGTATCATTACGTTTAAAAACAAAAATTCCAATAGTGTTAATACATAAACAAGAAATTTTTCCAGGAGTATATTTGGGCGAAAGCATATCGAATGTTAGCAAAAATAGAGTTTATGTTTAAGTTTTAAATGCTACGAAAAAAGAAATTATAATAGACAGTACTTTTAAACCAAAATTTTCGAATTTTAATCAGTATAAAGAATCGGATACCAATAATTCTACAATAAATAGCATAAATTCAGTAAACATTACAAACAGAATTAATAAATTATTAGAAGAAATGAAAATTGATGAGACTTTAAATAAAGACGAAATCACATCTTTACAAAATATGTGTATTTCGAATCATGATGTTTTTCATTTAGACGGCGATGAATTAACATACACGCCAGCGCTTAAACATGAAATAGCAGCACAGTGGAACCAGCCACCGATAAACCAAAAGCAATACAAATTGCCACACACTCATAGAGATGAAATCAACAGACAGGCTAATAAAATGTTGAATGACGGCATTATATCGCCAAGCATATCACCCAGGAATTCACCGATGTTGTTGGTTCCTAAAAAGAACGGCAAGGACGGTAACAAAAAGTGGAGGCTAGTAATAGATTTCCGTAAATTAAACGACGTGACAATAAAACAAGTATTTCCGATTACTCGAATCGACGAAATATTAGACCAATTAGGTCAAAGTCGCTATTTTTCAACTTTAGACTTGGCAAGTGGTTATCATCAGGTACTAGTTCAAGAAGGGGATAAGGAAAAAACAGCTTTTAGTACAGGGCTGGGTCATTTCGAATTTAACAGAATGCCATTTGGCTTAACAGGTGCACCAGCTACCTTCCAAAGAATAATAAACCACATATTAACAGGTTTACAGGGTATAGATTGCTTTGTTTATCTTGATGATATAGTGGTGTACGGAAAAAATTTAGCTGAACATGAGCTTAGGCTGAGTAGAGTATTGCAGAAATTAAGGGAACACAATCTAAAATTAAATACAGAAAAATGTCAGTTTTTGCGTCGCGAAGTTTTCTATTTAGGACATAAATGTTCGTAGCTAGGTGCCCTGCCAGATCCCTCTAAGGTTGAATGCGTAAAAAATATTCCGGTGCCGAGAAATAAAAAAGAAGTGCAAGCGTTTTTGGGATTAATTTATAAGCAATATGGCAAACTTATCATTACCAATTAATAAATTACTTAGAAAAGATGTTAAATTCACTTGGACAGGCGATTGTCAAAGTTCATTTATTAAATTAAAAGAATCAATAATTTCACCACCCATTCTCGCATATCCAGATTTTACAAAACCTTTTTTACTTACAACTGATGCAATTGGCGCGGTACTATCGCAAGGCAAAGTAGGGAGAGACCGACCAATAGCATTTGCTAGTAGAGCATTAAATGGAGCAGAAAAAAATTACTCCACCATTGAAAGAGAATTTTTAGCTATAGTCTGGGCAACGAAAAATTTTAGAGCTTATCTTCTAGGCCGACATTTTCAAATTTATACAGATCATCAACCATTACGTAGCACAGCGAAGATCAGACATCAAGGTTAGCACGTTTCAGACAAAAATTATCAGAATATGATTTTGAAATATTTTATAAACCAGGTAAACAGAATTTGAACGCAGATGCATTAAGTAGAATTCCACATCCAGAACCAAATATTACTGCAGTAATAGTCACAACGCGGTCTAAGACCACACAGAATAAATTAGATAATCAAATTTCAAAAACAGAACAACTAGTGAGCACGCCTGTAATGGATGAAATACCAACAGACACAAATAAGGAATTAAACTCAAGTCAACTAATAACTGACCCAGAGGAAATTAAAACTGTTATAAAAGACTTTCACGACTCAGCATTAGGAGGTCACCAGGGTGCGGTAAAAACATTTTTTAGAATCAGAAAACAATTTAAGTTGAGAGGTATGCAGAAACAAATAAAAGATTACGTTAAGAACTGTCAGAAATACCAAGTAAATAAAAGTTATAGGCTTACTAAAATGCCAATGGTTCTAACTGATACGCCAGTACGACCATTCGATAAAGTATACATGGATCTTGTAGGTATTTTACCGGAAACTATATCTGGAAATAAATATATATTAACTTTTCAAGATGATTTTTCAAAATATATGTGCTGCGTAGCTATCCCAGACGCAGTAAGCATGTAGCAAAGGCATTTTACGACGAAATCATTACACGACATAACATACCAAAAGTATTGATAACCGACAATGGTTCGAATTTTGTTTCAAAATTATTTTCGGACACGTGTAAATTGTTAGGAATTAAAAAATTACATATTACGCCATATCATCCCCAGGCCAACGGATCTTTGGAAAGAAGCCATCGACCATTAGCAGAGTATTTACGAAGCTTTGCGAAAGAGGATGGGTCAAACTGGGACCAATGGTTAAATACCGCAATGCATGTACACAATAATACAATGCATATGTCCACCGGTCAAACGCCTTTCCGTACTTTATACGGTTACGATTTTGAAATACCAACCAATCTTAAACGCAAATGCTCCCCAGTATATAATACCGATGATAGCAACAAGCAATTAAAATACCAAATTCAACGCACACACGAAATCGTACGACAAAATCAAAACAGAGCCAAAGAAAAATCTAAGCAAAGCTATGATAGCTCATTACACCCAATAATATTCAAGTAGGCGATAAAATTTTACTAAAAAATCAAAATAGGAAATATAAATTTTCACCAGTCTGGGTGGGACCCTACGAGGTACTTTCAATAATAAGCCCTGTAACGACTGAGATTTGTATCAAGGGTAAAGGGAAAAAATTTCATAATAATTTATAAAGCATACAACAGTATAGTTATGTAGAATTAAATAAACACTGTCTGCAACAAGAACCAATAATTTTTAACATCATTGAAATAAAATCAAATAATTAGTGCAGGACAGAATAGCTAAGTATTACATATTGAAATTGAATTGAAACTACAAATTAAATAAAGAATAGAGAAAAACAATAATTTTTTTAAATGTAGATATTAAATAAATTAATTTTAAATAATTTATAAAATCCAAAAAATGTCATGTAATATTGCCAAAATACAAATCGCAGAGAAAATAGCTATGTATTAATTGAAGATGACTAGCATTGAATATAAACAAATAACAAAATCAAATTATTATTTGAAGTACGAATTTGCAAGGTATAAAAATTATGTTGTCATTAAAATTGCGATAGATCAGTACCTACCTCAAAGGCATTTTAAACAAATAAGTTCATTGCGCATAGAGCGCAATGCTTCCAGCTCATATTAATATAGAAGGCTTGAATATATTCATATGCCAACCGATTAAATGCACTTCAGCACTTTACAGGCAGAAGCCACTAACGTACTGGAACTGAATCGAGATACGGTAATGCAGCGACAAAACTGCCTAATATTTTTTATCATTAACAGATATGCATTATTATAGCAAACTAATAAACGTTTTAAATTCATCATTACACGGTAATGAAATTAAATAAGTACAATTGAGATGTACAAAATTAAATATTTAACTACTTAATATAGCAAATACATTTATGTAATGCTAAGAAGTCGCGCGCGCTTATTTCCTAATACATAGAAAATTCTTAGTTAGTGCATGAGTAAATAGCTAAGTATTATTGAATATGACTAGCATTAAACCATGTACTACTGGGATTGTATATACAACATTTTGTATTACAACAATACAGAAACATATCTAAATGTATGTTTCTAAACTAAATCATATAGTACATGTTAACACATATATTAACAACTATAAATATTTAAAGTATAATTATGGCCAACGCCTTAACAATATGTATTAAGGGGTAAAATGAGAAATATTTATAAGAAAACTACATACAATTATTAAGGACTCCATTTATATGTGTAAAAAATGGAATTTCGTCTTTTTACAATATGAAATAAAGAGCGAAACCAATATAATGATTAGAATTGTCACACTGGTCCTGATGTTGGCAGGCAAGGAAGCAGTCAACATCACGCAGACTTCAATTAATGATACAAGATTATTCTATGAGAAGACAACTGATGATTTGTTCTACAATGATGAATGGACCATAATAGATAAATTTAAACCGCTACAACTGAACGATTTCCTGAAGCTGACAAACAAATTCATAATTACGGCAAATACAAAGTGCGAACAAATGAGCACCAATGTAAATGGACCCAGCATAGAAAGATCGTGTTTAGCAGCCACACGGGAAACCATGGCAATAATAACCACGCTACAGAAAAATTAAGAAATAATTAAGCGACAAAAGAGATCACTCAATTTTATTGGCGAAGGACTCAACTGGGCTTTTGGACTGATGGACAATAAAGAAAGAGAGATTATCTATAAACATCTCAATAATATTGAAGATAATGAACATAAAACATACGAAATTATGAAAAGACAAATTACGGTGATTTCATCAAATTATAACAAGATAGCAAAACCCTTACTGAATTCCTTGAAGGAAGTCGAAAATCTGCAAAATGTGTTAAACATAACAATAAGAACACAAAAATACAAAAATACAAATAAACCAACAAGTTAGTCATTTACTATTCATGATGGATACCTTGGAAATTCAATCTACAATTAATGCAAACCTAATCGAAATTTAAGGATAACAGCTGTGGAAATGGCAGTCATAGATGATCTATACAAGGGACGATTACACCCGACAATTATAGACCAGAGCGAGTTAGATGAAATGCTGACTAGCCTCACGTTAAGAGCAAAGGCGAAGTGGTTCATACAAAAATCATTCGAAATGCACCGCGCATCAACAGTACGAGTTTTCCCAGACACAGACGGCCTAATAATAGTCATCAAGACACCACTGCCTGATGATTTGTTGTTCACATTATATAGAATTTACCCAATACCCACAAATATTAATGAAGAATGGGATGCATTGGTTAAAACCAAGGATTGAAACCGTAACCGAAACCGAAACCGATATCCGTTTAAAACCGTTTCATTTTTAAAACCGAAACCGTAACCGAAACCGTTGTATGAAAATCAGAAATAAACCGATATCCAAAACCGATATAAACGGTTTCGGTTTTATACCGGTTTAAAACGGTTTTTAAAAAAGTACCTATAAATAGAAACAGAAAAACTTATTTTATTTTATATAGAAGATCTTAAGTAAAATATCATTTAATAAAATTTTGAGTTCCCAAGGGTAAAAAATAAAAACATCTTAAAAATAAGGTCTGTGAAGCACTTTTGTAGCGGTAAATAGCTTCAAAAGTGCTTCAAAAGTCGCTTCAATAAGATAAAATAGACAAAACAATGTTTTTTTTCGCTTTTCTTCGCTACGCTAGTTCGTACATCGATTGTGCATATGCACATTATTGTTTTTGTTTTTTTTATACATAGTTTTTTCTTAATTGTAAAATCATGAAGTTTACTTAAGTCAAGTTTTATGTGCATTTTTTCATTCAACTTATAAAATAAAAAAAAATAATATATGCACATTTTCACAGTGTACCTCATTTAGCTTACTTATATATTGCTTTTTGTGTTTTTCTTTTTTTTTTCACAAATCCGCTGATTCGTATGAAAGTGCAACAACAACAGAAATGCAAATAAAGCAGCATGACAATATAGCAGCATCCAAGCTTTTGATAGACTTTTTGGCGGAAAATTTTTTGTACCACAAAGAAAACTCGTTGTTGTTGCCAACTACATAGCTGTACTAGATACATACATGAAGTGTGGTGTCATGCGTCTGTCCGTTGTCATGCGTCTGTTTGTTCCCATGCGATGATACCGGATAGCAACAAAGAGTTGTCGTTGTGAAAGTGTGTATATACGAAACGTAATTCGTTATTGTTGTATTATCTTCTTTCTGTTAGTGTTCGCTTTGTAGCGTTTGCGTTTGAGTTTGTGTTCTCAAAGAAAAATGTTACCCTGCAAGATATTATTCGTGTTCTCTGTACATACGGTAGGTGTAGCACACGGATTTTGTTTAATCTGTGACGAAAACAGAAATATGCCTATACGAAATATTCCTTATATTTATTATGAATGTATAATATACATTGAACATATTATGTTCAATTTATTATGGCCTTGAAATTTTTAATTGTCTTGTCAACATCACTTGATTTTTACAATTATTTTTTATTAGTTAATTCTTGTTAAAATATAATTAAATTATTTTTTTTGTTAGTAAAATAATTTATTTTTTGTTGTAGAAATTGAAAAAATGGAAAATGTGTAACTTAAATACAATTATTTTTCAAATTCTATTCGTTTTCATAACTAATATGCAGTTTAAGATATCTGTCTTCAATCTTTTATTTAAAATTTAAAAGTAAAATTTTGCAAGATTCTTGCAAGCAAGAGCAAGAAAGATATTGCAAGAACAAGGTCATATGTACCTATGCAAGAGCAAGACTCAGCGTGTAAGAACAATATTACCATTTCTTGCCTTGCTCTTGTAAATGATCATCACTATTTTACATATATTGCAGTTCACTGAACTGTTGAAATTTAATTTCTTTGGCTTTTATGGATGGAAATTGGACAAAATTCTTCTTCTTTGCAATTCAGATCATAACTCAGGTTATGTCAAAATGTTGATTTTCATTGGTTTGTGGTCACGAAATTTTAAAGTAAAATTTGTTCTTGGCGTAACCAATTAAATAATAAATATAACACAATATTTTAACTAAAATAACAACAAACATTGTTTAAATTACGTTTCCCACTTTACCCCAATATCATAATTTGAACATAACTTAGCACAATATAAACAATGTTAAATTATTTGAAAAATATGGAAAAAAGAAAAATTATACAAAAACCGAAATCAAAACCGAAACCGTAACATGGAACCGGTATACCGAAACCGTTTCGTTATAAAAACTTAAAACCGAAACCGTAACCGAAACCGAAACGCGGAAAAAACCGAAACCGAAATCGAAACCGTTATTCGTTTAGGTTTCAATCCTTGGTTAAAACAACATATGACTACATATCAAAAGCTGAAGACCGGAGCAAATAGATAGGTCTAACGAATGAAGATCACAGCAAATGCATTTTGGTTAGCCAACATACGGACAAAGAAATTACACTATGCAAACGTCCAGCAACCATGCTAACAACTAGCAACACACTATGCGAAGTCGCGCTGATTCAACACAGAACAGATATTAAAGATACCTGTAGTAGGCCTAGTAGTTAAACTATGGACACCAAACACATGGTTGTATAAATTCAATACGCCAGCATCTTTTGAAGCAGTTTGGTCAAATATAGCCACGTTGACATTATAAGGCCTGGGTTGGATGTCCATAACTGAAGCTTGCAATCTACACAACAAAGAAATGATACTGCCCTACGAGTATACACATCAAAGCATTAGAAATATAACATACAAAAAGGAAGCACATACAATTATGATAGAAAATCTACAAGGCAATTGGTCATCATTACCGCATTCAAACATAACACCAACACCGTTACCGATCTTGGTGGCAGACCACAGCAAAATAAGATCAGCATTAAGAGATGGGCATCGTGATTTCGACGAAATATTACTACAATTAACTGATAACCAGGAACGCAAAGAATTACTTAATAGTCAAAATTAAATAACGAAAACTGGTATGTCTTACGGCATATTAATGCTGATATTAATAATAATAATAATAGCAGCATATGTATTATACATACATTACTACTCCACAAATAAAAATAAAGCAACAATAAAAGCCGATGAATTTAATACAAATAAATCACCAATATCAACAATAGATGTAGAAGCGTCTAAAGAAAACCTTGAAATGGTGTCAAATACATTTCCATTGCGGAAATCACCAACGCAGAAACCAAAAACCACAACACCCATAGCAAGTCAACGAACGAAGTCACATGAAATAGAATAAGGGGGGAGGCATGTTGTGTATCATAATCGTAGAGTTCACAGCTTACATTTGATCCACTGTTGTGTATCATAATCGTGGAACTTACAGCGTGCTTATGATCCATAACATAACATAACCAGTATATTTTTCTTTATGGCATACTTTTAGGGTTAAGCATTATGCATGTTAAACACAAACAGCATTTAATTGTCTTGGCGCACACCGCTTAACATAGCACAGGTATACACGCCCACGTTAAATAGGTCACTCAGATCACACAAATAAATGCTGACTTAGTTATTTTAGAATGATGAAAGTACTAAATTTATTGTGAAATTATAAATACGCTGTCTAAGTTATTTTAGCATGATGAAATTACTCAATTTATTGTGAAATTATAAGAATACGAGGTGTTATGTAGACGTTAAGTATAGACTAAGAATCAATTGTTTCCGATAAGCCGAAGTATCCAGTTCTAAAACCTAGTGATAAGAATAATTGTAAAAAACCTTTAAAAACGAAATAAAGTGTCTGAAAGTAAAAAGACTCGGGTTTTATTAAATAATAAACACATAAAAAAAGGGACTTAGTAAATATAAAAAGGATCAAGGAAGTTAAAGTCCTAGTAGAAGGACGATAACTTTCAACACGACATCGTCCGAATTGAAGCTGACCCTAATTAGGCAGCCATTCTCGGCCACCAGATCGGTTATGTCGAGTTGCACAATTGTTGCGGTGTCGAATCGGTTGCATCGGAACTATATAATAGAGTTCATCAATCTTAGGTTCATCTCACTTATAATCGATTTCCTGCACATGAGACGTGACACTTGTGCGAATAAAATTAGCAGAATGCCGAGCAAACAGCCAATATCATGACCATCCTCGATTCCGATGACTGACGCCATGACGTGCTGCGGAAAAGTCCTGCGACAAAGCTACCAGCAGTGATGCATGCTAACATGTCGGCGAACCGACCATGATGTCGATTTCTATATGTTTTTCAAATAAAACTGCATTAAAATGCTAAAACAGGGTGTGTTTTTTTTTGTGTGATTTTTTTATGTTATTAATTTAGAATGTAAAATGTCATTCAATGAAACTAACAATAAAATTATTAAAACCAAAAATTTTATTTTCAATATTTGTTTGATAATTTTATTGTTATATCCGACAATAATTTGATAATAATATTTGTGGATCCATTTTAACATAAAATATTTTCAAATTATTGTAGGATTCGACAATTATTTTCTGTGTGTGCAACTGCTGAAATGCTGGCTTACATGTTTACCAAAGGTCTTTCCAAAATAAAATTTCAATTATTTAGGAATAAATGTAATTTGATACTAACTGAATTTTTATATAATTACAACATTTGTTTTTCTAAAACTTTAAACCTTTCTAACTCTGTAATTTTTTGTTTTACTGAACGCAAATTAAGGAGGAGTGTTGAAATATAATATGCTTTCAGTTTTTTATTGTGAACCAAAAAAAATTACAGTGTAAACAACAAATAATTATGCATGTTGCAAACTGTTGTAAACCATGCACTTGAACTGTCAATTGAACTCTTTAATATATCCTCTTCTTCTTTTAATTCTGCCAGAAGCTTGACATCAAAAATAAATCATACTTTTCTAATCTGAATAAATCGTACTTTTATTGTTCAAATATTGGATACCAGTTTATTAATTAACAATATATACAGATAGTTACGAGATGTTTGCCACAACAGCAATGAAAATTTAGATATTTACATTTGACTGATAGCAAACATCTTGAGTTCTTGGACATTTAGAGCAAAACTTTTTAGGTATTTTGACATTTGTGTACTCATAAAAAAGGAAAATGGCGTACTTTTTCCTTAAGCTCGATCAACCCTCTCTTTTCAGAGTTTACTTTGATGACAGCATCGCCGGTCGGACTTGGTTCTTCTGCGAAGAAATCTCAAGTCGTACAATTTTACCTTCGAAGGATTTATAATGACGATGGCGATGTATTACCAGGATACTGTTTTAATTATAGAATAATTAAAAATACATTTTATTAATTTTCTTTCAATTCAATAAAAATTACTCCGCGAATTCTAATGGAGTACCTTTTCCAAATATTCACCAACTATCTTCTTATTTGTAAGATGTTTAATTGATGGTTGCCATACGTAATCGTAAATTTGAAAGATGGTTGATAGCAATATTCATCGCATTTGACGCATGTTTGAGAGATGGTTGTCTCAAAGACGATCTAAATAATTTGTAAATAACTTGATATTTGGGGCTGTGATTTTTCTGGTAATCATCTTTGTTTTCTTAGTGTATGAGCAATTGAAGGTAACTGTGCAATAGGAGTAAACAAGCTCTATTATAGCAGGATAAGGTATTTAACAATTTTTATATAGCTAGCTTTATAATAGTTGTATTTTTAACTAAAACTGCTATACTACAGCTAGCTGTATCAAATGCCAATGTACACTAAGAAAACGAAAGATGGCTGAAAAGTATTAGAGCCTTAAACATCATTGCAGTTGCAAATTATTCAAGTCAAATATTTTACACTTTTTGTGATACTTAGACAATATTAATAGTTTTGCCACAAAAGCATTAATATCTGTGGAATATGTGAATATTTGCAGCAATGCTACCTATTTCTCTAGTAGTTGCAGTGAATCTACCACTAATTTTCGTGATGTTTATAAGAAATATCACACAAATAATACAAAATATGTGATGTTTACTAATTATTTAAACTTTTGCTGCAAATTTATTTGTATTTCCTGCATATTGGAATTGTTAAAGCGAGTAGTATTTTAGTTGCAGCAACACTCTAATAACCCAATATGCCACAGGGTAAGCGTTTGAAAATATAATTGACTTTAAGGTCTAGTGTGTTTTTCAAATCAGTTTCAAATATAAAATAAGTGCTAATTTTAGCGCTTAGTCTGAATTTGAATATGATTTGATAATAACCCAGCAACAACACTACCGGTCATATGAGCAGTAATATTACAAGTATCAAAACTGAAAGTTTCAGTAAAAGTTTCCATAACATTGTTAAGAGCGTCGGGATAAAATTGACCGAAACTTTTGTGTGCGTGTGAATTTTTATCTCCTTCTCACTCATCTGAAATGAGATACAATTAAATATATGTTTATCACTGTTCTTTTAGTAATAAGTGAAGATTAAATTACTTGTAAATTTACGAAATAAATTACGTACACTCAGAAGAAAATGAGCCATTAAGCACTTTATGGTACGACCATTGATCTTATGATTCATGTATTAATAGTTTTTTCTATTTAAATCAAAAGTTTTCTAATTAATTTAATAGTATTTGAAAAATTCAGCACCATAAATTTAAATATTTCAATATTATTATTTTCAATATAATAAATACTGTTGTTTTAATGGTTTCCTCCAATAATAATTAACGTGGTGTAAAAAAAAATGTTCGTTTTGTACGTCATTCTGCGTGTTTACTCAAAATGGTCGCATGTATTTTGTAAAATTCCACATTATTAAATGCGACATTGGTAAGGACTCAATATATTTAAAGTAAATAAATTATATTTATATATTTATTTATATTTATTACAGAAAATAAATAATACATCGAACTTCTATTATGGCAACGGACTCAAAAATAACTGCAGACTCAAGTACTACAATCAAATATTGGAAACCAAAGCAAACATTAAATGTGTTATAACCTTTTGCAGCAAGAAGTGTCTTTTTATGTGTGTGTTGTAAAAGTGAATATCAATTTCGAATAAAATAATATATACAATAAATTAACTAAAATACATATTTGTTTTAATAAATTATTAGGAAATGTAATACTAATATACCATAAAATTAATAATACGTATCATTAAATTTGTATAGGTCTTTCTTTTTGTAATTAAAATATCACATTATAAAATTTATGGTACAACCACGCATTGTATTAACAGTTTCAATATTACTAAACTAATGGCACGCATCCTATTGACCAATTTTAATGGTATAAATTATTGTTTTTCTATTGAAATACTAACAATTTACCATTATTTTTTTCTGGGTGTAACATAAACTCTTTTAATTTTGAGGTTAGGGACGGTTAAATTACTAGTAAACTAACCAAAATTATACCAAATAAAACCAAAATACACAAAATTCTATAGTTCTCATTTGAATATACTGCTCATTACATTCAACATGTTTTCATTACAAAATTGTCTATTAAAACGACGTTTGCCGTTGTTGTGTTTCCGTTGTTGTGTGATCCTTCCACTTTGATGATATCTATAATATGAATAGGTAAATATGCAATATATACAAATACTCTTTTCAATATACTTTCTTTTAGTGTTTATCAATTGTTTATAATTTAAGTAACATCTTTTTTCAACTCCTGCTGTAGCGGCTACTGTTGCAAACGTAATAAATTACCTAAAAATAAAAAATGGTGGCAAACCGACGCGCAAAAAATATTAGTTTTCATTACTAGTAAAATTACGGGTCATATATCTATCATTGATCCTGCAGGAATGTATTTCAAATTATTTATGTATGAGTGAGAAAAAATAATATTGTCTTTGTGCTGGAGTTTCGGTAAGGCATGTCTTGCTGGGAACATTACCAAAAAGGGCAGTGAAAATTAGGAGCAAAAATGTAGTGACACTAAAAACAGTATGTTTTTTATGATTGCAATAGAAACCCTGACAAAAAATATAATATAACAACGCGCGTCCAAATCTAATAGCTTACCGAAATCTATTAGTGTTTGGACTTCTGTGAATATATAAAACAATATACCGACCGCCCCCGCAAACCTTGAATAGGCTCCAGAATTATATTCGAGAGGTTGAAACATACAAGCTTAAAAAAAACGTCTACCACATTTTGGATGCTGGCATCAATTTTCTGAAGTGGTTTTCACGCTCGGGCTTGAAGTCTACGATATTGGTTGGATGACTTATAACAGGATAATTAATTCAAAAATGCCCTTTTTGTTATCCTATATGAGGATCCCCTTTTTTAATTATTTTGCAGGATTAAGTCTATATTTAAAAGAAAAAAATTAAATGTAGGTTAATTTGATATCGAATTGAAAAAAGGGCTAAATCTTGATTTGAAGTAAACATTGAACACAATTTAAGAAGAAGTTTATTATTGATTTGAAAATAATAAAATTTTCAAGTTAAGGTTAAGCTACCAGTTTTATTGAAAAAGCTGTGATTCTTAAATTTAGGTTAAAGGTGTTTCAATCGTTAACCTCAACTCTACGATTTGAAAGTAATGATTGATTTCAAAGCATTCGCAAGTTAATATTAAGTGCAATGGCATATTGGGAAACATTCTGTTTTCTTAGTGTAAGAGCTTTATCAAGTCTTTTTATCAAGTTAATGGTTAATTGGGTATAATCACCAGTGCCAAGCATGGGCTAATGTCAAAAATGATATAAAAGTCGCCAAATGTTTAAGGCAACCAGAACACACTTTGCACTGCCTATAATGAACATGTATAAACTTTAAAAACTTTCACATTAGAAAAAAAAAATAGTTGGATAAAACGATTTGATAAAGCGCTTACAATAGCATTTGATACAGCTAGCTGTAGTACAGCAGTTTTAGTTAAACATAAAACAATTATAAAGCTAGCTATATAAAAAGTTTTTAAATACCTTATCCTGCTATAATAAAGCTTATTTACATCTTTTGCACAGTTAGCTGCAATTCTTCATAATAAAGCATTTTCGAAACCGATATACAGAAAGCTGTTGTATCATATTAAACCAACAGTCTACAAACACTTATCCGGCAAGCTAAACTACAGCATAATGTCAGCTAGCTGGAATAGAGCTGTTAACATGCTAATATAAAGCTTCAATGCGAAAACGTCAAAAAACATATTGACATAATGTGTTTGACATAATTTAAACTTATTTTCATAATTTTCAGGAAATAAGAAACATTTTCGACTTTCACGAAAAGAATGAATGTAATCCAGTAAGGGTGGGTGTGTTTTAAGTAGTGTTGTGTGGACATATATGCCATAATTGTGGATTAATGAATTGTGTGCTGACGGCTTGCAACCCCCTTCTGCGTTCAAGTAGTTGCGAGTGGTCAGATGAAGATTACTCCCCACAGGCCATGCAACAAGACTTGGACATTTGATCCATCAGGAATCACTTTTCGATAGGATTATTAACTATCATAATAGTTCCCTTGCAACGTTTAAATAATGACGTACATTTTTAAACATCCTCTGTTTGAAGTTTCATATATTTTGATGCAAACTTCCACAATACACGAAACGAAAACTAAAAAAAAAATGTAACTGTATTTCATTTTCCCTCAAATAAAATATATGATATGTGTCTGATCGGTCTTCAATATCATGAAATGAAAAATACACTGGTTCAATTCCTAAAAATGGTGCATATTTATTGTTGCAGTGACATATTTGTCCTCAAAAGAAAAAAAAATATTTTTATTAATAAAAAAAAATAAAAAAAAAATGGCAGCGCTGAGATTTGAACCGGCACACAAAAGTTAGGAGTCAGACACTCTACCACCAAGGAATTTTGCTTATTTAAATAACATTAGCTGTAGTAGGACTGTATAATAAGCAGGATAAACTCTTATTGAGCTGTTCTACCGCCAAAAATATGGCATATTGATACTTCGTTAGCTGTTTAATTACGCCAAAAAGATTACATATTGGTTTGAATGAGGTTTAAGAGTTGCTTGTACAGTATTATTGGTTTTTTAACAAGTTGCACAGCAATTCAAAAAATCTGAACGATCCATATTAAAAAGCTAATTGTTAATTGGGTAGAGTCGAAGGATCAGCAAATCATTTTCAAATTTTTAATCGTGAGGAAATTAATTTTTGTTTATGTACATGTAAGTAGTAGCACCAGCTTTTAATTTTTCAAGGTCACTAGGGGTCTGAGCGCCATACATTTTTTTTAGTTCTTATTTTTTGCGAAATTAAATCGCGTGACAATTTATTTTTTAATTTCACTTCGACTAAAGTGAACTTAAGCCAAAAAACAATCCCAAACAACACATTTCAGAACTTAGTCTGGATCTTTAGCTTAACATGATACGTAGAATTGATTCGGTTCTTGGCTAAGATTGGAAATCTAAATTCAAAATCATATTAAAAAAAAATTGAGAATCGATATATAGAAAAACTGTGTCATAAGACAAGGAATTCACTACATTTTTCCATTTAAATTTCGATACGTATCGACTGCCAAACTAACGAAAATATCTAGATTTTAAATCTACACGTATAGAAATCTATTGTTACTTTTCACAATATACGGTTGTCATTTGAAATACTATATAAAATAATGTGGCAGCTTTGTTTTCTAAAACAATTCAAATTGACATCTGTAATTTTTTTATTGTTTTTATGTCGTTGTGCAGAGCTCAAATAATATTGTAAGTAAAATTTAAAATTAGTAGCCGCGGTAGCTCAGTGGTTAGTGCGTTGGACTGCGAGCCGAAATGTCCCCGATTCAAGCCAGGACTGGGACTAACAACATCTTTTCATAGAAACATTTTTCTATACCGCTCTACCTCTCGGCAGTAAATGGCAAACTTACGAGAGTAAAAATTGCCTATGAAAAGCTCTCACCCGCCGTTCGCATTCGGCAATAAACTGTAGGTCCCACCACTTTGAGTACAAATATAACACGCACAGCTCAAAATGGTGAGAGAGCTCGGCCTAAGTTCTTATAGAGCTGTACTGTTAAACTATTATTATTATTAAAATATATATATATATATACATATACATATATATCCATATATATATATATATATATATATATATATATATATATATATATATATATATATATTTATATATATATATATATATATATATATATATATATATATATATATATATATATATATATATATATATATATATATATATATATATATATATATATATATATATATTGTATAATTAAATTAGTTTTGTTTTATATTGCTTATTTTAGTTACAAGTCCGTTTTTTTTTAAACAACGTTGGAAAATATCTTGAATGCCCTAACCCCCAACTATTCGAACGGGTCCAGTCGCTGTTCCAGGTCCAAGAGGCGCACAATAACTCGCAAAGTCCTCGCATACCCACATCTACGGTGGCGGCAGTGGGCGGCGATCCGCCGGAGAACACGCATATTCAGCGGTGATGACATATTCAGCGGTGATGACAGCACCGCATGCCAGCGATGTAGGCAACGAGGCAAACAAATTTGCGCAGTAAACTCCAGCGGTCTGTTCGCGCAGCATAAGAAATGCATCGTATGGCACGGTCAGTGCGCCAGCGGTGGCACATACGCCTCCCAAATATGCGTTAGTTTCATATCGCTGTTAGTTGTTGGATGTGGTTCGGCGACATCGGGATGCACAATAGATGTTAACTTTGCGGATGGCTTTATACTAGAGCCCATAATGTGAAACAGTATTTATTTATGTTTAATATTGTTTTACTATGATTAAATAAAATATAAAAACATAAAAATATTGTTTAATTTATTTCTATTTGACAATCAAATATAAATTACATTTTAATTTAATTTGAAAATGACAATATCCAATGTCACCAGTAACATTTGAATAATTTTTAAATTCACAATCAAATTTTCAAAACCGACAATGAAATGACAATATTATAATGGGGTCTATTTTGAACATGCCTATTGTTATTTTATTGTCGGATCTAGCAATATTTTTCTATGCGTGTATCATTACTTGCAAATCATATAGTTCAGGTTAATGTTTGAAACACGTTTAACATAAATTTAAGAATCATAGCTTTTTCAATAAAAACTGGTAGCTTAACTTGAACATTTTCTTATTCTCAAATCTAAATCAACACGAATTCTTAAATTGATTTCAACGTTTACTTCAAATCAAGATTTAGACCAATTTTCAACTTTCAAATTCAAATTAACCTAATTTAATGTTTTGCTCTTAAATATTGACTTAATCCGATTGAAAACTGATTTGAAAAGCACACTAGACTTTAAAGGCAATTATGTATTTTTTTTTCAAGCTTTTACCCTGTGGCATATTTGGATGTATATTTACATCGATAACAAAGAAGTGATTTTTCCCATTGTCCAATTTATCGGATTGTGAAGACCTTAAAAAATAAAATACCATGACTGCATTTTTTATATGTGTGTGGCATCTACAATTTTTAATAAAATGGAAAAAGATTGAATAAATGATAAACAAAAGAGGAGACGGAAAATTGTTTGAGTGTACAAATTAATATAATTTATTTAAATAGAGATATTTTGTTAATTTATGTAGGTAAGAAAAATTTACATATTTTTAATGAAGTACACAGATTGTTGTCTATTGTAAACTTAAATTAATAAATGTATTAACATATATGTATGTGAAGTTTTTGAAAAGTAATTAATATATATTTTTTAATTTTCCAATATTAGCTGTATTTAAGTTAGTTTTATACTAAAGCGGTACAAAGTATCTGTAGCATAAAACCTGTTAATAGAGTGCGAATGCGGAAAGGCAATCATTTATAAATAATAAAAATAACTTCACATCGCGTACACTTACTTAAAACTCGCAAGTTAAGAGAACGAATTGCAAAAATGTTTAAAAATTAGTTTGTTTACATGTTTTCGAATAAATTGATAAATTAAATGTATTGTTACCAACCACAGTATGTGTAATACAATTGTTTGTACAGTAAAAAAAAATGTCGAAAAATTTGCAGAAAAATATGAGAAAAAGATCACTCGGACGGCTGGCAGTGACGGGACGAGCATTTAATGTATTCATGAATTAAAATCATTTTCAATTTTTTTTTTTTTTAATTACCTTTCAATGTATGGTATGCAACATACAAGTATTTTGGAAATAAATTAGGTATTCAAAATATTTTATTTTTTGATTTATATATATATATATATATATATATATATATATATATATATATATATATATATATATATATATATATATATATATATATTTATATATAAACTTGTGGTCAAAACTAATGCAACCAAACTCATTAAGTTGTATTATCATTAATAAAACAATAAAAAATCATAGATAGAATAAACATTTTATTTTCTTTAGTATAGTAAATTATTCATTTACAAAAATAACACTATACAATGCAATTCATTCGTAAAAATGTTCTTATAAAGTCTTGATTAAAATATCTCAAATTTTACCTGGCCAAAACTAAAGCAACTCTTAAAATTGTTATAAAAAAACATAAATATTTATTAATAAACAACAGCATACCCATTATTTCTTAAGATTGCAGTACATCTACGAGACATAGAATCTATTACATAATCAAGTTGTTCTTTTGGAATAATATACCAGGAATTTTGGATGCGGTTAAAAATTGTGTGTTGGTTTGTCTCACTGTCCCTCTTAATTTTGTGATCTACGATACCCCCAAAAGTTATCTCTTGGGTTCAAATCGGGAATTAAACTGGCCACTTAAGAAATATAAATTTTTCATAGTTAGCCACTCCGCTACCAGTTTGGAAGTGTGTTTTGAGTCATTGTCTTATTGAAAGATTCAAATAAGTGTTATTTCTTCTATTGCATGCGGCATCATTAGCCTTATTAAAATATGTTTTATAAACAACCGTCTATTGTTTCATTAATTGGCCCGATTACGTAGTGTATAAAACAGCACCGAACCATCGTTGTTCCGTCTCCATGTTTCATAGTGCCCTTGCAGTTTTTGGGATGGATACGAGGATTGACAGTCCTTCTTACTATGAAATTGTTCATGTCTGATTAATCCAAATTGAATATAAAAATCTCTGACATGAAAAATATCACAGTAAGAACTACCGTCAATGCTCGTCGCAATTCGAAATACGGCCATTGGGCAGGATTGGGCAACCCTCGTCGCAATCCAAAATACTGCAAGGGCACTATGGCACATGGAGTCGGAACAACAATGGTTCGGTGCTGTTTTTCACACTACGGAATCGGGTCAATTAATGAACAATGGACGGTTGTTTGTATAAACATATTTTAATAAGCCTAATGCTGCGGCATGCAATAGAAGGAATTATACTTATTTGAATCTTTCAACAAGACAATGATCCAAAACACATTTCCAAACTGGTAGCGGCGGAGTGGCTAACTACGAAAAATATTGGCCAGCTGAATCCCCCGAAAAACCCAAGAGAAAACCTTTGGGGTATCGTAGATCACAAAATTAAGAGGGACAGTGAGACAAACAAACACAGAATTTTTAACCGCATCCAAAATCCCTGGTATATTATTCCAAAAGAACAACTTGATTATGTAATAGATTCTATCTCTCGTAGATGTGCTGCAATCTTAAGAAATAATGGGTATGCTGTTGTTTATTAATAAATATTTATGTTTTTTATAACAATTTGAAGAGTTGCTTTAGTTTTGGGCAGCTGAAATTTGAGATATTTTATTCAAGACTTTATAAGAACATTTTTACGAATGAATTGCATTTTATTGTGTTATTTATATTTATATTTACATTTATATTTATATTTATATTTATATTTATATTTATATTTATATTTATATTTATATTTATATTTATATTTATATTTATATTTATATTTATATTTATATTTATATTTATATTTATATTTATATTTATATTTATATTTATATTTATATTTATATTTATATTTATATTTATATTTATATTTATATTTATATTTATATTTATATTTATATTTATATTTATATTTATATTTATATTTATATTTATATTTATATTTATATTTATATTTATATTTATATTTATATTTATATTTATATTTATATTTATATTTATATTTATATTTATATTTATATTTATATTTATATTTATATTTATATTTATATTTATATTTATATTTATATTTATATTTATATTTATATTTATATTTATATTTATATTTATATTTATATTTATATTTATATTTATATTTATATTTATATTTATATTTATATTTATATTTATATTTATATTTATATTTATATTTATATTTATATTTATATTTATATTTATATTTATATTTATATTTATATTTATATTTATATTTATATTTATATTTATATTTATATTTATATTTATATTTATATTTATATTTATATTTATATTTATATTTATATTTATATTTATATTTATATTTATATTTATATTTATATTTATATTTATATTTATATTTATATTTATATTTATATTTATATTTATATTTATATTTATATTTATATTTATATTTATATTTATATTTATATTTATATTTATATTTATATTTATATTTATATTTATATTTATATTTATATTTATATTTATATTTATATTTATATTTATATTTATATTTATATTTATATTTATATTTATATTTATATTTATATTTATATTTATATTTATATTTATATTTATATTTATATTTATATTTATATTTATATTTATATTTATATTTATATTTATATTTATATTTATATTTATATTTATATTTATATTTATATTTATATTTATATTTATATTTATATTTATATTTATATTTATATTTATATTTATATTTATATTTATATTTATATTTATATTTATATTTATATTTATATTTATATTTATATTTATATTTATATTTATATTTATATTTATATTTATATTTATATTTATATTTATATTTATATTTATATTTATATTTATATTTATATTTATATTTATATTTATATTTATATTTATATTTATATTTATATTTATATTTATATTTATATTTATATTTATATTTATATTTATATTTATATTTATATTTATATTTATATTTATATTTATATTTATATTTATATTTATATTTATATTTATATTTATATTTATATTTATATTTATATTTATATTTATATTTATATTTATATTTATATTTATATTTATATTTATATTTATATTTATATTTATATTTATATTTATATTTATATTTATATTTATATTTATATTTATATTTATATTTATATTTATATTTATATTTATATTTATATTTATATTTATATTTATATTTATATTTATATTTATATTTATATTTATATTTATATTTATATTTATATTTATATTTATATTTATATTTATATTTATATTTATATTTATATTTATATTTATATTTATATTTATATTTATATTTATATTTATATTTATATTTATATTTATATTTATATTTATATTTATATTTATATTTATATTTATATTTATATTTATATTTATATTTATATTTATATTTATATTTATATTTATATTTATATTTATATTTATATTTATATTTATATTTATATTTATATTTATATTTATATTTATATTTATATTTATATTTATATTTATATTTATATTTATATTTATATTTATATTTATATTTATATTTATATTTATATTTATATTTATATTTATATTTATATTTATATTTATATTTATATTTATATTTATATTTATATTTATATTTATATTTATATTTATATTTATATTTATATTTATATTTATATTTATATTTATATTTATATTTATATTTATATTTATATTTATATTTATATTTATATTTATATTTATATTTATATTTATATTTATATTTATATTTATATTTATATTTATATTTATATTTATATTTATATTTATATTTATATTTATATTTATATTTATATTTATATTTATATTTATATTTATATTTATATTTATATTTATATTTATATTTATATTTATATTTATATTTATATTTATATTTATATTTATATTTATATTTATATTTATATTTATATTTATATTTATATTTATATTTATATTTATATTTATATTTATATTTATATTTATATTTATATTTATATTTATATTTATATTTATATTTATATTTATATTTATATTTATATTTATATTTATATTTATATTTATATTTATATTTATATTTATATTTATATTTATATTTATATTTATATTTATATTTATATTTATATTTATATTTATATTTATATTTATATTTATATTTATATTTATATTTATATTTATATTTATATTTATATTTATATTTATATTTATATTTATATTTATATTTATATTTATATTTATATTTATATTTATATTTATATTTATATTTATATTTATATTTATATTTATATTTATATTTATATTTATATTTATATTTATATTTATATTTATATTTATATTTATATTTATATTTATATTTATATTTATATTTATATTTATATTTATATTTATATTTATATTTATATTTATATTTATATTTATATTTATATTTATATTTATATTTATATTTATATTTATATTTATATTTATATTTATATTTATATTTATATTTATATTTATATTTATATTTATATTTATATTTATATTTATATTTATATTTATATTTATATTTATATTTATATTTATATTTATATTTATATTTATATTTATATTTATATTTATATTTATATTTATATTTATATTTATATTTATATTTATATTTATATTTATATTTATATTTATATTTATATTTATATTTATATTTATATTTATATTTATATTTATATTTATATTTATATTTATATTTATATTTATATTTATATTTATATTTATATTTATATTTATATTTATATTTATATTTATATTTATATTTATATTTATATTTATATTTATATTTATATTTATATTTATATTTATATTTATATTTATATTTATATTTATATTTATATTTATATTTATATTTATATTTATATTTATATTTATATTTATATTTATATTTATATTTATATTTATATTTATATTTATATTTATATTTATATTTATATTTATATTTATATTTATATTTATATTTATATTTATATTTATATTTATATTTATATTTATATTTATATTTATATTTATATTTATATTTATATTTATATTTATATTTATATTTATATTTATATTTATATTTATATTTATATTTATATTTATATTTATATTTATATTTATATTTATATTTATATTTATATTTATATTTATATTTATATTTATATTTATATTTATATTTATATTTATATTTATATTTATATTTATATTTATATTTATATTTATATTTATATTTATATTTATATTTATATTTATATTTATATTTATATTTATATTTATATTTATATTTATATTTATATTTATATTTATATTTATATTTATATTTATATTTATATTTATATTTATATTTATATTTATATTTATATTTATATTTATATTTATATTTATATTTATATTTATATTTATATTTATATTTATATTTATATTTATATTTATATTTATATTTATATTTATATTTATATTTATATTTATATTTATATTTATATTTATATTTATATTTATATTTATATTTATATTTATATTTATATTTATATTTATATTTATATTTATATTTATATTTATATTTATATTTATATTTATATTTATATTTATATTTATATTTATATTTATATTTATATTTATATTTATATTTATATTTATATTTATATTTATATTTATATTTATATTTATATTTATATTTATATTTATATTTATATTTATATTTATATTTATATTTATATTTATATTTATATTTATATTTATATTTATATTTATATTTATATTTATATTTATATTTATATTTATATTTATATTTATATTTATATTTATATTTATATTTATATTTATATTTATATTTATATTTATATTTATATTTATATTTATATTTATATTTATATTTATATTTATATTTATATTTATATTTATATTTATATTTATATTTATATTTATATTTATATTTATATTTATATTTATATTTATATTTATATTTATATTTATATTTATATTTATATTTATATTTATATTTATATTTATATTTATATTTATATTTATATTTATATTTATATTTATATTTATATTTATATTTATATTTATATTTATATTTATATTTATATTTATATTTATATTTATATTTATATTTATATTTATATTTATATTTATATTTATATTTATATTTATATTTATATTTATATTTATATTTATATTTATATTTATATTTATATTTATATTTATATTTATATTTATATTTATATTTATATTTATATTTATATTTATATTTATATTTATATTTATATTTATATTTATATTTATATTTATATTTATATTTATATTTATATTTATATTTATATTTATATTTATATTTATATTTATATTTATATTTATATTTATATTTATATTTATATTTATATTTATATTTATATTTATATTTATATTTATATTTATATTTATATTTATATTTATATTTATATTTATATTTATATTTATATTTATATTTATATTTATATTTATATTTATATTTATATTTATATTTATATTTATATTTATATTTATATTTATATTTATATTTATATTTATATTTATATTTATATTTATATTTATATTTATATTTATATTTATATTTATATTTATATTTATATTTATATTTATATTTATATTTATATTTATATTTATATTTATATTTATATTTATATTTATATTTATATTTATATTTATATTTATATTTATATTTATATTTATATTTATATTTATATTTATATTTATATTTATATTTATATTTATATTTATATTTATATTTATATTTATATTTATATTTATATTTATATTTATATTTATATTTATATTTATATTTATATTTATATTTATATTTATATTTATATTTATATTTATATTTATATTTATATTTATATTTATATTTATATTTATATTTATATTTATATTTATATTTATATTTATATTTATATTTATATTTATATTTATATTTATATTTATATTTATATTTATATTTATATTTATATTTATATTTATATTTATATTTATATTTATATTTATATTTATATTTATATTTATATTTATATTTATATTTATATTTATATTTATATTTATATTTATATTTATATTTATATTTATATTTATATTTATATTTATATTTATATTTATATTTATATTTATATTTATATTTATATTTATATTTATATTTATATTTATATTTATATTTATATTTATATTTATATTTATATTTATATTTATATTTATATTTATATTTATATTTATATTTATATTTATATTTATATTTATATTTATATTTATATTTATATTTATATTTATATTTATATTTATATTTATATTTATATTTATATTTATATTTATATTTATATTTATATTTATATTTATATTTATATTTATATTTATATTTATATTTATATTTATATTTATATTTATATTTATATTTATATTTATATTTATATTTATATTTATATTTATATTTATATTTATATTTATATTTATATTTATATTTATATTTATATTTATATTTATATTTATATTTATATTTATATTTATATTTATATTTATATTTATATTTATATTTATATTTATATTTATATTTATATTTATATTTATATTTATATTTATATTTATATTTATATTTATATTTATATTTATATTTATATTTATATTTATATTTATATTTATATTTATATTTATATTTATATTTATATTTATATTTATATTTATATTTATATTTATATTTATATTTATATTTATATTTATATTTATATTTATATTTATATTTATATTTATATTTATATTTATATTTATATTTATATTTATATTTATATTTATATTTATATTTATATTTATATTTATATTTATATTTATATTTATATTTATATTTATATTTATATTTATATTTATATTTATATTTATATTTATATTTATATTTATATTTATATTTATATTTATATTTATATTTATATTTATATTTATATTTATATTTATATTTATATTTATATTTATATTTATATTTATATTTATATTTATATTTATATTTATATTTATATTTATATTTATATTTATATTTATATTTATATTTATATTTATATTTATATTTATATTTATATTTATATTTATATTTATATTTATATTTATATTTATATTTATATTTATATTTATATTTATATTTATATTTATATTTATATTTATATTTATATTTATATTTATATTTATATTTATATTTATATTTATATTTATATTTATATTTATATTTATATTTATATTTATATTTATATTTATATTTATATTTATATTTATATTTATATTTATATTTATATTTATATTTATATTTATATTTATATTTATATTTATATTTATATTTATATTTATATTTATATTTATATTTATATTTATATTTATATTTATATTTATATTTATATTTATATTTATATTTATATTTATATTTATATTTATATTTATATTTATATTTATATTTATATTTATATTTATATTTATATTTATATTTATATTTATATTTATATTTATATTTATATTTATATTTATATTTATATTTATATTTATATTTATATTTATATTTATATTTATATTTATATTTATATTTATATTTATATTTATATTTATATTTATATTTATATTTATATTTATATTTATATTTATATTTATATTTATATTTATATTTATATTTATATTTATATTTATATTTATATTTATATTTATATTTATATTTATATTTATATTTATATTTATATTTATATTTATATTTATATTTATATTTATATTTATATTTATATTTATATTTATATTTATATTTATATTTATATTTATATTTATATTTATATTTATATTTATATTTATATTTATATTTATATTTATATTTATATTTATATTTATATTTATATTTATATTTATATTTATATTTATATTTATATTTATATTTATATTTATATTTATATTTATATTTATATTTATATTTATATTTATATTTATATTTATATTTATATTTATATTTATATTTATATTTATATTTATATTTATATTTATATTTATATTTATATTTATATTTATATTTATATTTATATTTATATTTATATTTATATTTATATTTATATTTATATTTATATTTATATTTATATTTATATTTATATTTATATTTATATTTATATTTATATTTATATTTATATTTATATTTATATTTATATTTATATTTATATTTATATTTATATTTATATTTATATTTATATTTATATTTATATTTATATTTATATTTATATTTATATTTATATTTATATTTATATTTATATTTATATTTATATTTATATTTATATTTATATTTATATTTATATTTATATTTATATTTATATTTATATTTATATTTATATTTATATTTATATTTATATTTATATTTATATTTATATTTATATTTATATTTATATTTATATTTATATTTATATTTATATTTATATTTATATTTATATTTATATTTATATTTATATTTATATTTATATTTATATTTATATTTATATTTATATTTATATTTATATTTATATTTATATTTATATTTATATTTATATTTATATTTATATTTATATTTATATTTATATTTATATTTATATTTATATTTATATTTATATTTATATTTATATTTATATTTATATTTATATTTATATTTATATTTATATTTATATTTATATTTATATTTATATTTATATTTATATTTATATTTATATTTATATTTATATTTATATTTATATTTATATTTATATTTATATTTATATTTATATTTATATTTATATTTATATTTATATTTATATTTATATTTATATTTATATTTATATTTATATTTATATTTATATTTATATTTATATTTATATTTATATTTATATTTATATTTATATTTATATTTATATTTATATTTATATTTATATTTATATTTATATTTATATTTATATTTATATTTATATTTATATTTATATTTATATTTATATTTATATTTATATTTATATTTATATTTATATTTATATTTATATTTATATTTATATTTATATTTATATTTATATTTATATTTATATTTATATTTATATTTATATTTATATTTATATTTATATTTATATTTATATTTATATTTATATTTATATTTATATTTATATTTATATTTATATTTATATTTATGTTTATGTTTATGTTTATGTTTATGTTTATGTTTATGTTTATGTTTATGTTTATGTTTATGTTTATGTTTATGTTTATGTTTATGTTTATGTTTATGTTTATGTTTATGTTTATGTTTATGTTTATGTTTATGTTTATGTTTATGTTTATGTTTATGTTTATGTTTATGTTTATGTTTATGTTTATGTTTATGTTTATGTTTATGTTTATGTTTATGTTTATGTTTATGTTTATGTTTATGTTTATGTTTATGTTTATGTTTATGTTTATGTTTATGTTTATGTTTATGTTTATGTTTATGTTTATGTTTATGTTTATGTTTATGTTTATGTTTATGTTTATGTTTATGTTTATGTTTATGTTTATGTTTATGTTTATGTTTATGTTTATGTTTATGTTTATGTTTATGTTTATGTTTATGTTTATGTTTATGTTTATGTTTATGTTTATGTTTATGTTTATGTTTATGTTTATGTTTATGTTTATGTTTATGTTTATGTTTATGTTTATGTTTATGTTTATGTTTATGTTTATGTTTATGTTTATGTTTATGTTTATGTTTATGTTTATGTTTATGTTTATGTTTATGTTTATGTTTATGTTTATGTTTATGTTTATGTTTATGTTTATGTTTATGTTTATGTTTATGTTTATGTTTATGTTTATGTTTATGTTTATGTTTATGTTTATGTTTATGTTTATGTTTATGTTTATGTTTATGTTTATGTTTATGTTTATGTTTATGTTTATGTTTATGTTTATGTTTATGTTTATGTTTATGTTTATGTTTATGTTTATGTTTATGTTTATGTTTATGTTTATGTTTATGTTTATGTTTATGTTTATGTTTATGTTTATGTTTATGTTTATGTTTATGTTTATGTTTATGTTTATGTTTATGTTTATGTTTATGTTTATGTTTATGTTTATGTTTATGTTTATGTTTATGTTTATGTTTATGTTTATGTTTATATTTATATTTATATTTATATTTATGTTTATATTTATATTTATATTTATATTTATATTAATATATTCGGATTCGTCATTAAACTGTAGGTCCCACCAGAGTGACCAGATTGGGCGATATTTGTATGATGCTCGCGCTTTTTATTTTGGAAAAAGCGCCCCGTTGCCACTTTTTTTAAAATGATTAAGACATTTTAAAAGACCGTTTTGTGAACTGCCTTTAACATAGTCGGAAAAGCAACAGAATATGAGTCACCAAACCAAAATGAAATAGATTCAGTGGCAATGAAAAACTTTTAATGTAGCAACGTAATTTTTAATGTTGTTTTACTTAAATATTTTTTTTTTAAATTATTAATGCTATATGTAATATTGTTTGTTTTTCGATCTAAAATAGAGTTATTGCAAAAATATTGTTTTTGCGGGCTCAGGGTCTTGCCAGATACAAAGTGATATGTACTGGGGAGTGAAACAAACAACATTTGACAAAAACAAAAAGTTGTTGGCTGACCGTACAGCCAAGCTTGGCAGCTGTAGGTCAAAAAACAAACAACAATTTATACTTTCGCATGGCACGGCTCATAAAAATATCATAAAATCGTGAGATTTTAATTTTTAATAAGCGTGAAGTGGTCTCCCAAAGTTTAAGGAGTAAATTCACAAAATTTTGGGAAAAGTGCTCTAATGTAATGTTGTTTCTAAAACTGTTGCTACAATTTTTTAACATCGACTTATTAATACAAAAACTAATTTTAAATTTATGAATTAATTTCAGTTTATAAAAAAATTCCGCTAATCAGTTCGTATCCATACACCCAATAAGTGTTTCTTAGATATCCAATGTATCTAATAAATATAATTTAACCGCGGGCCTAGGCAAAATATAGCGGTAAATATCGGCTACATTAAGAAATTCGAATATAACGCAAGTTTTCTGAGATTTTTTCATTTATACCTTTAGTATTTGGAGTAGGATATCTTAAATTTTATATATAGTGCAAAGAAAACGTCTGAAAATTTTCACAAAAAATTATAAAATACATAATTGGAAAAGTAGTACCGAAGTTGTAGGTGATTATATTGTCAAAAAATGCATTATTTTTATACATTTTTACTTTAAATATAATTATTCAACAGAACAAAAATAAAATTCTATAATAATGAAATGCTTTATTTTTTACATATTTAACAAAAAAATGTTATGGTGGGGAAACAACCGAGTTGATTATCCAATATACAATAACACTACTCAACAAAACGTGAAATAAAAAAAAACGGATTCTATCAACAACGCATATTTTAAAATGTAGTAAATATAGAAAAAAAGTTTCTAATTTTAGTTTGAGCAATGCACTTGATAACCATATATCGCTTTCTTCTTTATCATTAGATCCGAAATTCTAAAAAATCATCTAAAAGTAGTTTTTAATTTAAAAAAAAAAAAAATTTCGTGATACTATTAAATCAACAGTCATACATTTTATTGCAATTTTAATTTAAAAAGACATCGAGTTATTCTAACCAATGTAAATGTTTTACATATTACATTAACGATTCAGCATGTTGAATCAAAAAGATAATCCACGTCAGTTAAAAATTTGTACTATAAATAATTAACATTATGAAAAATAATAATAATAATTAAATTCATGTACCATGTTAACATGGTAGCGCTGTATGAATCTGTTTGAAAAAAAAACAACATGAAATCCGTTTAATTTCTTTTTAAATTTATATATATATTTTGTAGTGGTTATAACGGCTTAAATTAGAAATTTTCATAAATATGTTACGTAATAGGAAAACACTGAGTATGCAGTCAAAATCAGCATACACGATTTATATTACATTGCAGTTTGGGATATCTCCATACGAATATTTTTTTCTCGTTTCTTGTTTAACGTGTTATTGAGTAAAGTTATAATCGACTCTAATTTGGGTGTTTCCTAACCAAATGTAATAAAATTTTGGAAATCATACTCCGAATAATAATGTTATAAATAATTTAATCTCTAAAACGAGCGTTTTATACGAATTTCTAAATGAAATTGATCTGTACCGATACATTTTACCTAGGCTCGCGATTAAATTATACTTATTAGATACATTGGATATGTAAGAAACAATTATTGGATGTAGCGGATACAAACTGATAAGCGGAATTTTTGGGAGATATTCAACTTTTCCCATGAAGCCAACTAATGTTTTTCAGATCGCCAAAAACAGAAAATCCAAGTGCGCGACCTCTAAACATCATTCGATTTTGGAAAAAAAGGCACGTGTGTGTCTTTTTCAACTTTTATGATCCTATGGTGAGCGATCCCGATGACTTTATTTTATTTGCATCACCCTAATATACACGTTAAGCCGTCTTTCAAATTCAGGCGCCACACAGTGGTTTATTTTTGGAAAAAAGTCCCTTTTTGATATATATGGTTTTCAAAATCTGAACAAACTATTATGTAACAAAAACTCCAAATATTATTAATCCGTTCGTTGATTAAAAATATAACGTTTAGTTTTTTTTTTTATAAAAATCGCCAAACTTGCATAAAATTTGTGTTGTAAAAATTGATGAAAAAAATTAAAAAATGAATAAGGTTTTTCTGAAACACCTTCATCATTTTAAAATATTTTTTTTTCGCAAATGACCCTTGTACTTTCATATGAAAAGAAAATAATTTCTAAATCATTTGTAAATATTTATAAAATGCCAATTTATTGAATCAGTTAAAATCAAAAAATCTCAAACTTTAGTAAAATAAATCTTTGTTAGCTATCCAGACCTATCCAGGCTAATTGGTATCAAAATAAAGTGTAGAATGTCTACTTTCTATTTCTGTTAAATGCACTTGCGACCCCGATAATTGTTACCACTTTTGTGTCTTAACCCAAAAAACAGCCAAATTTTAGAGCATTTTATTGACCTCAAAAAGAATTGCATAGTTTCAGGCACATCTTAACGGAGTTGAGTTTCTTAGAAAATCTTATAGTAAAATATACTCCTAAAAAATTCTATGGTTTTTTTGTACAAAAAGTGTTAAAAGAATAACAAAAGGTACTAATTAGTTTTGTTTTTATTAATTTTTTATAAAATAAATCATAATATTATTAAGTTGAGGCCTGTGAGATCTGATCTGACTTATTATATTAAATAAAAAAGAAGGCATTAAGAATTTCCCACCAAATTTTAAGTGAATAGTTGATAAAAAACGGTTACGATGTGAATAAATTTAAAGATTTTTTTAAAGAAAATTATGAGAATTTGACTAACGAAGAAATTGAAATGGTTCTAATGATATTAAAAAAAAAAGATTTTTCAACGCATTTCGAGAGAAATTGTATAACTCGAGCAGAAACATGAAACGGTTCTTGTTAAAAAATGAAAAGTGGTTAGGATGTAATATACAATTTTTTAAATGTAGGCATATATATTAAAGCACTTTTTCATACAGGTGTTTTGATTATTGGCTTGTCTGAAGAGTCTCAACCTGGAACGTCTAAGCGACTGTTATATGGTAGACCGCTTGTACACGTAAAACACGTTAAAAAGAAAATTAAAAGAGCTACATACTTAAAACTTTAGATTTTTAGTGAATACATATCAGACATCTGCAGTAAGTGTCTTGACTTCTAAAACTACTCGTTCATGTATTGCTTTTTTTGATGTTTGAACTGAATCACACTCGTACAAAAAAAACATGCACTCGCATTTATTTGGTTTGCTTTTGAAATAGCAAATACAACTCATATTCGCTCTCACTGCTTCTAATAACTGCAAATCGTGATCGTTACTACCGAAGGAGTTGCATGACTCGTGTCTGGCTTGTGTATCATTTTTGTTTTTTTTTTTTGCTTTTGTTTGTATTTTTGTTTTTATGCTAATGCTGAAATATTGAAATGTGCGCGGCTGACTGCGCGGACAATCGAGTGCTTGGTGAGGGTTTCTTCGATCAGAAGTGAGCGGAGATTGTTACGCAGAAAAGAGCGGGGATTTAAGTGTTGCATTTTGAAGAAATTCCGGCCAATTAAAATCTCTATTTAAGAGTTTAATTATTTCAGATTGGTTTTAACGGGCCCACTATATTGCTTATTTTTTATAATTACTAAAATATAAAAATGTTATCATTTAAAATAATTATACATTTTTTTTCATAATATTTATACAAATTTCACTTGCATATTTTTTTTTCGTTATTATTTTGAAAAAGATTTTGGGATATAAAATTTGTGTCTAAAGTGATTAAAATCTCAAACTCAACTATATTCTAAAATAATTATTTAATTCACATTTCTGCCCTATTTTACTTGAGAAATGATGCAACACTGAAGGAAAGACAGAAAGACGGTATAACAAAGTAAAAGAAAACGTGACAAAAATATCATTCATTATTGTTGAAAAGAAATTTACATAGAATACTGTATTTTGTGAAAATTAATTAGTTTTTGGTTATCAATCTTATATGTTCTTATTCCGTTAATAAAACCATGACAAGTTGACAAAAAATTTATTGCAAATGTGTCAAGCAGTTAATTAATTGAGGTTTTTTAATTAACACTATTTATTATAATATATATTAATCGTTCACATATAAAGAATACAATAATAATTATATATAATAAAATAAAATAATATATAATATAATAATAAAAACACTAATACGTCCGTATTTTTCATGAAAAATATGTTATTTTACACAAATGAACTGTTTTGAGCTGAATCGCAATTTTAAAATGGTAAATTTACAGATTCTGCAATGTTTTGTATATAAACACAATGAAGTGTAAAAATGACGTCAAGCACACACTCATATATGTGCAACAAGATCATTAGCTGACGCGAGCTCTTGTCTGCGCCATGTAAGAAGACTCTAAAGAAAAGAAAACTTGCATATTTTAAATAAAATAAATGCATGGAGATTGTTGGTGAATGTGAATTTAATTTGTGTGCAATTGAAATGACATCTCCCAAGATGTATATTCATGTTTGCGGACATTCGTTAAACAGTTGTGAACTTTTTTATTTTGCGTACAGAATTTTTTTCACATTTGCTGAATCCGCCCCTTGAGATGATATAAAGTTTTCTAATAATATATAACCATAAAAAAATTACGCGTTCTGTTGTGGCTTTTTTTAACACGCATTATGTGAATAAATAAAGGGTTTATTGTGTATTTTTACACTTATAAAATTGTATTTTGACACTACAGATGTGTACTAGTTTTACATACTTTTATGTGTAAATTTTATTTTTACACTTTCCTTGGAATTTGCTACATTAATAAGAGGGAACCGGTTTCCTACATTTATTATAGTAAATTTTTCTTAGAGTGCATGTCATATATAAGATTTCGCCAACTTTTGGTACTCCCCACTGTGCGACGGCATAAGCCCTCGCACTACATAAACACCACACTTCAACACAAAACTACTACATAAACACCGATTGCCGAAATGACGCTACGCGTACCTATCGTGCAGCGTACGTCGTGCCAGCGCCAGCGTCATATCATGCAAAGCTACGATTCATGCGAATTGCAAATAACTCAAAAAGCTCAAGTGTCTCAAGAAATCTACTGTAATTGCAATTGCTTTGGATTTTATAAGCAAGCAACATGAGTACAGAGTCTCTCAGAGAAGAAGAAATGCGTGCTTCATGATTTTCAAGCAGAAGTTTGCTACTAATTGCTTAGTTTGAATGTAACTCACACTTAGGCTCACTATTTTCGAGCGCAACTCATAGTTGGAGTTGATTTTTTAGCGAGTAGCACTTTACAGCTTTTGAGCCTCTTACTGCAGATCTCTGATACATATGTAAGTATAAAATATGTTAAAATGGTTTCATTATTTTAACGGGTACGCCCACACATTATATGAAATTGATATATTTCATATAATGTGCGTCCGTCCACTTGTACACGTAAAACAAGTTAAGAAGAAAACTAAAAGAGCTGCATACTTTAAACTTTGGATTTTTATTAAATACGGAAGTAAGTATAAATATGTTGAAATGGTTTCATTCTTTTAACGGGTATTCCCAATATACATCAATTTCAAATAATGTGCGTCCGTCCGCTTGAAAATAGAAAACGCGTTAAAAAGAAAAGTAGAAGAGCTATATACTTAAAACTTTGGATTTTTAGTGCATACATATGAAGTATAAAATATGTTAAAATGGTTTCATTCCTTTAACGGGTGCGTCCAAAATACATCAATTTCACATAATTTGCGTCCGTCCGCTTGAAAATGGAATACACGTTACGAAGAAAATTAGAAGAGCTATATACTAAAATCTTAGGATTTTTAGTGCATACATAAATAAGTATAAAGTATGTTTAAATGGTTTCATTTGATTAACGGGTACGCCCACTATACATCAATGTCATAATTAGACGTATTTTCCGGCGGTTATAACATTTTTTTGAAAAAATGTAAATTCACAAAATATATTAAATATGATCCGCAATAAGACCAAAAGTAATACAATAAAAACTTCAATTAATTATCTTTATTGGTTCCAAAGTGATTGAGATTTTTCCGAAAACATACACTTTTTGACCACTGTGCGCCATTTACTTTTTTTTTGAAAACTGTTTGAAAGATTCAACATTTGTTTACGAAAAATTGAAAACAAAACATCAATGCTTTATTTACAAACTCATAAAAAAATTAAACTCAAAATTTTAGAATACCTACATAAATTTCAACATTTTGGCAAATTTCAAGCTATCTATGGTCTCCAGGAGAACACCGCAGTTTATGACAATAGGAAAAAGTTTTTGCAGTGAAATTTTAATAAAATAGCCTAATTAAAATGCAAAAAATCTAACCTTGAAATGAAGTTTAATTTGACAATTAATTGTTGTATTTTTTAAATTTTCTTATTGACATTCTCAGCACTGTATATGCCAACTAATTGTCTAGATGAACTAACCGGTATATAGTTGAACCATGATTTATACTATTGAAATTGGTCGATATGATGCGTATCATTAGTTCAATAATATTCAAACTGTTAATACAAAATGATGTTGTACCCCACATTTTATAATGTACTCTTTTAATTACAATAAGCAAGACCTATAAACAGTGTAGGGCAATATTTATTTCAAATAAAAATAAAAATTAACGAATAAATTATTTTTATTCTTCACTCAAAATAATGAATTGTTTTTTTTAATTTGTTTATTCGTTATTTTTTTTTTATATTTTTATTCAAACATTTTGAATAACGATTAAATTGTATTTTTATATGTAGTTTTACTTTACTATGAAACAAATGGGGCCTGCGAAACATAAAATGCAGTCTTTCGGTCAAGCGCAAACCACTTTCTCGCTCTATTTTCAGGCGCAAAAAAAGAGGCAAAAGGACGTGAGAGGTATCCGTTGGGTGTCTTTAATATCTCAAGTATCTCAAGTCTGTAGCTTATCGCTAAGGTAGTTTAAAATTAATTACAAAATTTAATATTTTTATTTGAATAAAATATTTGATAGAAATTTCACATCATTTTGCTGTTTGAATAACGAATAAATGAGTGAATTTTTTGTTTTTGAATAACGATTTTTATTTGAATTGTTATTTGAATAAAAATTTATTTGAATAATGCTCTACACTGTATCAAAATAAAAATTGTATTCTCTTTTGCTGCAATCACTCTTGATTACACAAGTGTTTCCCATAAATACTTCTATTGCTTCCAAACATAATCCACATTCCACACAGAAACATGCATGCATTGAACAAATTTTCTTGTTAGTCATTAATCCATGAAGTGAAATTTATTATTATTTGACTTTAAACCATCGAAAACAAATATTAATCAAATTTTCTATTAACAGCTTCAAACTTCATGATCTCCAATGAGTATTTGTCTGAGTCGAATGTGAGTTCTGCCGAGAAATATATGTTTATCAATTACAAAATAAAATTAAAAGTATTCAGTGTAAATAATCACTCAGTACAAACATTCGATTGTTTGCGGCAAATAATTCGTAAACAATCCTTTTTTGTGTGTGTGTGTAAACCGCAGAACCAGATGAAGATTAATTAACAGAACCATCTGTAGCAAAAACTTCAATTCTCATTATACCAACTAAGAACTACCATACACCTGGTAACAATAATAATATTAAATTTATCAGTCTTCTTACTACCAAAAATATATAATATATTAGTACGAAATAGAGATGGGGCGTGCCGTGCTTTTTTCGTGTCACGCCCGAAAAATTAAATGGGTTTCGATTCCGGTTACATACATTTTTTTAATAACGGTTTCGATTCCGGTTTTTTGCGTTCTCTGACAAGGACTTAAATATCTGTTCTGGTTCCGATTCCAACCAGAAAAAATATATGGATTCCGATTCCAGTTCCGTTTCCACACATTTTTAATAACGATTCCGGTTCCAAAAATCTAAATGGGTTTCGTTTCCGGTTACATACATTTTTTAATAACGATTTCGATTCCGGTTCTTTGCGTTCTCTGACAGGGACTAAAATACCTGTTCCGGTTCTGGTTCCGATTCCAGCCACAATTCATTAATACATTTATTAACAGACTGATTTTTTCTGTACGCTAAAGATCTAGCTGTCAGAATAAAACATTCTTCCAAAAAAAAAATTTTACTTCTCAAAACAAAATTTAATTCCTCTAGAGAAAAAGAAATCGAAATAAAATTTGCAACAACCCCATAATCAGTTAAAACCGAATTAGACGGAATTTGATTTTTTTAGAATTCTAAGTATTCTCTATTCTTATCAGAATCCCAGACATCAATTTCTGATCTGACATTATTTTAATTTTTATATCTACGAACCGCAGTCCAGAAACTTTTACAATTTCGACATTCAGACAGAATTCTAAGATGCTCCTCCTTTGCACTCTTTTTAATTTTGTTTTTAGCCTTAACCCATTCCAATTCTGTTTTCTTAAAATCTTTAAAATTTCGGAAACATGGTTTAAACCACACATGACTAATCTTGCTCTTCAAATTCCTGGTTTTTACATTCATAGAAATGATCGTCTCAATCGTAGGGTGGCGTTTGTATTTATATCAAAAATTGTTTTAAATCAAGAGTTATATTCTCGCATTCAGACCCTAGTTGTGAAACGTTATTTATTGGGGTAGATGTTTCAAATTCTAAACTGCTTGTTGGTGTCATATATTTACCTCATGACAATATTTGTTCTATTGAAGAAGCTATAGGATACTTATGATGTTGTTACAGTGATGTTATATTGATGGGAGACTACAATTATAATCTATTTATATCCTGCGAAGCCAATAACATGCGTGAACTATGTGAAAAAGTTAATATGAAGTATGTTCACAATTCGTTGCCCACACATTTTGATATTCGTACACACTATGAATATTTTTATTTTATTTTTTTAATTTTTTTATTATTATACACACATAGATATAGATTATTTTTTACTTAGTGACATATCTAAACTAAAGTTTTCAAGTCAATTTTAATACCCTAATATATCGCATCATGCTTTTACTTATATTTGTATGGATTTGGATCTCACGCGTGCTGAAACTTTTGTGGAATTTCGAAACTATAACAAAATAAATATGCCTCAACTGCTTGAGCAAATAAGGACAGACAATTTCAATATATTGTATGAGTCCAACGATGTCGACATTCAATTACGAAATGTAAATATGATTTTAAATGACATTTTTTCAACAGTTCCGATTTCTAATCGAGTATTTAAGTGTGATAAAAAAAATATGCTTAATACAAAAAATGTACTTCAAGCAAAAAATTTTAGAGACAGCATAAGGAGTGCGTCATTAGAAACTTGTGCACGCCTTTTCTACTGTAACTTTTTTCATTGGAATTCAAAACAATTTTTTTTAGGTTTGAAAAACATGTCGAAATATGTAGTATGTAACTTTTGCAAAATTGGTTTGTTATTCAGCGAAAAAATTGGGCGATGAACAAAAAGTGCGTGCGGAAATTATAAAAAAATTCTTAAATAATCCTCACTTTATATATAAAAGGTTTGCAAAAATTGTAAAAGCTCACCGGAACACTGTATCAAAAGTACTTCAAAAGTTCAAGGCGGACCTTAGCTATGATAGGAAGCCAGGAACAGGCAAAAAGAAAGGTTCTAGTGACCGAAACAAAGCGAAGACGGTGGTTACCGTGCTGAAGAAAAACCCGAATCTCTCAGGACGAAATGTAGCTCTCAAAGATGGATGCTCTGAGTCTTTTGTACGGAGATCGAAACTCGAAGCTGGTCTGAAGACATATAAAGTTCAAAAAGTCCCAGATCGGAATGCAGCAAAAAATGTTGAGGCAAAAAAGCGTGCTAAAAAGCTTAAAAACAATTTTGTGAAAAAGTACGAATGTTGCATTATGGATGACGAAACATACGTTCTTTCCGACTTTTCTCAGCTTCCTGACCAAGAATTTTATGTTGCCGATGCTAGAGGAAATGCCCCGGATAAATTTAAGACCCAAAGAAGAGCGAAGTTTCCAAGAAAATTTCTCGTGTGGCAAGCAATTTGTAGTTGTGGCAAACGAAGCAAAATTTTCGTGATCACTGGGACAATTAACACGGAAATATATTTAAAGGATTGCCTACAGAAGAGAGTTCTACCATTTTTAAGACAACATGAAGTGTCTACCTTTTTTTGCCCTGATCTTGCTTCGTGTCACTACAGTAAAGCTGTCTTGGATTGGTACCAGAAAAATAATATAGTGTTTGTCCCTAGAGAAGCGAACCCACCGAATTGTCCACAGCTCCGGCCAATCGAGAGATATTGGGCTCTGGTAAAAAGGGAATTGAAGACCACCAAACGGGTATCTAAGGACGTTGTAAATTTTCGGCGTCAATGGTGTGCTGCAAGCCAAAGGATCGAGGAAGAGACTGTGATGGCCCTAATGATAGGAGTTGCAGAAAAAGTTAATAATTTTATCATTGATTAATTATTTTTTTGTATTTTTTTTATAATTACTATGAATAAAATTTACTTTAATAAAATGTTAACTTTTTGAAAATTGACAAAGTGGTTACTGAGATATTTTTATTTTCCGATGCACACATTTCTAATGACGCACTCCTTATAGAGCTTTTCTAGAAAACAAGTGCAACTCAACTTGGAATACTTACTGCAAATATCGTAACAAAGTCAAAACAACTATAAGAAAGTTGAAAATAATTTTTGGAAATCGGAGATTCAACGATCTTGATAACAAACAAATTTGGAAGGTTCCCAATAGTGCTGGGTGTAAAAAAGTCTGCAGTGCCTGCATTATGATAGAGTAGACGCTAATCAATTAAATAATCGCTTCTCAATCTTTATCTTCTTCTCCTGAAGCCTGTTTTTTTTTAATCACGTGAGAATGGTTTTTCATTTGTAAACATATCTGCTGAAGAATTTTATTTAGAGGTTTGCTGTCTAATTCAGTTGGTTTTGACGACATTCCTATAAAATTTATTAAATAGATATATTTCTACATAGAAAATCACTTGTTGCATTTATACAATACATTATTAATGACTTCTAACTTTCCACTTGCTTGGAAATTAGCTAAAGTATTTCACATAAACAAAATGGTAATTCTAATGACCTTACTAATTTTAAGCCGTTAGGCATACTACCATGTCTTTCTAAGGTTTTAGAAAAATTATTACAATCTCAAATAAATAATTATCTAAATGATAATAATTTGATACGTGTATGCCATTCTGGTTATATAACTGGATTTAGCACGACAACACTACTCTTAGCTCTGACGGAAAAAATCAGAGAAGCATTCGATTCTATCAATTATAATCTGCTTATTAATAAGGTAATATATAGATTCAATTTTTCTGCGAATGCGTGCAAACTAATTTTTTCCTTTCTGACAGAGCGTGAGTAAATTGTCTTATGTGCCAAAAATCATCTAATAAGTTAAGTTGTGTCAGCGGTGTTTCTCAAGGATCGGTCTTGGGTCCGCTTCTATTTATGATGTTCATTGACGATTTAGTTAACTCTCTTAACGTAAACGAATCACAAATCTTTATATTTCTGCTGATCAAGATTTTGTTGATGTACTGCAAGCCAATATTATCTATTGTTTATCTAATGAATCTTCTTGGTTAAGTTTGAATAAATTATCTGTCAATCCAACCAAAACTAAGGCAATTGCATTTAATTTACCTGCAAATATTTCACCACCCTCTATATTTCTTGGGAACGAAAAAATTCAATTTGTTACCAACATGAGATGTCTGGGGGTTATTGACAATGACTTATTGACAAACTTAATTTCCAATTAAAGTTGCGAAAAAATCATTTAATGCAACCTTCGGGGCTTTAATCGAAGAGGCGCGTAAACTATAATACGAAAACTCAGTGGAAACAGTACAGTGGTCGGAGTTACCAAGCGGTGCAAGGACTTTAAGGACATATTTTTCATGATGTGAAGTCAGAAAAAGGTCTAGGACTTATTGGCACTGCCCACCGACTCGTGGAAGGTACGTCGGTTCCTACACTAATTGAGTGAGTTGATTGCACTCTGCTAACAGCTCAACATAACAACCCTTTTGTGTTGAAAGACACGAGTGGCTCAACCAAGTGGCGTTGTGTACATTAAAATCGCCGGCAACAACAATTTCACTGCCTGGAAATTGCTCCAATATATTTGAGGTCGAATCAGATAAGGCATCCAGCTTATTACAGGTGAAAACCCTATCTAGATTCGGACACCTTTACAGAAAGCACAAGTGCATTGGATTTTGAATGTGTTTGGATTTTGAATTTAACCTAAATTGTATTAAATTCGCTATTTATCATTCGCTTTATTGATGTTTTTTACGAATTTATAATAATTATTGTATACAAATGAATTTATGGGCCCTTTTCAGATAATGTGGAATTTATAACTGCAGCCCGGTGTCATATACTAACGATATTTTCAATCACTACTTGATTTTTTATTTTCGTACTGTTTCAACTCAAATATAATATTTATATTAATATTTTGAAAGTTTTGTGAAAAATGGGACTGGTAGCATAACGGTGAGATCTCGGGACTTGTAATCCGGAAATACGGGTTCGAACCCCACTCGTCCATATAATTTTTTTTTTTTATACCCTACACTAAGAGTGAAAGGTTATATTCAGTTTGGTACGCCGTTTGTAACAACCAGAGGAAAGCATCTCCGGTATGGAAAAGTCTCTTATGTTCAAATACCTCATATAAAATGTATATCTACAGATCAATTTTACTGTATATGTGCTTAAGTAAACTTTTTTTGGTAAAATATATATTGACTTTTATTCCTAATAATCCTAACTATCATAATAACACATACTTATTAACACATATCTATTATATTGTATATGTATATTTGATATTTTTTAATATTTTTAATTAATTGGTTAAATATGTCTGAATAATTTTTCAAATAAATACTTTTTGTCTTGCTGGAATATTGCAGAGATTTTTTGTGCAATATTGCGTTTGATATACTGCTGCAATATTCCAGAAATATTGTATGCGCAATATACAATCATGCAATGTAGCAATATTGTGGCAACATTTTGTGCTGTAGGGGTTGAAACCAATTTTCACCGTCGTGGTATAAACTAGTTCATTGTTCACTTTCCTTTTAAACATTTGCACAGAACACAAAGGAAATGGCGAATCACAATTGTTCAGAATAAAATCCTCAGTAAATTTAATAGGCACATTGCGAATAACCCCAAAATTTTGCACAAAAGTTTGCGGAATATAGGCTTTTAAAAATATCTCACCAACATTATTTTTCTTAATAAAATTATTTGGTCTCCACAAGAACCATAAACTTCACTTTAACATCCTCATCATAAAAACACTCAACAAAACCCTTACGTAATGACACTTTATTATTAGAGGAAGAAAGACTTCCATTTTGTTCACCAGATTGCTGCACCTCAGATAACTCATCATCCACACCTGCACTCAGAATCAGAGGAACTATCAACTACGGACAACGCGATAATAATGAATATTTATCTTTATACCTTTAACATTATATTTATCCGATTTTCTTTTATTCACCTTCTTTGAAAAAAGCTCATAATCCTCATGACTATGGGCTGCGAAAAAACAAAGGCTTTTAAAAATTTAAACAAATTGTCTGCGAAGGAGAAAATTGGCGGGATATTTATTTTCTAAATTAACTATATTACTTATATATGCTTCTTTACAACCGACAATAGAAGTTTTTGACTATATATAATATGGGTACCATATCATTTATAATTGTTTTAAAATTACTTGATTTTTTTAAGTGCATATTTTTTTGATCTAAATTTAAGATGCAGATATATGCACATATTTTGGGTTTTTTAGTGGAGAATCATACCTATTTATGAGCTTTTTCTATACTTTAACCAACATTAAGGGAATATCCCTATTCATGCAAAGCATGAATTTATCGCACGTAAGATTTACGGTTAAAGATTCACAGATTTAAGATTCCAATGCACCGCAATATCAAATATTTGAGCATTTTGAATTTTTTGGTCGTGCTTGATATTTTGATGAAAATGCCCATATGTGCAACTTTTGTAAATCTTTCCAACTTCATCACTCCTTTATTGTTGGTTTTAGTTTTATTTATCATGGCCAATAATATGATCAGCCTCATTTATCTCTGATTAAACGTATTATTTCATTTTTATTTACTTGTAACAAGTGTACCTCTGTGTGTTATTAAGTCCGTGTTCGAAATTTTATGTTACTTTTATCAACATTATTTTTGATATGTATACCGTTGAATATCATATTGCATTCGGCTTGTGTTCAAATACGTTCTTTCGGTACGGTCATTTACATTTGCCGAACCGCGAATGTACTAGAGATGTGCACGTGAGCAGATCACGCAATTTTCTACAAATTTTTAATATCAATCGTGTGATTGCAAAACTTCTGTTCAAATAGAAAAACAATTTATATATATTTTGATGTTGCAGTCGCGGCGATCGAACCAGTGATTATTCAAAACAACGACTCAGCTCGTAGTTCAAAGAACAAACCATCTGAGCTACAGACGCTACCAATAATAATAATAATAATAATAATAATAATAATAATAATAATATCTAAATATGAATTAAATGTTAAGGGGTTCAGGGTCACAGCTTGGCGAATTGACGAGTAATACCTTAATATAACTGTTTATATTGTTCATTTTCAGATTCTTAAACCTATTTTAAAAGAGATTTTTAAAAAGATTACTCATCAAAAAAATTCAAATTATAAATTTCGAAAACCGAAATGGAAGTTGATTCCGACAAAAGAACGCAACAAAATTGTGGTACTGGCCAGTCGGTAAAGATTTCAGATTTTCCTTCGAATACTAAACCAAGTTATTTAAATATTGCATGCTGTGTTAGTGGTTACTCTAGCATTACATCGTATGATTCAAAATTGCGTCAAGATATTAATAAATCTCGCGAGGTTTCACCAATTCGACCATCAACAGCAAGTATTAAGTTCTGCAAAAGGAATAATGTTATACCACATGTTAAAATGGATGAATCACGCCTTAACAACACGATTTCATCTTTAAAAGTAAATTCAAAATACTTGGAACCAAATAACAATAATCATGATAATGTCACCAAAAAAAATGAACACTGTGCAATGCATTCTTCCGATAAAGTGAACGATGGAAATAAAAGCACAAGTTTTATTCAACAACGCGTAGAACGCCTATATGGACCTGCAGCACTAGCCCAAGGTTTTTACAGTCCAAAAAAGAATAAATCTAAATCTAGAAACGATTGTTTAAATATTTTGGAAAAACCTGAATTTGATAATCTAGTTCTACAGTCCTCTTCGTTATCATTTACAGACAAACAGGAAGAATCAAGTCACCATCACAATGTTGAAAATAACACATTTGATTTGCCCGTACTGCGGCATTTAAGTCTAGAATTTCGTGCTCAATTACCATCAATTTCTCCAAAGCGGAACTACACAAAAAATACATCCACAAACCAGAATGCATTACTAACTGAAAGCTTGGTTAAGATACAAAATTCTGATAACATTTCTACAAATAAAGATACAGTGGATCACACAGTTGTCATCAAAGATGATCGTCATATTGAGATGAAACATACATCTGAGATTAATTGCTGCGATAATACTGAAATAGGGACAACTGGTGATTTAGTAAAATGTGAAATTATTAGTAGCAATGAAAAAGGAAATAATGGAAATTATTATTTAAATCTTTTGAAAAACGAACAGAATCGAATTTTAGAATTGGCAAATCTATCAGACAAATATATAAGTTCTATTTCGGTTAGTTAAAATATTAATGATAACAACAACATTCTTATTACATATATTTTATTTAGAATGATTCGGAAACCTCTGAAGAAATTTTAGGGATTTTAAGGTCCGCCTCTGGAAAAGCTCGATTATTAGTAACCCAAAAAATGAAACAATTTGAAGGTGAGTTAAACCAAATAATTTAACAAAAAATATCACTTTTTTAATAACACTACCCAATATGATTTCTTCCACGGACATCCCATACTTCAATTTCATATAATTCGCTGGTGCTAATTTCGACTGCATACTTAGGTTTTTCGTATTACGTAAAGTTTTTAGAAATTGCCATCGCAATTTTAAGACCTTTTCAGACCATATTAAAAAATAGTTTTACTAAAAACCTTAAATGCAATTTTTTTATTTGTCAAGACTAATTTTTATATATTTTAAGATTTTTTTTTGTAAAACTGTTTTATTTTTAGTAATTTATATGGGCCACATCAAATCGACCAATGAAATTTGGCCAATTTTTTTTTATTTTTTTCGACCACTACTTCCATAGATACAGGGCTTCAAAGTTACAAAAAATGGGCAAAAAATCACTTTTGTATGGTTGTTCATTTTTCAATATCTCTTAAAGTAGATGTGCTAGAAACTCCATTGATGGCTCGATAAACTCGAACATGTGGCAAGTCGTCATTATCCTAGCACTTCAAAAGTCATGTCCTTGAAAAGGACCCTTTTTAAATTTCGGAAAAAATAACATATTTTTGTTGATTTAATACAAATGTTCATGCCAAATTTCAAGATGGTATTGTGATTGCATCATATTTTAAAAAATAATTTTCTAAATTTATATTTATTTTTTGTACTGAAAAAAATTTTTTTTGACAGTAAAGGTTGCAATGTATTCTAACTCATGAATGTATTTCTAACTCTGATTTCTAAAATGGTGTCAGTTTTATCATATTGACTCTTGTTTTTGAGATATTGATTTTATGGTATATTTTTTACATTTTTTGAAAAATGGTATATATCTCAAAAACTAGGGACAGTTGATGAAACTGACACCATTTTCGAAATCAAAGTTACAAATACATTAAAAAAATTATTGAAATTTTACTGTTGAAAAAAATATGTTATTATTCAATTCAAAAAATTTGTAAAAATTTAGAAAATTAATTTTTAAAATATGATGCTGTTTACTGTTGAAAAAAATATTTTATTATTCAATACAAAAAATTTGTAAAAATTTAGAAAATTAATTTTTAAAATATGATGCTCTCAGAATACCATCTTGAATTTTGGCATGAACATTTTTATTAAATCAACCAAATTACACGTTTTTTTCAGAATTTTAAGAATGGTCCATTTTAAGGACATCAATTTTGAAGTGCAAGGATAATGACGACGGGCCACATGTACTTAATTTCTTAATTTCTCTAAAAGCTTGTTCTATTAGCTTTAAAATGAGCCATCAATGGAGTTTCTAGCATATATTGAAATATGAACAACCTTACAAAAGTGATTTTGGCCCAATTTTTGTAACTTTGAAGTACTGTATCTCCCAAGCAACCACGGCCCAAAACTCTGTTCGTAAAGGCTTCTATTATTATGCCATGTATATTTTTTTTACAGGACAAACATTCTCGTTAATGGCACTGCGTAGGATCTTTATTATTATTTTTTTTAATCTAAACATAAATTACAGTTCAAGTTAAAATTACAGTTCAAGTTCCAAATAGGTGAACCGAAACTTAAATGGATCATAATTTGTGGCAACTAAGCCTCGCCCCGGGGCCTTTTGACTGGCAATTGGGTGGCAAATAAGTATATTTCGCATTATTTAGAACAAACACTTTAATGGCAACTGTGTGGCTACAACATAAGTTGTTGCCACAAAGTGGTTACTTGGGCTCTGGAAGTAGAGGTCGAAAAAATAAAAAAAAATTGGTCAATGCATGTCTCAATAAGCTTTATCAGCTACCCAAATTTCATTGAAATCGAAGAAGGTTAGTTTCAACCGCTGATCGATTTGGTGTGGAATGGGCCCATATGTAAAATATACAATCATTTAAAATTTTTCATTTTTTGTTGGAAACTGTTTTGATATAATCGACATTAGAATCGACGTAAAAATGTTAGTAATTTTGATTTTTAGTTCAAGTTATGCTCTGCATAATCAAAATCATTTTCTATCATTAGATCCGAATCGCTAAAAAATCATCCAAAAATAGTCGACAAAATTTTGCGAGTTCAGGATCTCCCGCTTTTACAATTATAAATTTAATGTGCCATTGAATCAAGGATTGAAACTTAAACAAATAACGTTTTCGAATTCGAGTTTCTCCCTTGTTTCGGTTTAGGTTTTTACCTCCAATCATGATTTTTTTATTACTTTCGTATGATTGATAGTGTCCATTCCCCTTTGGTATAACTCATTTCAAGATTCGTTTTGTTCGCTAATTGAAACGATTATTTGAATAGTTTTGTTTTCACGTCATTTTCGGAATCAGCTCACGCCACAAAGTGATCCAAAATTCTAAAAATCGTCTATTTCGATTAAATACAATTTAACGTTTAGTGGGTGATTCAAATTCGTGTGATTCGGTATAAAAATTACAATGGTCTGACAATTTTTTTTGTTTAGTTTAAGTTCAATTTTTTTTATTTAGTCAAATATTTTTAATAAATTCGTTTAAAAGGCGCAATATTAAGAGAATATAACGCAGATGAAAGAGAAGATGATAAAGAAGACATTGATGAAAAATACAAAGAGTTTCAATCTTTTTTGTGGTCCCTCTAACATGCATTTCCTTTTTATATTAAAAATCCCATTTTTAAATATAAAGTTCGTTTTATTTTTGGCAAATGCAAATATTTGCAAAATTTAAAAACTGATTTGAAATGCTCCTACATTTGGCAACAAAAGTGCATTTAAAGTTTAGGGGAACAATGCGGAACACTTTAACTTTTTTAACTTTTAACAATTTACTTTTTGTTTTCGAGGATAATATATATTGTATGATATATTATTGGTCCTTTAGACTAGTTCCGTTTTTTGTTGTATTATAAGTTCTTAAAACATCTATTTATATAATTATCATAAAATAATATAAATAGTATGTCTAAAATATAATTTTTTTTTAATGAAAAAAGTACTGACTGAGAGTTAATATCTGAAAAAGAGTATTTTTTTCAAATAAATTGCTTGGACGCATTTATGGCATTATAATAATATTGCTTGAATTCAAATTTTTAAAAAATATTGAATTTTGGCCAGCTTTTTTCACTTTTGGACCAGTGTGCTCCATAAGAACAGATTTAAAATTTTAATATTGCATTAATAATCAAATATTTTTACAGGACTTTGTCATAATAATTTAAATCGATCACCAGAAGATAAATTTCCTACCACAATTGAAGACTTACAAGGTTTCTGGGATATGGTACATTTACAGATTGATGATATAAATGCTATTTATGAAGAAGTGGAAGTTTTAAGAAAAAATGAATGGAAGGTAATATATTAAAAATATATATCTTAACTTGAATATACTACGTTATATAGCTGAGTATACTCAGAATTTGCGTACCATGGTTTTATACTTTTTATCTCATTGTGTCATTTTTCAACTTTGTTAGAAAATAACATAAAACAGGGTTTAAAAGCAAAGGAGGCGAAGTACTTACAAGCTTTTTATTACTTTGCTGTCGGGCGGAAGCAAGAGTTTGAATTTAGTACAGAACGATGTTTTGAATAGAAACCACATTCGAACTCGCAAAATAACGAAAAACTTTAAAAAAATCCTAAATTAAAATATACTACATAAACCTCCCAGTCAAAAATGTGTTACTGCGTCGATCGTCACCTAAGTACTTTGTAGCTACGACTACTCGGAAATCGTACCATATTACTTTACAAGGGGTATGTCCGTTTTGTCGACGATGAAATTTCGTACTACAAGTAAGTAGGAAAGTAAGTTGCCCTGTCTACTTTATAGCGTACATCGTAAACGTGCGGGAAAGTGACTCTTAAATTCGATCAACTTAAAGTCGACCAGCTAAAGAAGGAGCTGTCGATTCGTAATCTTGCAACTGCTGGTACGAAAGTAGAGCTACAAAAGCGTCTAATGGAAGAATTAGAGAACCAAGGCATTGACCTCGCAGAGCACGAGTTTGAAGTAGAAGCTGCAACAGCGTCATCGAAAAATGTGGACACGGAGCAAAAAGCACAGTCCCAAAGTTTTGATATGAGCCAGTTGCTCGGAGCAATACAACAACAGCTTCAAGAAAATTCCAGAAAAATGGAACAGAAACTTCTAGAAAATTCAAAACAGTTCCAAGAAAATTCGACCAGAATGGAACAGAAACTTCTAGAAAATTCAAAACAGCTCCAAGAAAATTCGACCAGAATGGAACAGAAACTTTTAGAAAATTCAAAACAATTTCAAGAAAATTCAAATCGACTTGAGGAGAAATTGCTAGAAAATTCCAACCAACATCAAGTAAAAATTGAGCAACAGATGCTGGAACATTCTAAGCAGCTTCTGGAAGTTTCTAATACACTCCATGGGAAAGTAAACGAACTTGAGGCACATGTAAATGACATTGTAGTGGACATTGATGACAAACTTGAAAAGTTGGAAAATGGTTTCGACAAAAAGCTACAGAAAATACAAGAAGATGTCAGCTTACTACAGATAAGTGGACCTACACAGCATGTTGTTACTGGTACGAGGCTAAAATCGCCGATTTACGATGGAACCACAGCGTTCAACATTTTCAAGCTGCAATTTGAGACCACGGCTGTAAGTAATCGATGAAATAATGAGGACAGCGTAGCCGCACTTATCGTGGCGCTTAAAGGAGGCGCAGCCGAAGTATTGCAGACTGTTCCAGAAAGTGATCGAAACAGTTATTTAGCGATTATGGCTGCACTGCAGAGAAAATACGGCAGTGATCACATGAAGCAAATCTACAGAATGGAACTAAAGTGCCGAATGCAAAGAAATGGTAAAACATTGCAGGCGTATGCAGCGGACGTCGAGAGGCTTGCGCATTTGTCATATGCAGATTCAACGAGTGATTTCATAGAAAAGTGCAAGATCGAAGCCTTCGTTGATGGCATACGCGATCAGGAGACAAGACGTGCAACAATGACCATGCCGAAGGTGACATTTATGGAAACGGTCACCATAGCGCTTACGCAGGAGATAGCGTCTACATTGTGCCGACCAGCGATGGAGAAACGTGTTCTAGATGAGGAGAGAGAAAATTTATGTCAAGGAGTAAGTAGAGCGTCCAAAGCCATCGTTCAATCCGGACATTATGCTGCCAACAGAAACACCCAATTGAAAGGTAAATGCTACAACTGTGGAAAATATGGGCATATGGCACGCGACTGTCGTGAAAGACGTAAATGTGTAAATCTGCAACCACCTAAAGGATACCGACCAGAAAAGAGACCTGAGGATGGCCCAAATAACGCCAGGGAACATCATGGCAATTCGGGCACTGTGTCGGCACGAATGTGTAAAATGGAATCCAGAGAATGCTCGACGGAAGAAGAAAAGACGAACATAATTCACATTCGTTCGTTAAATGTCATGGCAGATGATCAATGGACTCTAGAGCAAATACGAAATGATGAAAAGAAGGACCCCGACCATTATGGAAAGAATTAGCATCCAACAGTCCAATCAGCAGGGCTTACTGGGCGCAGTGGCCAAGCCTGAAGCTACAAAATGGTTGTTTGTACCGTGTGTGGGAAAGTGAAAATGGCAGACCTGCTCGAAATTTGATTGTTGTTCCCAAGTCAAAAATAAAAGTACTGAAATGCCATTGTGGAACCAATGGATGTCACTTGAGCATTACTAAAACGATTGAAGAAGTCAGGAAGCATTTCTATTGGGTCGGATATCAGAAGTCAGCCGTCTACTGGATTCACAGATGTAAGCAATGTGTATCCGCAAAAAGAACAGCCGTCAGGAGTTGCGCTAAGACGAATCAATACAACATAGGAGGACATTGCGAACGTACTGCCATGGATGTGAAAAATCCGATTTCAAAAAGTGTTTTGGGCAAGAAGAAAAGTGAAGACCAAGACGAGTTGCTTCAGTCTTTAAGGCAGAGTATACAAATTGCAAGTGATAAGATGAAGTCCCGATACGACTTGAGAGCAAACTCTGAAGGATATAAGGGAGGAGATCTGGTCATGCTTTGTAGCCCGCCACGAGTGAAATTGACAAATCCAAAATTACAAACACACCGGGAAGGACCGTACAGGGTAATTAAAAGGATAAATGACATTGTGTATCGGATTCAGAATACTACAGGCGTCAGACGAAAAATGAAAGTAGTACATTTAGAAAGGTTGGTGCCGTATATAGAGAGAGAGGATTAACATCTGTTCGGGACGAACAGATTTAGGTGGAGGGCAGTGTTACGAAAAAAGGTAATTTGCCCCACTGTGCAAGCATTCAACAATAATAAATGAGACGCAAGACAATTCAGCGCAATAAGCAATGTGTTAGAAAGAGACGGAAGATCATTCAGCGTACTGGGCAATGTGCGAGAAAGAGAGGGAAGATCAGCGCATTAAAACTCATGAGTGCGAATGAGATGCCAATAGCATGCGTCATTCACGAAACGAGTAGAAGGTTCTCGAAACAAGTCGAAGCTTGTCGAAACGTGTCGAACTGATACATGCAGTATATAAGGCCGCGCATCTGAGGCACTGTACTTCAGTAGTGATTGTAAAGTGGTCGAGTGCAGCTCGTGTGATAAATGTCAAGTTAAATTGTGGACATGCAGCAGTTGTTAGAATTTGTTATTAGTAAAGTTGTTTATTAAAGTGAATTAATAAAGTTAATTGTTATAATTTAAACCAAACATAAGAGTGTTTTTATTTTGTACACAATCCAGAGATACGAACTTGTAGAACAGTTTTCCGTAGACTGAATTTTCGTAACAATATGTTGATCGAATTAGGCTTCGCATCGCGGAGAAGAACCCTAAGCGATTCCTCATTAAGAATCGCAGAAGATAAGAGGAAGAAAGAGACTAATAAGAAAAAAACATTTTTTTTTAGGAGAGCGGTCAAAAAACTGTTATTTTACTCTGAATATTCTTTTTCGCAAAAAGACACACGAAACAATTTTTTTTTTTTAATATCAAAATTCAGTTTATTATTTTAAAAATAAAATTACACTGCTAAAAAATAAATTAATTATATTATAAAGAAAATATCACATTATTTGTTCTTTGATTACGGCGTTTGTCGATGCTGGTGTCTTTTGCATGCACAACCCAGTGATAAACTTTTCAAGGTACATTGGAAATCATCAATGAGCTCATGATGATATTTTAGGATATTTCAATGTACTTTGAATGTAAGTTGACCGTAATATGAAAAATCGAATGTAGTCGATTGTCACTTATAGTGTAATGTGGTACGAATACAGAGCCAACCAATGCTTTCATTTTATTTGATATCAATTTAAATCGTCTGCGTATCTAACACATACAAAATTTCGCTTACAATGTCATGACGGTCGACCTTGAAAACTGAAACTTTAAATTTTATTGTACACGCGTTTTTGTTGATTTCGATTGATTTTTTGCATTCTTGTTGTGAAGGTTGTGAATGTTAGACGTATTTGGTAAGTAAAATTATATAATTAATATTAATATTTACTTCATATTTTCATTTAATAAAGGTACCTTCTTAATTTTTATTTATTTCATTCACATTGCCAGAAATAAAACTCATTTGAAAGTTGTTAACTTTATTGCATACAGCAAATTTGGTAAGAATGTATTATAAACAACTTTATATATAATTTTGTAGCATTATTTTTTTTTTGTTTTACAGAAGCAATAAAACAGTGGTTGCACAAAGAACGATTATTTTCAAATAAGTTCAAAATTTTGTATAATATTAAAAACAAATTGTAGCCTATTTTTAGGTTTATTAATTAATTCGTCTTCCATTACAGAGTAAACGACAACGAATGGGGGTTCATTACGAGTGTATTACTCTCGAACTTGGAAATATGTTTAGGCCTGATCCCATTACATATTTACATTGTAAGTGAAAATATGCATGAGACTTACTCCAAATTCTGGAATCTACATGTCATGACCCCTCATTAGTTATTCCCTTATTATATATGCTATGATCGAATGCGGCCATTCCAGAACAAATGTAATGCGGAGTCTGTATAGAGATTCGATATGCCTCGGAATACAAAATAATCAAGAGATCATCGACTATATATCGGTTAATAATATATTCATATTAATAAAAAAAATTACAAAATCTTTACCTCTTGTTATAGACAAATATTTCTTTTTAAAGAGTTTCTCGTTTGTTCCTTTCCATGTGTAGGTACTTGGTTGCTTCATCCGTTATTATCTGCTTGGTTGCAGATCTTTTTTATAAGAAATAAAATTATTAAATAGGTTTTTTTATCTAATTGAAAATGGAATACGTACCAATTCGGCCAGCATTGGAATCGCGCAACCTTCGCTTAGGCGATGATAGGGGTAATTATTTTCAGACTATCGATTAAAGTGAGAATCCTACAGACTATTTCTGTTCTATGAACTTCCTATTGTTTGCAGGGTGTATACATTATTAGATAATTTGTTTGTACTGGAGTAAAGAGTTCTGTTTATTTTCAATTTCACTTATACAACACAAAATAAAACGAACTGCAAAATTTATAAAAAGCCAAATGACACCTGCAGAAAATAATGCAACTTCTCGCCAAGGCGTTCGGATTCGGCATTAAACTGTAGGCCTCGCCATTTGTGTATAAATACAACACGCATAGCTCATTTTATCTTCTGTGAGTTTCACTGTATCGCCTAGGGTTGCATTTTTTCAAAAATTTGCTATTTTTATATGAATTTTTGAAAAATGTTTCGCTGAAAAATGTTTGTAATTTGTTGTGCTCGTGAAACACGCAAGTTTAAAACTCGCTAGTTTTAAAAATAGAATATTGAATATTTTTAAAAACTGATTTCCTCATAATATATTCTGTAAGTATCGAAATGATAGCCAGTTTGAAAAATAGAATATTGAATATTTTTAAAAACTGATTTCCTCATAATATATTCTTAAGTACAATTTTATCGATGCAGTAAGTCACAGATAATTACAATAAACTTATAGTTCGTTTCCCGAGTATTCGCAATATTTTTGACTGGGATTATTAAATTCATAGTTTGAAATTTAAAAATAAATAAATATAAATTTTTTAATAAATCAATGAAAATAATATTACATTTTTTATTATAGACATCTACTTTGTATCTACTGTAGCTCTGGAGGTAGTGAAAAAATAAAAAAGAACTCAATTCGTATCTCAACATTAAATTATATTAATTAAAATTCACATTGCTCAAAAGATTACAATTCCTTTAATGTTAGAAGTTCTTTTAAAAAATTGTTTATAGGAACCTTAAAAACTCTGGAATAAACTAATAAAAATTGATCTTCAAGTTTTTTTTTTAAATCATAACTTTAAAAAATAATTTGAATCACATTCCAGGATCCCGAGATCACGAGATACATTTTTTGTTTTGCTTAATGACCGCTTCTGAGGGTGATATACTTCCAAAGAAAAAGGTGACCTAATCACATTTTTTTTGAAAGCATCTCGTAAAAGTGTCAGAAAAAATCATTTTTTGGAACCCGCCAAAATCGTTTTAACGTCATATCTTTGCTGTAACTATTTTGTTTATGAAGCAAACTAGATACTTTCAATGGAAAAGATTTTTAATTTTTCGAAAACTTTAATTATATAATACAAAACATATTATAAAATAAAAAATACATTTAGGGGGTAAAAGTCTAAAACACTAACGTCACTTGTTGAAGGTGACCTCGGAGGTCTGGTGGCGGACTTTCAAACATTTTTTTCGTCCCGGCCTAGTTGACATAACCCCAAATGAATTGTGTCCACCTAAAACTGTTAATTAATAAACCACCGGTATCCGATAATGGATTCCGATTTATTCAGATTATAAATTTAAGATTTATTTTTGATGTCATGCTTCAACTGGAACGGATATATTAAAGAATTCAAGTGCATGGTTTACAACAGTTTGCAATATGCATAATTATGTAATAATATGTTATGTAAATAATATCACTGTAATATTTTATGGTTTACAATCAGGGCAATCATGAAGCCCGTCGTAGCAAAAATCTCCGAATCTCCGCTACGAATACGAATTTTTAACTATCATGAGTTCCGTGCGGAATGGACTTCCGCGTTGCCAATACAAAACTGTAACTTCGAAAATTCGAAATCAGCTGTTTATCTCAAATCAGTGAAAATTTACCAACAAAAATTAAAATCATTTTTGCAACAAATTGTTAAAAATATAATATTTTGAAGACAATTGTTTAATTTGCCTGCAAATGTTGATGTAGGCGATTAATTCAATTGAATCGATAGGTCTATAGCCAGCTCACACATGCAATTCTCGCGCAATACGGACGGACGGCTATATATTTACCGGACACTGCTGCAAGAGATTCTTCGGATTACCGGCCGTCGAGTAAAATATGAGCAGAGCGAAATCTCATAAAAAGTGCCTCGGCCACTTCGTGTAGAACCAGCTCCAGCGCACGCTGAAAATGTTGCAGCGAGCGACACGATTGCGTTGTTTTCCAGAATGGACTTGATCAACTTGTGCTCGAGAAAACAGTAAAGCGTCACGTCATCCTCGCTGCTGAGCGCCACCTCATTGTCGACAAGTATAACTAACTGATAGAGTTGGGGCGGAGTTCAGCCGCGGGCGCTGTGTCTCATCCAGCACTTTGGAAATTTAGAACGACATAGCGGCAAGTCCACGCGCATGCCGTGCGCCACAGATTCATCAAGAGACAGTCGCGCAGTGGACAAATAAATTTAACTAAATAACATTTTCTAATTTTTATACTTTTGTTAAACCAGACACAAGTGAAATGAATAAATTTTATACTTTAACATAAAAATACTTTTTTATTTGCAATGTGTACAGTAGTTTCGTGTTAATTCGTGATGTTCAGATCTTTGGCCAGCTCCCACTTGTTGTATAAGTAGGTAGCTGGCGGACGTCTCCAGCACCCCGGACTTAAAGCATAACCAGCAAATGATTCTGCGGCTTTTGTATTTATATCATTTGAGCACAAATTAAAGTGTCAAAAATCTGTCCTAAAATCCGTTCCGACGGAACTTGTGATACCATAAATCTGAACTTCGAATTTGATTCGGATTCTATGATTGATAAATCCGAATGAAAATATCCGCTACGTCGGGCTTCATGATTGCCCTGAATAAATAACTGAATGCAAAACAAACAAAAACCAGTTGGGAAGGTTAGATCACATGGGAAATTTTAAAGTAGGTGTTAGTATGATAGTTAGGATTATCAAAATTATAGTCGGTCTAAGCCGACTATAAAAACCCTACAAATATGTGTGGTTACCATTAAAAGTGGTATATAGGTCACCAGGGTATTCGAATCCTGAAAATAACTACAAACTTTCAATCGCTGAAGAATTTCCATTCATTTGATACCCATTTTTTTTTTGTTGGAACCACAAGTCGTTTCGCCGGAAACCATTATTTTCATGTATTTAAGCATGAGTCAATATATATTTGATCAAAAAAAGTTTTCATAAGCATGTACCTATACAGTAAAATTGATCTGTAGATATAAATTTTATATGAGGTATCATGCCATATAAGTAAATCTAAAGTTTCATTGCTTTAGCTCTTCTATTTTTTCTGTAATCGTGATTTCAACAGACAGACAGAGGGACAGACAGACGGACAACGCTAAATCGACTCAGAAGGTCATGCTGATCAAGAATATATAAATATACTTTTCCATACCGGAGATGCTTCCTTATGGGTGTTACAAACGGCGTACCAAACTGAATATACGCTTTCACTCTTAGTGTAGGGTATAAAAACATGATTTTTGTTACATTAGCTGTGTTCCCGTGGCGTGTGATCTTGAGCCATAGCTCTATACAAAACATCAACTAACAATTCAAACAAACAGATAAAAAAAGCTCGTTCAATCCATTGCAAAACTGGTTTTTACGGTTGATAATATTATAATGTAAAATTGTTCATATATATTTTGTTATTATAATATAAGTGAATCCATATGAAAGAGGATATTTTCGTTTCTAAGGGATATGAAAGCGTCGCAGTTTTCTATGGTAAACTTTTAAAAAAGTGGTTTTGGAGCCAGAAATGCATTGTGTGCAATGTAATGTGATCAACCAAATAGATTTGGTTGATTTGCAATTTCTTTAACCTTCATTTTTATACCCTACACTCAGAGCGAAAGGGTATATTCAGTTTGGTACGCTGTTTGTAACACAGCATCTCCGGTATGGAAAAGTATATATATTCTTGATCAGCATGACCTTCTGAGTCGATTTAGCGATGTCCGTCTGTCTGTCTGTTGAAATCCCACTACTTAAAAAATTGAAGAGTTAGATAAATGAATCTCATAATTTAGATTACTTATATACCTACGCTGTATGTGCGTTGTGTATGGAGAGATCGGTTAATTTTGACCTGTGATCTGACCATTTATATTCAAATAACTCATATAAAATATACATCTACAGATCAATTTTTTTGTATACGTGCTTATGTAAATTTTTTTGGTCAAATATGTATTGACTTTATATCAAATACATGAAAATAATGTTTTCCCGCAAACGACTTGTGGTTCCCAAAAAAATATTCGGTAATTCGGGACACCTACCAATTTGTAAATATGTGTATCAAATGAATGGAAATTCTTCATCGATTGAAAGTTTGTAGTTATTTTCAGTACTCGTGACCTATATACCACTTTGAATGGTAACCACATATATGTGTAGGGTATTTATAGTCGGCCTAGACCGACTATAATGACTATAATTTTGTTAATCCTAACTATCATAATAACACCTACTTTAAAATTTCCCATGTGATCTAACCTTCCCAACTGGTTTAACATTTTAATGAGGGATCCTTTGGCAATGCTTCGCCAGTCTCATATAAATAAAATAACGTATTTTATTTTTAAAATTTTATTTTAATATATTTAAGGAGATTATAAAATTATTACTTTCAAATTATTTCTCTTTGAAAATACATACATTTTTAATTATTTTTAATGTGACCCTATTGTTTTGTCCGCAATACTGACTTTTTGTGTTTAATGGGTTGTAGTAAACTCAGTTTATTTTTGAGGTGATCGCAATTTATCTTTTTTGAATTAAGACATATTGACAATAATTTTTTACAAGTGATCCCCACATTCGTAAACTAGAAATGGCCAAACAAATTTCAAAATAAGTGGAACAAGTTAGTGACCCTATTATTTTGTCCGTAACTGTATATTAAAAAAAAAAACTATTTAGTTTAAAATCAAAATTTATGTCGAAAATTACAAATTGTTGGAAAAATAAATGCATTTACAACGAACTAAAGGGACATAATCCCACATCGAATTATAAAAAAATATGGCGGTATTTGGTACTAGGGAGGAATTATGGTGTTTTACCTTGTGCATTTTTAAACTAATTTTATTTTATACCCTACACTAAGAGTGAAAGGGTATATTCAGTTTGGCACGCCGTTTGTAACACACTGAAAAAAGCATCTCCCCGGTATGGAAAAGTATATATATTCTTGATCAGCATGACCTCCTGAGTCGATTTAGCGATGTCCGTCTGTCTGTCTGTTGAAATCACGATTACAGAAAAAGTTCAAGAGCTGAAACTTTAGATTTAGATTACTTATATATCTAATCTGTCTGAACAAGTAAATTGGCATGATCGGTCTATTGTGACCTGAGAACCGACCACTTATGTTCAAATACCTCATATAAAATTTACATCTACAAATCAATTTTACTGTATTCATGCTTAGGTAAACTTTTTTGGTCAAATATATATTGACATTATGCTCAAGAAAGTTTGTAGTTATTTTCAGGATTCGTATACCCTGGGGACCTATATACCACTTTTAATGGTAACCACACATATGTGTAGGGTATTTATAGTCGGCTTAGACCGACTATAATTTTGATAATCTTAACTATCATAATAACACTACTTTAAAATTCCCCATGTGATCTAACCTTCCCAACTGGTTTTGTTTTTGTGGCACTGGAATTCAAACTTAATGAACTTTTGGAGTTTAGTAAACTTTTTATTCTTTTATAAAATATTTCTATTTCATTTAAAACTTTTTTACAAACTAAACTTATATGAATATTTTCTGAGTTCATATAGAAAAGTAAACAGATTTAAAATTAAAATAACAGATTAAATATTAAAATATTTATTTTGAGTTAAACAAATCACCAGGTAACCTTAAAGTAGAACCAAACACCATTTCAGCAGGAGTAGAGTTTATATCTGGCTTATGTTCTGAGCGAAGACCAAGTAAAATAATTGGCAACTGTCGCGACCAATTTTTTGAGTTTGAACGCATAATAGATGTTTTGAGAGTGCGATGAAAACGTTCAATGATGCCATTTGCTTGTGGATGGTAGGCAGTGGTTCTCAGATGAGTAATACCAAGAGCACGAGACAATTCATTGAAAAGGAGCGACTGAAATTGTCTGCCTTGATCCGTTGTGATACGTATTGGCACGCCGAAGTGTTTGATCCAGCCATCAATCAGAGCAAATGCTACTGTTTCCGCATTAATATCAATTATGGGAACTGCTTCCGGCCACCTGGTAAATCGATCGATAATTGTTAGACAATATTTATGTCCATTTGATTGTGGAAGTGGTCCAATGAGGTCGATGTTGATGTGCTCGAATCTTTCAGACGGTAAAGAATATCTTCCAACCGGTGATGATACATGCTTGCTAACCTTAGTGCGCTGACGGGATATACAATGTTGCACGAATTTGCTTATGTCGTGGTCCATGTTGTTCCACACAAAGCGTTGTTTGATCAGCCGAGATGTTGCTTTATTGCCAGCATGTGCAATATTGTGGAATTTGCTGATTACTGCGGTTCGACAGAATCGAGGAACAAATGGACGCATAACTGGACCTGATGCGTCACAGGTAATCATTATGTTTGAGTGAGGAAGTTGATTTGACTTAAGTTGTAAAGACGATGTGCTTGATCCGAGCAATTCTTCCAGCTCATTACAAGACTTTTGTTGAAGTGCAATTTCCTCATAATCGACTGCGTCATCGGCTCTAATGTTAAGGGTGTCGATACGTGAAAGCGTGTCGGCCGTAATATTCGTAGCGCCAGGAAGGTGAACAATTCGCGTGGAGAATTGACCGATGAAATCCAAATGACGGATTTGTCTCGGTGATGCATTGTCATTATTTTGAGCGAAAGCAAATGTAATCGGCTTGTGGTCAGTTGCAATGATGAAATCTCGTCCTTCTAGCAAGTGCCGAAAATGTTTAATGGCCGTATAAATCGCAAGTAGCTCACGGTCATACGTACTGTACTTACGCTGAGCATCACTGAATTTTGTTGAGAAAAATGCTAATGGTTGTGCATTGCTAGTTATTAGATGTCCCAAGAACTCAATCTTCTTCTGTCCAAATGAATATTTTGAAGGATTAATGGTAAGATGATGACGACGAAGCTTTCGAAAACTAATCGAATGTGTTCTTCGTGTTGTTGCGGTGTTTCCGAAGCTATACAGATGTCGTCGAGATAGCAGAATGCGAAGTCAAGCCCTCGTAGCGTTTCATGCATATATCTTTAAAATGTCTGCGCTGCATTACGAAGTCCGAACGGCATTCGAAGATATTCGAAGAGACCAAACGGAGTGGTTATAGCGGTTTTAGCTACATCTTTTTCTTCCATCGGAATTTGATGATAGCCGCGCGTTAGATCGATTTTAGTGAAGATTTGCTTTCCATGCAAGCCGTTTGACAAGTCCTGAATGTGAGGTAATGGATACCTATCAGGAATTGTCTGAGCATTTAAAGCGCGCTAGTCACCGCAAAGACGCCATGTATTATCCGATTTACGTACGACATGAAGTGGCGAGGAATTTGAGCTCTTCGAAGGACGGCATACTCCAATTTTTATTAGGTACTCGAATTCTACTTTCGCTGCTTGAAATTTTTCTGGCGTAAGTCGGCGTGGTTTGGCAAATACCGGTGGTCCTTGAGTTTCAATGCAGTGTGTTACCTTGTTGGTGATATTTGTAGATGATGCATTGGGATTTATTTGTATTACATCTTGAAATTCGCTGAGTACTTGAGCGTATTTGTCGTTTACATTATATATTTTGAGTGATGGAATTGGTTTTTCGATTGAGCAAATCGCATGGCTTTTCATCCTAGTATTAGCATCAATAAGCAAAGAATTCTTCATAACCACTAGCAAATCAAAGTGATGAAGGAAATCTGCACCAATAATGTTGTGTGCAGTATCAGCGGCGATGAAAATCCCTTCAAATGGACGTCGAAGTCCAAGATCGAGTGTAAGTCGTACACGACCGAATGTGTCGATGAGTGAATTATTTGCTGCATATGGTTTTGGTGCTGAGTTTTTATTTCCACATCATTGATTTGATGTTGAACTAATGATAGAGATGTCAGCATCAGTGTCTATTAAAAATTTGCGTTTTGATTTGCGATCAACGATGAATAGGCGGCTTCTAGATACATCCATTTTGAGTGTTGGTTCGACTATTTCGTGAGAGGATGATGTATTTGTAGACGAATTAATTGATGATGGTGAAATTAGATGATCGACGACATTTGAATTAATGTCGTCGAATAATTTAGTTTTTTGACGTGTCAGATTCGAAATTACAAGGTTTGATGCATTTTCGGGCTCGGGATGCGTAACGGTTGTGGTACCAACAAACCCCATCGTTATATTGTCGCGAGAGATTTCGTTGTGGTGTTGCAGAACGACTACCAGGACGTGAGCGATTACCTCTAGTATGGCCTAACTTCGTTTCGATGCGAGACAAGGTGTGTTCCAATTGATTGATGCGGTTTTCCAACGAAGATGATCCAGTCAATGCAGCACAATTACCTGCTTGTTGTCGAGATAATTGTTCTCGATTTGGAGCGCTGGAGGACACAGCATCGATTGAGTTAATACGGACAGCATCGATAATCTCATCGGCGATAGAAGCGAGAGTCTCCAACGTCATGTTAGGATTGCCTTTCGCCACAGCTGCAATCACTGCTCGTGCTGAAACTGGTAAACGCTGAATCCAAAAATCCTTGATAAGTTGCTGATCTCTCGTGACATCAGTACGCTGTAAGTGCGTGAGCATGTGACTTGGTTTATTATCGCCAAGTTGAATGCCAGACGTTAACTGCTCCAATCTCGCCATAGGTGATGCAGAAAATTTGCTTATAACGGTGGTGCGTAGTGCCTGGTATCTGTTCGTTGTGGGGGGGTTGCGTACTATTTCGAACGCCTGCTCATGAAGACGCTCGTCCATATACATGACCGCAATATTAAATTTGGCCTGATCACGTTGATCCTGGTTCATTCTTCCAAAGCTATTGATGTGGAAGTATGCATCGAGACACGTGAACCAAGATTCGATATTGTTGATTGTGTAGCCATGTAACTGCGGAACTTGGACGCGCGAGGCAAAACCTGTGATTTCCGCTGCTGATGGCTCGTTTACAGCTGCGTTTGCTGTTGGCAGTTCTTGTTCAGGATTATTGTCTGCCAGAGCCTCGAAAAATTGTCGTTGTTTGCCATATTTAAAATTGTAGGGGTCACCTATTTGGAGTTTAGTAAACTTTTTATTCTTTTATAAAATATTTCTATTTCATTTAAAACTTTTTTACAAACTAAACTTATATGAATATTTTCTGAGTTCATACAGAAAAGTAAACAGATTTAAAATTAAAATACATTAAAATACTCCACAAACTTTTTTATGGACTAAGAAAGTATAATAAAAATTATGATAGCCATACTGTCCTGAAGAATTTAGGGTGAACTTTCTCACCAACAAACGGCGCATTCATGGTTCATGTATTAATAGTTTTTTCATATTATTTCAAAAATTTACTAATTTATTTGATAGTATTCAAAAAATTCAGTACCATTCATTTAAATATTTCAGTATTATTATTATTTTTATGGCCGTTTTCACAATGTTCGGTTACGTTAAAATTTATCTGTATGTTAACTGTGAGGTACCCAAGTAACCACGGCTCGTCAATTGCCACAAACTCTTGTCGCAAATGTGTAGCTTTTAAGTTACCTCTAACACCAGTGTTGCAAACTAGTAATTTTTAGTTGCACAGCGGTGGCTAAGAACATGTATGGAACATACGCAATAATATGTCACAATGCTGTGATATATAAGTCATACATTCTGATAATGGAACATAAATTAAGTTAAGTGGAACATATACTCACTTCAACACTTTTTACAAACAACACATCACTTTTTTAAAAAATGTTCACAAATTGCATTTTATTAGGTGCGCGTTAAAATTAGAGAGGGTTGAATATAAGCTTTAACCCGAAAATTTGAACCGTTTGTTAAATTAGAGTTGTAGGGGCCTATTATGATTAGCGAAGCGAATGTACTTGGCGAAGCGAACGCTTTGGCGAAGCGAACGCAATTTGGCGAATGAACTGGCGAATGTACTAATTTTTATGGTTTTTAAAGTGAGCAACACTTACAACATTGACGGATAGAATTACCATTTCAGAGTTGAAAAAAATAGTATCATGTTGCGTACTTTTAGTACTGCCTTTTTTTAGAACAGATACTATTTAATCTTAATATCTATTTTTTTATTATTAAAAAACCATTTAATATTATTTATGGTTTAAAAAACGTTAACTCGATTCAGAACAATAATACTTTTTCGGTTTTTTGTTATTTTTTGTCTATAAAAGATTAAAAAGTATCCAAAAAAACTTCGGAACAATTCAAATTAGTTAAAATGTACAGTAAAATATGTTTTTAAATGTTAATATTGGAATTATTTTTACATAAAAATAAATACTTTTTATTAAAAAAAGTAGTTTTTTTATTTGGAGCAATACTTCTTTTATTTTAATTTAAAGAAACCCTAGAGTTTCAAAACAGCTGATGTGAATATACTTGTTTAGAAAAATAATAAAAATGTTCCAAAAAAACGATGGGCCCAACGCAATCAAAGAAGAGCGTGTTAAACAGAAGCCAATGCGGTGTGCAGAATGCTGGAGCGACGACGAGGAGGAAGACTACAATAAGTTACAGTGATGGTGGTCTGTCCTCCGAAGCATTCATCTGTGGCACAAATAACTTCGCGCGATGAACCAAGCTGCATCCCCAGCAGCAGTCGGAGCAGTTCCAGACATTTCTTTTATTAGTGTTAAGTTTAAAATCAAAATAAAAAGTGTGAAAAAATTTGTTTTTTTTTTACGTTTATTAGTTAGGTCACAAAAAACTCAAAATTATAGACATCCTTCTATAAAAACTAAAGGATAAGATAAATTGAAAATCATAAAAAGCCTAATAAACAAAAGCACACAAGAAAAAAAAATTAAAAATCAAAAGAAAAACTGAAAAACAATAGATAAAGATACGTTCGCCGATTCGTCACATGAACTGTTGATTCGCTTGATTTTGACACTTGAAGCGAATGAAAATCGGTTGAGTGTTGCATGTTTTTTTACGTTCGCTTAACTTTTCCCGTTTTTTGGCGAATGAAGTCTGGCGAATGTAACCGTAATAGCTTTTTGGACGTTCGCTTCGCCAAAACCATTCGCTTCGCTAATCATAATAGGGCCCGTAGTTTGCCGAAAAATCTGTTCGTAAAGACTTACATTATTATGCCATAGCATATTTTTGACATTATGTGAAGTTTTATTACACAACAAACATTCATGTTAATGGCACAGCGTTAAATATTTTCGTTTTCACAAACACAGAACGATTGTAATAGATTTTCTGTCATTTCTGGCAACTAATTGACATAAATAAATTAATTCAGATATAATTTTTCACATTTTAAATTTCATGAAATTGTGAATTTCTTTCTCGTCATATTTGGATATTGCGACGACAGATTTGCAATGGCAATAGACCGTTTTGCGACATTACATTTTGGTGTTTCGGGAACAATTTTATGTACAAATTACAGCATAATTTTTTCAATGGATTGTCAAAATCTGTCGGTTATAAATATAACGGAAACATGTTTTATCGGTTAAAGTATCCGGTTAAAGAAAATTTAAATGAAAAACAGATATAACAAATGATTGTGAAAACGAATTTTGCGCAAACTGTCGGTTAAAGTGGATGTTAATATTTAACTAGATATTGTGAAAACGGCCCTTAATAGTATAAATACTTTTGTCGTATGCATTTTTGTGATAATCCACATTTAAGTAGATTTTAGAAGTACTTTGCAACCACTTTGGCAATTTATAATGTATTAGAGTCGCTCCAAAAATGGTTCCAGAAGTCGTTATCTTCCGTCATCTTCTAAGAGAAGCGAACAGAGAAGTACATCTATCAGAACAGAGAAGTCATCTACTGCAATGTGATGTGGAACCATTTTCAGAACTCTCTTTTAATTTCTCTCTTTAACTGGCTGAACAACTTCTCTCCCGGTTCCAAAAGACGTAGTTATTATATAACGTCCGATGAAATGACTTTTGCAACTACTTCTAAAAATGGTTGCTATGGAATGATTTTTGGAACTACTTTTAAAAATGGTTCCCATTGTATGGATTGACATTTGAAACAACAATGAAATATCTTTTATTTCCCTTTGAATGCAATTTTTATATAATTACAAATTAATATTTATTTTGGTTATTAAACTATTGTAACAATAATTGTAAAAAATCATGATAATTGCTGTGAAGCCTTTCAAAGCCAATGTTTACTACCGGAGAGTTGCCATTGTCCGTCGAGAGATATGAGATTTTTCAGCATGCAGTCCTAATTAAATAAGACACCTTCATATGAGTCCTGTAGTATTAAAAAATTAAATATATAGTTCATATTATAAAAAAAAATTATAAATTACTTACTAAATATGATATATTTTCCATTTAAAATTTGCTGTTGATTGAATTTTTGATTTTAAATTTACAGCTAACTTTTTTTTCTATAAAAAATTATTTAAGAGAGTTTTTCTATTCCCAAATAAGTTCAGCAAGAAACGAATGTGGAATAACTTTTTATCAGAATAAAAAGTGGTGGTTTTCTCGTTGCTGTGCTGTAGTACCAGGAGAGAAGTTATTATAGAATCAGTTGCTGTAGAATTTGATGTAGATACAGATTTTCGTTTGCTTTTACGCTCTCATTAATTGCTCAAAAAATGTATACGCTTCTCGTATACCTTTCGCTAGAAGCGAACGTAGAATCATGGCGTATTAAGAAAGGTGAGGAAAATTTGGAGAGGCTACAAATTTGAGCGTAATTCTGTACACATATTTCAAATTTGAAATATTTTTCTGTACACAAGAGTCAGTGCTATATTTGTTTTTATTTAAGTTTTCTGTATACAGACAACGATTGTCTCGTCATTAGTTTATTCACAATTTTCGTTTTGTGAACAGTTTTGACAATTTTAATATTTTTCAACCAAAAACGAGGAAAACAAAAAAATAAATAAAAAACGAAAATAAACAAAGAGAGAAGTTTTTACACTTTACTCACCTTGTCCAATACTCCTTGCGTAGAATGACTTTTATCGGAACCAAATGTGAAGTTGTTCTCGTTGCTGCGCTATTAGTACCGGGAGAGAAGTTATTCTAGAATTGGATGGAGATATATATATCCGTTTGCTTTTACGCTCTCATGAGATGCTCAAATTATATATTCGCTTCTTGTATACGTTCCGCTAGAAGCGAACGTAGAATGAAATGAAGTTGTTCTCGTTGCTGTGCAGTCAGTACCAGGAGAGAAGTTATTCTAGAATATGTTGCTATGGAATTATAGAGAAGCAGATCGCTGTTAGATTTTTTCTCATATTTCCAAATTCCACTGATAAAGTTCCATTTGTGTGCTGTGCAAATGCAGATTCAATTTTTACAATCAATTTTTGGAAACTGAAGCTAACATTAATACCATCTTTCTGTATTTCGAAACGAAAATTTGACGTCAAAATCTCGTCACTCAAATTTTGATTTCATGCTATTTGACTACTTTTAAAACTTACATTTATTTAAAATTACGTCACTTTCGTCTAATAGTCTTTCGTTTCGAAATACAAAAAGACGCAGTAAATGTGTAACCTTTTTATGGGTGTTATTTTTTTAAAAGTAAATTTCAATTTCGAAATTTAAATAAAATAAATTATAATAAAATACAATAAAATAACTAAAATACATATTGCTTTTATTAAAATACTAGGAAATTGTAATTCGACTATACCATAAAATTAATAATATATATCATTAAATATTAATAGGCTTATTTAAAAGAATACATTATACAATTTATGCTACAACAACAAATAATGTATTAACAGTTTCAATATTACTGAATTAAAGGGACGCATCCTAATGGTCATTTTAATGGTATAAATTATAGTTTAAATTACCATGATTTTTTTCCGGGTGTAGTCAAATGTGGCAAATGATTTTAAAATCTATACTTTGTTTCTGTTGAATAATTTTTACAATTCCAACCATACGATATTTAAATACTCAGATTTTATAAAATGTCAATAATTTTACGAGATACGCACATACAAGATTAAATGTGTACCCCGAATGTTTTTTATGATTGACAGTAGCTGAGATCGACCAGGAACGTAGTCCAACGGACTAGAGAAGCAGAGAATATAATTTCGGTTCCAAGCCCTCACTTTGAGTTAAAAAAAACATATCGTAGGTGATATTGAAATACCGCCTATCTACATTTTCGAATACATAGCGAGTTTACACGATAGAGAAAATAGCTAGAGATAGAGCAAAAATATCTCATAGAGCTGTGTAAATGCATCCGAACAACATTTCATTTAAAACCGAATTATAAAACAAAATTAGGCGTAATTATTTAAGACGATAAATTAATTAAGTCGCTTCATGTGGTACCCTATTATAAGAAAATTTGGTTCACCAACTTATACCCATAATTTGTCACAATAAATACCCCCCACCTTGCGTCATAATTTTTATACATTGGCATTAATAATTTTATCACTTTTTAGGAACTCAAGAAAGCTGAATCATCGGTAGGCCCATTAAAGAAACAGCAAAACAATAAAAGTAATAACATTAAAATAAAAGCAGCACCCAGTAAAACACCAACAACTAATCCTACGACGTTAGCAGCAGTACTTCGCCGCGAAAATCAACGTAAGCAGTTTTTGGAACTAAAAAGAAAGCATAAATTAGCATCGGCTGACACGACGGATAGTTCATTAGCAGATAAAACATCTTTAATTTAGGAGCATGCTGAATATCTGCAAGAAATAATTGTGTTTTCACGTAAACATCTAAAATTGTATGTTTTGTCGTTTATATAGTTAAAGGTTAACACTTACTTATTTACCTAAAATCAAAAATAAAATACTAATTTTTATTTTAATTAACTTTGAAAAATATATTACTATCATTTAATTAAACAAATATGATTGTGAATGCATTTTTGGCCGATTACACATACACTAATAAAACTTGTTAACATTTTAAAATTATCTTTATAAAAAACTTATTTTTTATTTTGAAACAGTTATAACATTATGTAATGTGAATAAATTGAAATTTTCTCTAAATTAAATAAAGTAGTGTCCAAAATAATAAATATAATAAATCCAATGTATACTTTTAATTAAATTCTAATACTCCTTATCAATAAACTCTTATTTAATTATAATGTACAATGTATTAAACTTTAATTTACGGTTTTAAGTTCAATTTGTCTAGAAATTTTCTTAATTTTAAAAATAGATCTTATTCTGAAAACATTGATGCAATACCAATATTTAAAAATACGATAGCAAGTTCGCTGAGATTTGTCTAGAAATTTTCTGAATTTTAAAAATAGATCTTATTCTGAAAACATTGATGCAATACCAATATTTAAAAATACGATAGCAAGTTCGCTGAGATCGATGCGCATCGTTGACAGTTCATACTGACATCTACAGAAATGACGACCATATGACAATATTCAATAAATTTGAAAAAAAAAAAAATAGTTTGAAAAAAAAAATTAATAGTTTGAAAAGAACAACAACAAATCAAAAACAACATATTTTTATTGAATAAATCGATAAAGGTCAAGAAATGGATTTTGCCATTTAGATGGGTAGGCCCCACCCCCTCTATTTGATTTGAAGAAATTGCCTTTTTGAACCTTTTTTATTTCACAAATCGATAAAGGTCGAGGGATGCTGGTATCCAAAGGTGGGCGGAAAACTTACTTTTAACCATTTTTTTTACAGCTATCGCAACTTGTATATTGGAATCAATACAAGTTGCGAATTTGATGGACGCTGTTGAGAATCGAGTTGCTGATGCTGTTAATTTGAGTTCTGATGCTGTTGATTTGAGTGCTGTTGACATTGATCGTGTTGAAGTGAATCTTGATGCTGACGATGGTTTATTCATTACTGTTGAATATGTTGGTATGTCGGCTGCATTTAACGAGACATCTATCTTGCTTTTGATTTATTAAGACTTGCTGGCTCTGATAATTGCTTTCATTGTTGGGGGTGTTTTTAAACCCTACACTAATGCCCGTAACTTCAACGAATAGATATCTACTGGTGCTTAGTTATCTATCGTGTAAGCAAAATTTCGTAACTTCAACGCATAGTTAAGGAGTAAAAACACCGGATAGGTAAGAGATATCTGTTCGGTACGAACACCAATAGATATCTACTCGTTGAAGTTACGGGCATAAGAGTGAAAGGGTATATTCAGTTTGGTACGCCGTTTGTAACACCAAGAAGGAAGCATCTCCGGTATGGAAAAGTATATATATTCTTGATCAGCATGACCTCCTGAGTCGATTTAGCGATGTCCGTCTGTCTGTCCGTCTGTCTGTCTGTTGAAATCCCTACTACTTTTCAAATTGAAGAGCTAGATAAATGAAACTTATAACTTAGATTACTAATATATCTACGCTGTATGTGCGAAAATGGCGAGATCGGTCCATTGTGACCTATGATCCGACCACTTATGTTCAAATACCTCATATAAAATGTACATATAAAGAACAATTTTTATGTATACGTGCTTAGGTAAACTTTTTTGGTCAAATATATATTGATATCATGCTCAAATACATGATAATAATGTTTTCCGGCGAAAAGACTTGTGGTTCACAAAAAAAAAAAATCGAAATTCGTTACACCTACCCATTTGTAAATATGGGTATCAAATGAATGGAAATTCTTCAGCGATTGAATGTTTGTAGTTATTTTCAGGATTCGTATACCCTGGTGACCTATATATCACTTTGAATGGTAACCACACATATGTGTAGGGTATTTATAGTCGGCTTAGACCGACAATAATTTTGATAATCCCAACTATCATAATTACACCTACTTTAAAATTTCCCATGTGATATAACCTTCCCAACTGGTCTTTTTTTGGGTAGTATCAGTTTAGCTGACTACTTGATTGTCGGTCCTGGCGGTCGGAGTAATTATTTTAAGCCGCAGTTTCTCTGATAAAGATCTCATTTATCATTTACATATATTATTTTTTGTTCACTTTATTATAGTTTATATGCTCTAATGTAAACATTCATTTTTGCGGATAATTTTTTTACGGTAGAATTGCCTAATGCAAAAGATTATAAGTTTGGGGATTAAAATGGATTTTTTAAATGAATATAATAAATTTTTTATAGTATTATAAATATGGTACAAATTATTGCACGAATATGGGGGACTTTTCACTGTCATGTCTTTGTATAACAATATAGGTTCGGCTGTCAGCAGGAATAAACTTACCTCTAATTTAGTTTATGATTTTTTTAATAATAATCGAGTTTTAGCTAATACAGCTAGCTTGCACTTTCAAAGCATAAATGCTTGAAAAAATTTACCCACTAATAGTAGTTGGGCTCGTAACAAACGCAAGCAGTTGTTAAAATATCTACAATATTATTTTTGTTATTAAGCTTCAATCTACATTTGAGTTGACTTTTTGACAGATTAACATTAAAATGTCTGCAATTATTAACTATATTACACATACGGTTAAAAGGTGATGATACAACATAATGTGTTCTACTAAATGGAAAATAGAATAATGTATCACCATTTCTACTACTTCTACGATTTTGGTTAAAGGTTATATATCGTAGAAGCTCTGGTGAATCCAATTTACCAGTAATGAGTTGATCTTCAAGTGATTTCAAGTTTAATAGCTTCAGCCGATCCTCGTATGGTGGAAGATTGTAATTATCAACCCAATTTAAACCATTGAGAGCGAATCGTACAAAGTTTTTTTGTATACGTTCGATACGATCAGTGTGCACTTTATAAAAAGGAGACCATACTTGACTTGCATATTCTAGATGACAACGTACTAGAGTATTATATAGAGTTAATGTAGTCAAAGGACTATTAAAATCTTTAGCCCAGCGCTTGATAAAACCAAGCAATGAAGAGGCTTTTTTACATATATGTTCAATATGAAGTTTGAACGATAAAGTGGGATCAACAAACAGACCTAGATCCTTTACTATATGTACTCGACTAACATTTTCCTCTTTTAACATATAGTTATACTCTATATTGTTTCTCTTTCGAGAAAATATCATAGACTGACACTTATCTGGATTAAGTACCAAATGGTTCTTAAAACACCACATCTCAAAAAAATTTAAATCTGTCTGCAGTAATTTAGCGTCCTTCTCATCCTTGATAGCCTTACAAATTTTCATGTCATCGGCATAAATTAATAGATTGGAGTACTTTATATTGTATATGACATCATTAATCGCCAAAATAAATAAAAGAGGTCCAAGATGGCTACCCTGAGGTACCCCGGATGTTGCAATAACAGGTGAAGATGAAACTTTTCTGAAACGTATTAGATATGACCGATCAGATAAATAAGATTGTATCCATTTCACAAAGAATTCTGGAAAACCAAATATCTTTAATTTGAACAAAATTAAATTGTGAGGAAGTTTGTCGTAAGCTTTACTGAAGTCAGTATATATGCAATCAACTTGATTTCCTGACTCGATTTCGTCAATTGTGAATGAAGTGAAATCCAGTAGGTTTGATACCGTGGATCTACCGGTAACAAATCCATGCTGACGTGTTGTAATTACATGTTTACAATGAATTTTTACATGATCATACACAATGCGTTCAAACAATTTCGGGATAGATGAGAGTTTAGCAATTGGTCTATAATTGGTAACATCGTTTTTGCACCCTTTTTTAAAAATTGGACTTATAAATGAGTTTTTCCAAAATTGTGGAAAATTACCTTAATTAATTGATTTATTAAATATGATACTAAGGGGCATACATAACGACGCACCACAGTTCTTTAAAACTGTAGCAGGAATACTGTCTGGCCCAGAGCTATAATCATCATCAATTGACGAAATGTATTGCAAGATTAAATCCGGTGTAAAGGACATAGAATCTAGTGAAGTTTTGGGTGCTGAGTGCATGTATTGAAAATAGTTATTATCAATAATGAACGGATCACTACTAAACGACTGCTTAAAAAGGCTAGCAAATAAGCCACATATAATATCAGGGTCACTCGTGAACTCCTCGTTATTTTTAAATGATGCTGGAAAACCATCACTTTTCTTTTTAGTATTAATAAAACCCCAAAACTTCTTAGGGTCTGATAATATTTTAAGCTTCATTTTTTCAACATAATCAGAATAAAGTGAAGCTGATTTACTTTTAAATTCCAGAAACATGATAGTGTATGTTTCTAGGTCATACCATGGATACGATGATTGCTTAGAAAATTTCAGACTGTAAGGTACCGATAGTGCAATACAAGAAAGTAGTTCAAAGTAAAAGAAATTTATGGAACAATCGAGTTGATTATTGTCAATATAGTTTGATAAAAAATCACGTTTTGCAAATAACAATTCATTCATTTTAGCATTATCTGCTTTAGCAAAATTAAATTGATATACTTTATCTGAAGAGCGAGAATTAATTATATTATCTCTATCAGATTGGTAATAAATTGTTAAAGGTGGATGATAATTATCAATGCATGTTAGAGCATGAATAGACCGTTTAACAACCGAATTATTACTGTCAGTAGTAAAAACCAGGTCAAGTTATCTATCTAGACAGTTAGTAATACAACTTACTTGTTGTAAGTCAGATGAGATAGTTTCAACAAAAATTTGTTCTTGTCGGGTTTTAGAGTTAGATGCACAGTAATATGTATCATCGTCAGATCTATCCCATTTTAAATCAGGTAGATTAAAATCTTCCATCATTAAAATATCGTCAGAACTATTAAGTAAATCTAGTACAAAATCAACTGACTTCGATAAAATCTCAAAGGCTTCAACATTACTTTTAGGAGGAATATATGCATTTAAGATATATACACAGGGATTGTGTAATACAATCTTTACACAAATAAGTTCTAATGTAGAAGCAACAGGTATTTCTACTAAGGAACTTATAAAAGTATTCTTAACTGCAATTAAAACACCACCAGCGACTGGAGAATTTTCACACTCAAACCGATCTTTTCTAAAGATATTGAAACTATTATCAAATATTTCAATACTTAAATAGCTATTATTTAACCAAGTCTCAGTTAATGCTATGAGATCATATTCAAAAGTTTGAGTAGCTAAAAAAATATCTCGAGTCTTTGAGCGCAAACCCCTTACGTTTTGATAGTAAAGGGTGATTCGCTCTAGTTTTTTGAATTTTGGTGTGCAGTTTGTTGACTTTTGTTTGTTTGAATTCCGTAACAAAAATATTGTCTGCCCAAAGATTTGAGCGAATAACATCCGCAGCATATTCTGTAGCGATTGATACAGTGAATGATGCATAAGATGGCCTGTTACCAATTTTCTTACATGGTATGTAGGTGTCAGCAGGTACTAGATTATTTGTTTTTAAAAAGCTGATTATATTGTCAGTAGTTGTGTCAGGCATTAATCTAGAAATAAAAATTCTTTTTAATTTAGGTTTTGCCTTCAATTCAGAATTTTCATTATTAATATTGATAATATTATTAGTGCTATTTTCGGGCAGGCTTACTGCTACTAGTAAAGGCGCTGCATTAGGAGGTTGAGGGGGAGGAGTGATAGAAGTTTTATGTGAAATGCGCTTTGCCCGAGGAGGGTTTAGTGAGTTATTACTATTAACTCGTTTGCGCTTTTTGACCACTATTTTCGGGCAGGCTTACTGCTACTAGTAAAGGCGCTGCATTAGGAGGTTGAGGGGGAGGAGTGATAGAAGTTTTATGTGAAATGCGCTTTGCCCGAGGAGGGTTTAGTGAGTTATTACTATTAACTCGTTTGCGCTTTTTGTCCACTTTTTTGGGTGGAGGAACAATATCAGATGAGGCAGAATCGTCGATAATTGCTGTATGATTATCAATACAATCCGCCAAATGCTCAGTATCACTTGCATGTACCAATGAATTAAATTCATTTAATGAATTTAAAATTTCTGTATAATTGATGTTTAACGTATTTAGCCTATCTCCAAAGTTTTTAATTTTAACAAAAAAAAAAACTGATGGAGAGAGAGGTCTGCAAGTAGGACAATACCATTGCAAACCTGAGTGCACTGAACTTAAAAATTCTGTACACGCCATAGAAATATTGGCACATGGAGCATGATAAAGCTGTCCGCAGGGACCGGAACAAGAAAACATAGAATTTAATATGTTTTGACTCTTGCACTTATCCCTCAAAGAACAGGCAGCAAAATTTTCTACTGATAAGAATTCCATTTATTATAACTTTTGAAAATAACAAAAGTTCAAAATTTAAAAAAATTATAAATTTTAAAAATTTAAAAATTTAGTGCCGAATAAAAAAATTGGATCACTCAAGGGTTAAATGCTTACAGCTGTTACTAATTAAAATACGCACTAACAACACAATAGAAAAACGACGTAAACAAATATCCCAAAAAGAAGAATAGAAAATCACAGATAACAATAATAATGCATGCCGCAGTAATATTACACAGACATAGACAAATATATTACTTAAATTGATTTAAATATAAATGTATTATAACAAATATTTAATATTTTATAAAAACAACGACACTTAACGACAAGAAACAGAACTTTGACGAAAACTCACTATAAGTATATTTAATATTCAATACACTATTTAAATCACAGAAATCACTACATGCACTTGTAACAACGACCTGTACTGACAAAGAGACAAAGTCAACTGTTGCACATTTTAATGCGCACAGTATTGTGTCTAGGCATAATGCCACAAAAATTGATGAAATCAGATTTCTATTGGAAAATGGGCTGCTGGACGCGGTGGGTGTAACTGAAACATGTCTAAAAAGTTACGTCTCACATAATGCAGTTAGTATTGAAAGATACCATCTACATAGAAACGATCGTGTTGGAAGTCGTGGCGGTGGTGTGTGCATGTTTGTTTCCAATAAATTCAAATCTAGGGTGACACTTGAACACCGGGATGAAGGGTCGGTTGAAGCATTGTTCGTTGAGGTTGTTGTTAGCGAGACTATGAAAGTTTTGATTGGTGTTGTATACTTGCCACATGGGCATTTTGAGAGATGTGAGAGCCTCTTAGGTGATTTCTCGGTCATGTATGATCACGTTGTATACATCGAAGATTTCAATCACAATTTATTCGTCAACGGTGATCCAGTGAGAAACTTTTGTGATCGCTGTGATATGTCAGTTATTCACAATTCTTCGCCTACACATTTGACAGTCATCACGGCTCTACTTCATTGATTGATTACTTTTTTGTTTCTCACATTGACTTGGTAGAAAGGAAGGGTCAATTTAAAGTTCCTGCACTTAATTCGAACCATTTATTTCTTATAACTTGCCACTTAATCGTAATTATTCAAATTTTTATTTTAGAGATTACAACAGCGTTAATATTGAGCTATGTTTATTGGATTTATATAATATTGATTTTACGCCTTTATACCGCAGCTCATATTTGGATGACCTAGTTGTTAAATTTTTCGGAGATCAAATAGTTAATGAAAATAATAATCATGTTCAGCTTAAACGTTTTAATGGAAAAATATTCAATCACATACCTCTGAGGTTATGGTCGCCAAGGAAAAAGGGATTTTGCGTTTAGGGCATATCATAAACATCAAAATGGTAATACTTGGCGCGTATATGTGTTTATAGGAATAAATTAAAATCAAATATACGCAAGTTGAGAGCGCAGACTTGCTCGCAATATTTTTCCGACTGCTCAAATAAACAAATTTGGACGAAGTTAAGAAGTATGGTGTGATTCACGAGAATCAAAATTCTTATACTTTAAATGTGAACGATTTTTGCTTTTCAATATTACCTGCACTATCTAATTCTTCTCAAATTTATTTACCTTCTGGTATCAGTATCAGGGAGGGAGATTTTGCTTTTAGGGCCGTGAACGAGGATGATGTCTGGAATGCGGATATGCATGTAAAATCAAATGCAATGGGCGCCGATGGCATCTCATTAAAATTTCTTAAAATTATTCTACCATCAATATCTCGGCATCTGTTGCACATTTTTAATACCATTCTGACAACATCTTCATTTCCAAAATCTTGGAAAATCGTAAAAGTCATCCCTATCCCTAAAATAAATAATCCCAAGAGTGTTGCTGATTTTCGCCCAATAAGCGTGTTGCCAGTTTTCTCAAAAATTTTGGAGGTTATAATGAAAAATCAAATAATGGAGCATTTTAGTATTAATAGTTTAATTTCGCGTTACCAATCAGGTTTTAGAAAAAGGTATAATACTACGACTTTAATTGATAGAATTTGGGCAAACATGGATAAGAATCTTATTTCAATTAGAATTTTTCTAGACTTTAGAAAAGCATTCGACGCTATTGAACATGTGAAACTGGCACTCAAGTTACATAATTGTTTTAAGTTTTCTGCCTCCGCTTGCCATTTCATTTTTCCATGATCGTCAGCAGTTTGTCATCCTTGATGACAAACTGCTATTATGCAGCCGCGGTAGCTCAGTTGTTAGTGCGTTGAACTGCGAGCCGAAAGGTCCTCAGTTCAAGCCTGGACTGGGACTAACATAACAACATCTTTTCATAGAAACATTTTTCTATACCGCGCTACCTCTCGGCAGTAAATGGCAATCCTACGTGAGTAAAACATTGCCTATGAAAAGCTCTCACCCGCCGTTCGGATTCGGCAATAAACTGTAGGTCCCACCACTTTGAGTACAAATGTAACACGCACAGCTCAAAATGGTGAGAGAGCTCGGCCTAAGTTCTAATAGGACTGTAGTGCCAAACTATTATTATGCAGGTTCATAGAGGCGTGCCACATGGGTCAATTCTAGGGCCTCTACTATTTATGATTTATATCAACGATATCCTTGATTGTCTTTCCTGTTGCACAGGTCATATTTATGCTGATGACGTTCAATTAATGGGTACTTTTACGCCGGCAAATCTAAGTAATTTTGTTACATTAGTTAATAAAGAGCTAGATAGTATAGCTAGGTGGTCAGTTTTGAATAGTATTGACATTAATCCTTCAAAAAAGCAATGATTTTTTCTACAAGGCCTCTGTGTCCTATTAATATTTATTTAAATAATGAAAAAATTGATTTGTATCACATTATAAATCATTGGGCTTTTATTTGGATCGCGAACTTGCATTTAATTTTCAAATTAATTCCATCATATCGAAGGTATCGTTTTGTTTGCGTAAGGTAAGTATATAGTGTGTGGTATTTTCTTCCTCTCGCAATTAGAAAAAGGATTGGCTATGCTGTTTTCACGCCATTGTTTTTGTACGGCTTAGAATTATACACGGGTACTTCACAACAAAACTTAAAAACTTTGCTTCAATCATGTTATCAGATTAAGCTTTTTTGGATTGTATATACGTCTCGACCAAAAAAAGTTTATATTGTAAACGTTTGTAATACCTCTCTGCATTACATTGTTTTACATGTTGTATTACTTTGCATGTAATCCTACGTGATTAAAATTAATGCTGAGAAAGATTGAAAATTCGGATTGGTTTTTTAAAAAAAGTTTAAAAAATATCTATTTTATTTTATAAATAATATATTTTTATTATTTTCGTTATTATTTTATTTTTATAATTATAACTCTTTGTATACTCTTTAATGTACACTCTTAATATATATAATATATATAAAATATATAATATATATAATATATATCGAGGGCTTATATTCAATACTGCCTATCTACAATTTTGACGAAAATGAGTTTTTGATGCAGAAATCTTCACTGATCACCCCTGCATCTATGATATTAATTTAGAACCAAAAAAATATTTCTATTACTGTAATATTTTCATTTCAATAATTTGCCTATCTACATGAATGATTTTTTATGAATGCAATAGTGTCTATCTACACACAATTTTTGCTTAAAGGTTTATAATGACTATAAATAATCGTTCCAAGTATGGAGTAGTATATATATTCTTCTTAAGCATAATATGAGTCAATTTCGTCCTGTCCATCCGTGGGTCTAGGCCATCCTAACTCACAAATCATCGACTCAATTTGTGTGAAAAAGGATATAAAATCTATGTAAAAACTATGAAATCGGTTCACGAAGCATGACGTCACATTTTCTCAATGGATATACAATACCATAGAAGCCATAGGAGCTACTAAAAAGAATTTTTCGTATACGGAAAACTAACTTTTCAAAGATTTTTTCTATCCTTATATGAAGCCTTAAAGGACGAAATTTGAATATATTCTGTACTGAGGAAATATAGCTTGTACCATTACTTTTATGGTATTTTCAGACAAAATGTTTAGTGTTATTTTTAAAGAAAGTTTTCAAATATGTTAAGGATTCGTATGACATTTACGAGGTCAATACACCCATATCCTCCAAAATAGGATATTAGTTTAAATATTTAGGATAACATTCATGATTTTAAAATAGCGATACAGAGTTAACTATTTTTTTTATTTATTTTTTTCTTTAAAAAATATCGGGTTAGATTACGGAATATTAACCCCTTTAACCATCATATACCTCGTGAACCTAAAATGGTAGAACAAAAATTAGACGGTGAATATTGTTTAGGTTACACCAGGATATAAAAAAATTAACAAATCGCTGATTCCAAGAATATTTTCTGATCTATCTCCACTACAATATTGTGCAAAATGCTCTATATGCTCGTTTTTTCATAAACATTGATCACATTTGAATAGCAATAATCTCTATCTACCATAGCACGATGAATAGCGCGAAATTGCTAAAATTTTTTAATTGTATCAATTAAAGATCATTTTTATTTAATATTGTAGAAGTAAAATTGATCGCCAATTTCATGGTTTGCGATTTAATCAGTTTTTTCTCTCTCCTGAAAAACTGTGTTTTTGTAGATAGAATGTATTGAATATAAGCCCTCGATATAATATATAATATATAATATATAATATATAATATATAATATATAATATATAATATATAATATATAATATATAATATATAATATATAATATATAATATATAATATATAATATATAATATATAATATATAATATATAATATATAATATATAATATATAATATATAATATATAATATATAATATATAATATATAATATATAATATATAATATATAATATATAATATATAATATATAATATATAATATATAATATATAATATATAATATATAATATATAATATATAATATATAATATATAATATATAATATATAATATATAATATATAATATATAATATATAATATATAATATATAATATATAATATATAATATATAATATATAATATATAATATATAATATATAATATATAATATATAATATATAATATATAATATATAATATATAATATATAATATATAATATATAATATATAATATATAATATATAATATATAATATATAATATATAATATATAATATATAATATATAATATATAATATATAATATATAATATATAATATATAATATATAATATATAATATATAATATATAATATATAATATATAATATATAATATATAATATATAATATATAATATATAATATATAATATATAATATATAATATATAATATATAATATATAATATATAATATATAATATATAATATATAATATATAATATATAATATATAATATATAATATATAATATATAATATATAATATATAATATATAATATATAATATATAATATATAATATATAATATATAATATATAATATATAATATATAATATATAATATATAATATATAATATATAATATATAATATATAATATATAATATATAATATATAATATATAATATATAATATATAATATATAATATATAATATATAATATATAATATATAATATATAATATATAATATATAATATATAATATATAATATATAATATATAATATATAATATATAATATATAATATATAATATATAATATATAATATATAATATATAATATATAATATATAATATATAATATATAATATATAATATATAATATATAATATATAATATATAATATATAATATATAATATATAATATATAATATATAATATATAATATATAATATATAATATATAATATATAATATATAATATATAATATATAATATATAATATATAATATATAATATATAATATATAATATATAATATATAATATATAATATATAATATATAATATATAATATATAATATATAATATATAATATATAATATATAATATATAATATATAATATATAATATATAATATATAATATATAATATATAATATATAATATATAATATATAATATATAATATATAATATATAATATATAATATATAATATATAATATATAATATATAATATATAATATATAATATATAATATATAATATATAATATATAATATATAATATATAATATATAATATATAATATATAATATATAATATATAATATATAATATATAATATATAATATATAATATATAATATATAATATATAATATATAATATATAATATATAATATATAATATATAATATATAATATATAATATATAATATATAATATATAATATATAATATATAATATATAATATATAATATATAATATATAATATATAATATATAATATATAATATATAATATATAATATATAATATATAATATAAAATATAAAATATATATAATATATAATATATAATATATAATATATAATATATAATATATAATATATAATATATAATATATAATATATAATATATAATATATAATATATAATATATAATATATAATATATAATATATAATATATAATATATAATATATAATATATAATATATAATATATAATATATAATATATAATATATAATATATAATATATAATATATAATATATAATATATAATATATAATATATAATATATAATATATAATATATAATATATAATATATAATATATAATATATAATATATAATATATAATATATAATATATAATATATAATATATAATATATAATATATAATATATAATATATAATATATAATATATAATATATAATATATAATATATAATATATAATATATAATATATAATATATAATATATAATATATAATATATAATATATAATATATAATATATAATATATAATATATAATATATAATATATAATATATAATATATAATATATAATATATAATATATAATATATAATATATAATATATAATATATAATATATAATATATAATATATAATATATAATATATAATATATAATATATAATATATAATATATAATATATAATATATAATATATAATATATATAATATATATATATATATATATAGATAAACTTCTTCAAATTACTTTACTTATACGTATTTTGCATGTGTATTGAGTGTGTGTGTTTGTTGGTATTTTAAAATGAATATTTTGATTTTATATTTGGGTTAGAGAGGTGTAAATAATTACATGAGTGACTTTTGTATGCCCTACTGTTGGACCAGATTTCTCCTCTTGCTCTTCTGTGTGTTGGGTCGGATTTGCCTTGTTCATCTTCAATGTTTCGTTGTATGTAGTGTGTTGGATCTGTTGGGCTTCGATGGTTCTTGTGGAATTTGCTAATGGTGTTATCTCGAGTAGACGTCGTCATGTTGATACGCTGGACTCTTAGTCGGTCAAGAGTTTTGGTTTCGTTGACTTGGTTGACGATTCGTTCGAGATGAGTGTTCTTTTCTGCGATCTTGTCAAACATCTTGGTGCTCATGTCACTTTATGTAGCCTAAGGATTTCTGAATTGTTGATATCAGAAAATCGCTGGGCATCTGCTTCACTACTTTTTTGTGGAACATCTTGGTGCTCATGTCGTTTTATTTAGAATATTATAGATTTCTGAATTGTTGATGTCAGAAAATCGTTACTGCATCACTTCATCTCTATGTGCGATGGAAGACATAATAATTTGACTTTTTCTATACATTTTCAAGATCAATGTTGAATATTGTTTTCTGCATCTTGTTTCTGGCAGTTGTAGTTTTATGATTAAAATTCAATCACTGCAATCTACCTGTGCTTGGTATAAGAACAAGTTTGCTCCTAGTGCATCCTTCTACGTCTTCAAATATGCTGCCACTCTGCTTCATTTCTTCGTTTTTCTTTTCTTTATTTGAATCTGCTGGACATCTGCTACACTTCTGTTTCTTGTTGATAACATCCAGAGCTCCTTTCACATGTCCCCATTAAAGTCCCAAGACCCCAACGATTATCTATGCGTCTTTTGAGTATCCAGCGCTGTTGGTCACTCTAAATAAAAATGTTTGTGCACTCGGATATTTTAAATTTACATGAATATTTTACAAACAATAATTTTAATTTTGTTTTCAAACTATTCCAAATATGTGGTGTCACACTACTGGTGTGGTACTAATTTATGTAATCTTAATATAATTTTCGTATAATATATAATTGTTCATGTAACATGGCGTGTGCTAAATGATTGATTTTAAAATACTTAAATTACTTGAAATATAGTGCGCACATTATTTAAAGTATTACTATTTAGTAAGTCATAAGCATCCCCATTCAATCGTAACCTAACGCATTTAATAAATACATTATTCTCTGAATCTTGAATTCCAAGCTTCGCAGCTTTACAACCTTCAATAAATCTGTAAATTTCTGTTTTTAATAATGGTGAATCCGTTCCAGAAAAGCAGGGAACCAAATAACGTACGAGTTTCAAAATATTTTCCGTACCCATTTTGATTGTCGACAGTGTAATTTACTATTTCTTAATATGTTTCGTGGTATATTTGTCCTTTGTTTACCTTTACTTATGACATTTTTTTTTATATAAATTTTTACATTTTGAAAAATAATTAATGTTTCATATTTTGATTTTAAATATTTTATATTGTATTTTTGATTTAATAATTTATAAATTATTTTGTAAATTATAATTTCATAAATTATTATATACTGATTTTTTTTTTTTTTTAATAGTTAGAATGTGTAAATATTTTTTATTCAAAACTTCAAAAACTCACCATTTTATATTTGGGTTTTTTACGTCCTTCTTCCTCCTCCCTTCGTTCTACGTCCTCCTTCCCACTCTCGGTCCTTGAGAGGTTGGTACCGACGTACCGGTTGATTTATTTTACATTTATTTATTTTACACTTTAATTAATCAAGACACTTTTTATACCCTACACTAAGAGTGAAAGGGTATATTCAGTTTGGTACGCCGTTTGTAACACCCAGAAGAAAGCATCTCCGGTATGGAAAAGTATATATATTCTTGATCAGCATGACCTCCTGAGTCGATTTAGCGATGTCCGTCTGTCCGTCTGTCTGTCCGTCTGTCTGTCTGTCCGTCTGTCTGTCCGTCTGTCTGTTGAAATCCCTAAGACTTTTAAAATTGAAGAGCTAGATAAATGAAACTTATAACTTAGATTACTCATATACCTACGCTGTATGTGCGAAAAAATTGGCGAGATCGGTCCATGGTGACCTATGATCCGACCACTTATGTTCAAATACCACATATAAAATGTACATATAAAGATCAATTTTTATGTATACGTGCTTAGGTAAACTTTGTTGGTCAAATATATATTGACATCATGCTCAAATACATGATAATAATGTTTTCCGGCGAAAAGACTTGTGGTTCACAAAAAAAAAAATCGAAATTCGGTACACCTACCCATTTGTAAATATGGGTATCAAATGAATGGAAATTCTTCAGCGATTGAATGTTTGTAGTTATTTTCAGGATTCGTATACCCTGGTGACCTATATATCACTTTGAATGGTAACCACACATATGTGTAGGGTATTTATAGTCGGCTTAGACCGACTATAATTTTGATAATCCTAACTATCATAATTACACCTACTTTAAAATTTCCCATGTGATCTAACCTTCCCAACTGGTTTATTTTTAGATTTGAAAAGACACTTTTATTAATTTTAGAGTTGAAAAGACACTTTTACTATTTTAGTACCTCCACTTGAGGTTGGTTAAACTACAATCTTTTAAATTGCAACTAAAGGTATTAACAATACCTTCGTTGCAAGCTTTTCTTAAATTCTATTCTCACTATGTTCTAGTGAGTTTTCACTTTCACTCAATTTTGGTGTACGTGACTTTTGAAGAAAGTCCGACTTGCAGTTTTTGGCTGACACCAATTGCGAAATAACAGAATTGTTGGCAATCGCTGCTTTGCTTATTTTAACATAGACCCAAAATTATGCAATGGAAAATTGTATTGCAAGCCTCTTGAAAGAGGTGTGGTCTAAGTAAAGCTTTAGCGCTTTGCCAAATTATTGCCAGCTTCTGTTAACTATGCAAGCTAACCTGAAAGAGGTGTGTCTGTGCAAAGCTTAGCGCTTTGCCAAATTATTATCATTCTTGCCAACGTGAAGCGTTGGGACAATGCTATGAATATGTTGCTAATATGTAAAAAAATATGTTGGCTGTCCAAACAAATTTGTTTTCTGCGCCCCACTAACGTGGAACCTGAGTGGCCGACATACCTCGGGCAGTCCTGTGTTGATTTATAATTCTGTCTGAACGTTGTGACATTTAATAATAAATTTCAAAATTTTGTTTTGAAGGCAAATATATAAACAAAAGCATTGTTAATGCGGAGCCTAACGGAGATTGCAGTAGCCGAAAGGTCGCCGGTTCAAGCCTGGACTGGGGATAACAACATCTTTTCATAGAAACATTTTTCTATACCGTGCTACCTCTCGTCAGTAAATGGCAAACCTACGAGAGTAAAACCATTGCCTATGAAAAGCTCTCACCCGCCGTTCGGATTCGGCAATAAACTGTAGGTCTCACCACTTTGAGTACAAATATAACACGCACAGCTCAAAATGGTGAGAGAGCTCGGCCGAAGTTCTATACAGGACTGTAGCGCCAAACTATTACATTATTATTATGTCGTCGAAAAAGGCATTTTGAATTATAAAGCGAGCACTGGTGTGAATGTTACTAACATTGCGACAACGAATTTATTTCATTATCACAGGTTCGAATCTCGGCCGTGGTCCTAATTTTTCTTTTCATTTTTTTTTTAATTCTTTTTTCTTCACTTTTTTTAATTTCTATTTTTTTTATTATTAATTTCAATAGCTAGAAGTATTTTTATTGTGACAAAAGTTGGTTGCTTCATTATTTATTTATCTTTGAATAAATTTTTTCATAATTCGTAAGTAATAGTTACAAAAAAAATCAGAAAGAATAAAAAATAAAAAAAAAATTGGAAAAAAAAATGCCCTGGCCGAGATTCGAACCTGCGATTCTGAACTAAATTTAGTAAGTATGGTTTACAATTTAACCTTTTATGGTTTAAAATTATTAAATAAACTGAGATTATACTATTTGAGTTTAAATTTTAAACCTATTAAATAAACAGACAAATAAACTATTTGAGTTTAAATTTTAATACAATCGGATTAAGTTTAAATTTTTAAACCATTTGGATTATTTTATAAACTAAAATAATTACATTTCCATGTTTAATAAGAAATATATTAAATTTCAATCTGAGAAAGTTTAAAATCGGAGAAATTTAAAAATTAGACATAAAAGTATTGAAATCATCTGTAATCCAAAGAAGGGTTTAAAAAATAATCCAACATTTTTTACCGTGTATTTATAATCTTCGGACACATGATCATGTATCACCTAGTATAATTAATTTTCTAGGGAATAACCTACGAGACTTTACTAATATACACTAAGAAAGCAAGATGTTTATGAAAGTCTTGCTGCAACTATACTTTTAAATTTACGCCTTGTAGCAAATATTCAAACATCCGATAAGTTTCAAAAAAGTTGCAGCAAAACTATTAATATATTTTAAATATGACATATATGGAGATAGTTACGAGATGTTTGCCACAACAGCAATGAAAATTTAGATATTTACAGTTGACTGTATTTGACATTTGACTACCATAAAAAAGGAAAATGGCGTACTTTTTCCTTACGCTCGATTTATCCACAACAATTTAAGTAAATAAAATGGTGTAAAAATGTGCCAACTCAAATACTACATTTTAATGGTAAAAGTGAAAATAAAATATCCTGTGATTTAAATTATCAACACGTTATGGAAAATATTTCTTTTCAGAGTTTACTTTGATGGCAGCACCGCCGGTCGGACTTGGTTCTTCTGAGAAGAAATCTCAAGTCGTTGTAAAATTTTGCTTTTGAAGGATTTATAAAGACGATGACGATGTATACCAGGATGTACCATGTACCAGGATATTGTTTTAATTCTACACCCAGAAAAAAATCATGGTAAATTGATAGTATTTCAATAGAAAAACAAAATTTATACCATTAAAATTGGTCAATAGGATGCGTCCCATCAGTTCAGTATTATTGAAACTCTTAATACAATGTGTGGTTGTACCATACATTTTATAATGTGATATTTTAATGTCAATAAGAAAGACCTATAAAAATTTAATGATACGTATTAATTTTATGGTATAGTCGAATTACATTTTCCTAATAATTTATTAAAACAAAAATGTATTTTAGTCAATTTATTGTATATATTATTTAATTTAATGTCGAAATTGATATTCACTTTTACAACACACACATAAAAAGACACTTCTTGCTGCAAAAGGTTATAACACATTTAATGTTTGCTTTGGTTTCCAATAATTGATTGTAGTACTTGAGTCTGCAGTTATTTTTGAGTCCGTTGCCATAATAGAAGTTCGATGTATTATTTATTTTCTGTAATAAATAAAAATATAAATAAATATATAAATATAATTTATTTACATTAAATACATTGAGCACTCACCAATGTCGCGTTTAATAATGTGGATTATAACAAAAAAATACATGCGACCACTTTGAGTAAACACGCAGAATGACGTACAAAACGAACATTTTTGTATTCGTTTTATGTTTATAGGAGGAAACCATTAAAACAACAGTATTTATTCTATTTAAAATAATAATATTGAACTATTTAAATTTATGGTACTGAATTTTTCAAATACTATTGAATTTTTGAGAAAACTTTTGATTTTTAAAGAAAAAACTATTAATACATGAACCATAAGATCAATGGTCGTACCATAAAGTACTTAATGGTACATTTTCTTCTGAGTGTACTTTTGAAAATTTTCATAAAAAATAAAACGTCAAAAAGCTGACTTTAATTTTAAAGTTGACTTTCGCCATTTCTTTTTGAGATACATCCTTTTGAAATAAACTTTGTTTACAGATGACCACTCTAAAATCAAAATGTTGTTCTATTAACAAAAACAGTCATGTCACAAGTTTATTTTTGATTAAAAAGTATTGCTGTTGCTGCTACAAGCTTCGTATTAAAACATAAGATCTTGTTAATTTACAACAGTCTTATAAATACTAATAGATGGTTATATTAAAGAAGTCTTATTGCTATCGTAACAGGACTGTTGTTAATATTTCCAATCAAACAATTAAAATGACCGCATTAATGTATGCCAATTTTGCTCTCATCGATTAGAAACCGTTGGAAAAAAGGATTATTTTTAAAAAAAAATTTATATTTAGTTGGAACTATTTCTGTAAATTTTAATGGTATTTTGTAAGATTATATAGCATGGATTTAATTTTCATGACTGCTAATAATAACTCATCACTAACTTATTTTCATTATCAAAATTTTTAACAGAAAAATAAAGGATACAATAAAAATTGTTGTGGTTGTTAAGTACTACCTGGTGTGAAATATCTCGATATCACTGTCGACATACAGCATCTAAAAAATGTATCTTGTATGAGCCCAGTGGCACCATCCTGACCAAGTGGCAAATTTGTTGTAGTTTTCAATATTGGCTATCACATTTTTTTCTGACCGACCGTATTCTGTTCACGCAGTTATTTTATTTTCATGTGGAAGTTCAAAGCCTACTTTAAATTTAACGACATCGCTTAGAATTCGAAATAAATACTATCGAAAGTGTGTTTGCAGGGCAGGGATGATATTACTATAGTGCTTGTACGTAAGTGGTAGACATAATAAGATACGAAAACGAATTATTTTGTATGGATAATTTTATTTGATGAACATTACGTAAAAAATATTATATTTTAGACTTTATGCAATTTTTGAAATATAAATGTGTATAATATTATTGTATTTTAAATTATATACAAACATTATTGATTGAAAAATAATTAAATTATTTTAAACCCAAAAGTATTAATAATTTTTAAAAAGGTTTACAATTAAAATATATTACAGTTGTCCAACTTCGTACAAATAGGCGCCAAGTAGTTTAGTCTAATTAAATAAAAAAAGAAAAATTTATTATATAATATAATTACATAAATATTATAATATCGATGGCTTATATTCAATAGTTCCTATCTACAATTGCTTGTATTCAATAGTGCCTATTTACAATTGCTTGTTCCACTTAATTTGAAATATTTAGTTTACAAATGTGGAAAACACTTAATAAATTATTGTCAATATGTCTTATTTCAAAAATTATTCTTTTCGAACACCTCAAAAATAAACTGAGTTTTGTGGAACCCATTAAACACAAAAAGTCAGTATTGAAAGAGGACAAAAAAAAAAGGTCACATTAAAAATAATTAAAATTATGTATATTGTCAAAGAAAAATAATTTGAAAGTAATAAATAATCTTTCAATCTCCGTAAGTATATTAAAATTCAATTTTAAAAATAAAATATGTTACTTTAGAAATATGGGACGGGCAAAGCAGATGTCAGATCATTAAAATGTTAAAAAATTATCAAAGGTCTAAGCCATCGCAAATCAACCAAATCTATTGGAAGGTCACATTACATTACACAATGCATTTCTGGCTCCAAAACAGCATTTTTTAAAAGGTAGACCATAGAAAACTGTCATGAATGTGGGTAATCACATATCAAGTCGGGAACTTTTTAAGCCAGCTTTAGTAATTCAACTAAGTTAGGAGTCTCCATTTCAACTTTTATTTTATTTTTAAAATTGAATTTTAATCAGCTTTATCGTGAATAAAATTCCTCAGGGAATTTTTACCCTTGGTGGAAAATAGATATCGTGAATAATATTCGAAAAGGGAAAAAATGGGGAATATCTTAATTTTTCACAACATTTTCTTAAATGAAAAACTACAATTAAGATTCATTTTATATACTTTTAATTGCAGTTTAACATAATTTTAACTTCAATATTTATTTTCAAAACACAACGCAATTTTATCCAACAACACTGTTTGACATTTGGCAAAATAGCTCATTTAGCGTTGCCTGGGCTCTCATCACGTAACTTAAAAACGATCGTCGTTGAAACGATAGTCACAAAACACTATTGTTTTTGCTTATGTAAGACTATCGTCTAAACGATATCGTTAGACGATTGTCGTCATACGTGATTAGAGCTCTGATGTTCAGTTCTAATTGCAAATTAAACTTTTATTGAGTTAAAAAATGTGAAATTTGTGCATAAAAGTATAGTTAATGCAAATAATAAAGATCTGTATACATATTTTATATCTGAACTATTATTTTACAACTTTATTATCTGAAATGATAAAGATAACCAAAAAAAAATCTGTCCATATTGTAAAACTGCATTCGAATTTCGAACAAAATTCCGGTGGAATTGCTGTTCCTGGGAGATTGCCGATACCAAAAAATTTTACCTGGGAACAAAAAATTTCGAGGGAATAGAATATTCCCCAAGTCTTCACGATAGGGCTGAATATATTTACGGACATTATAAAATTATTACTTTCAAATTATTTTTCTTTGAAAATATATAAATTTTTAATTATATCTAATGTGACCCTATTTTTGGTCCTGACTTTTTGTGTTTAAGGGGTTGTACAAAACTCAGTTTATTTTTGAGTTGTTCGCGATTTATATTTTTGAAATAAGACATATTGACAATTATTAATTACAAGTGATCGCCACATTCGTAAACTAAAAATGGTCGAAAAATTTCAAAATAATTTGTACTAGTTAAGTTAAGACTAGTTTTTCAGTGTTAGTTGAAGTTTAAACTTAGTTTAACCCACAGATGTCGGTGGGTTAAACTACGTTTAAACTCTCGATGTTTTTGGCAGAAAAATGTGAGATGCGCTCTTTACGATCATTTTTCTGTCCATCGGTTTCCATTTTATAAGTTTTCTGCTATTATTTGTTGCATAAAGTAACAATGAACGATTACACGCACAAATTTGCACTAATATTTATTATTTCGTGCATTATACTATTCTAAATTATATTTGTAATTTCTTGTAAATTTCGTAATTTTCGCAACTTAAATATCAGCTGTTCCGAATGAGAAAAATAATCCTCTTCTTCTTAAATGGAATTCACAATCGATAATTTGCCGATGCTGCCATATGTTAAGCGCTGATCTGAATAACACTTAAACAGCCACTGAAAAACTGCTTGTCTCACGTAGTGAGTAAACGTAGTTTAAACTAATAGCCCTATTCTGGCATTGTGAGCACTCACAAGTCACATCTCAATGAGAGGTGTTTTTCTTGTTAGAATAATTGTGATCAAAGTCTCAACTTTATATTCTGTCAAAAATCTAACAAAAAATTTCTCCAAAAATACACACTGTGGGGAAGAGAGTTTTATGTCATATTTGATGTTTAATTTTCACTTAATTTAAAATAAATGTAAACAAACAACATAAGAACATAAGAATTTCTGTTTGTACGCAGTTTTGAAATTAATTATGCATTTAAAATGCATTTTAATAATTTAAATGGTACCAATATATGGTCTAAGTTTGTGAAATTTCATTTAAAGTAATGTGTTATGACCGATTTACATTGTATCTTCTGCGAGTCTTACTGTATCGCCTAGGGTTGCATTTTTTTAAAATTTTCATATAAAAATATCAATTTTTTGAAAAAATGCAATCCTGGGAGATACAGTGAGACTCACAGAAGATACAATGTAAATCGGGCATTAAGTGTTTGATGTATTTTAAGTGAAAAAGCAGCGTCTTCGCATATAGGAAATATGCCTACAATTTTTAACTGCAGTTTCGGTTTTCTAGCGGCAATTTTTTGATATTTTGTGTCTATCCGGGTTGTTACTCTTCCTTAATTAATTAAAAAACTGTTAAACTAATTCGTATTAAAATATAATTTCAGATTTTGTTTATACGTTGTGATCTGCCTCACAATGTTCTTAATTATTGTGACCCTCTCAGCATCTCAACCTTTGCCAGAATTTTAAAACATCTCAATTTGAGATTCACCGCAAACTTTCTGAGGTTTTTGACATAAAATTGTGAGAATTTGTGATGCTCGTTAGAATAGGGCTATAAGTTTACACTACTTTACAAAATTTAAAAAAAAATCGCTGTGACAAAAACTTCATTATAAAATTATTTTCTCCAAAATTGACATAATACAAAATCCTATGGATAGGTTTTGGAGATATAGTCTATCGAATTTGGAGGTCATTTTTTAAAAAAATGATCAACATTATTGTTAATATTTCCAATTTGATACTTGAATAATTAATTGAATTACTTACAATACTTTTATCATTGTTTTGTAATCGGTAATTGAGCGAATGGAAAGTTCAGATAATTTTAATTTTGTGGAGTTAAATAAAAGATCTGGAATGGCAAACTATAAAATCTTATTTCCAATTCGACGCTACAAAGGATACTGGGCTGAGGCCATGATATTTAACTACCACTAATTCCATGTAAGAGAAACAAATATGGACATTGAAAATTTCTATTCAATAACATATCTAAAAATTAACATTTTATTTGTTTAATCGAAATACGTACGAGCGGAGACTAAAAAAAAAAAAAAAAAAATAACACTCGAACCCCTGTAACCGTCCAGAAACCGAAAACTGTTTGACTGCGTTGACTTGCCATTATGTCGCTCCAAATTGCCGGCCATCGAGTAAAAATATGGCCAGAGCGAAATCTCATGAAAAGTGTGCTGAGCAGAAGTGTGGGTTGGCTGGGTTGTTTGCCTCGGCCTCCTCGGTCAGAACCAGCTCCAGCGCATGCTGAAAATGTGACAGTGAGCGACACGATTGCGCTATGGGCTTCATCAACTTGTGCTCGAGTAGACAAAAGGGCAGCGCGTTGTTGTTGCAGAAAAGCGTCACCTCATCCTCACCGGTGAGCGGCACCTCATTGTCGACAAGTATCACCAGCTGATAGAGTTGCAGCGGAATGCAGCCGCGGGTGCTGTGTCTCATCCAGTACTTTGGAAATTTGGAGCGACATAATGGCAAGTCAACGCTCATTCCGTGCGCCACGAAGCAAGCGACAGACGCGCAGTGGACAAATAAATTTAAATAATTAACATTTTATAATTTGTATACATATTTTTGTTAATTTTATGCTTTAACATTAAAATATGTTTTTTATTTGCAATGTGTACAGTAGTTTCTTGTTAATTCGTGAAGTTCAGCAGCACGTTTCTGTAAATGAAGCGATAAAATTGTCGATTTCTGTGACGTTATAATTGTTCAAATGTCAACAAAATTATACAATATGACTCGACAACTTTGATCGACAAAATTATAGAAACTACCTACAGATCTTTTGCCAGCTCCCACTTGTTGTATAAGTAGGTAGCTGGCGGCCGTCTCCAGCACCCCGGACTTAAAGCATAAACATAAAATGACGAATTACAGCAAAAATTCATTAATTAATGCAAAACAAAAGATTTTTTCACACAAAGAATTTCATTCCGACACAACAATGCATTCGTAGAAAGTATCAAAAATCTGTCAAAAAATCCGCTACGACGGGACTCATCTTCCATAAACAGCATTTCCTCCTAATTTTGTTCGAAATCGAGTTCGAATACATTTTTCAACTGCCATCTTAAAATGGTTATCTTTAAGTTGTAAAATAATATTTTGGATACAAAATATGTATAAATATCCTTATTATTTGTAGTTATGTAGAAATGTATGCTACATTTCACATTTTTTAACTCGATACAAGTTTAATTTGCAATTAGAACTGAACATCAGGAAATGCTAAGATGTTTTGTCAAATGCCAAACAATGTTGTTGGATAACATTGCGTTGTGTAAATAAATATTGAAGTTAAAATTATGTTAAAAACAATTAAAAGCATATTTAAAAGACACTTAATTGTAGTTTTTCATTTAAGAAAATGTTGTAGAATTATGTCAAGATTTATAAAATGAAGATATTCCTCATCCGGTGAAGTTTTGCGGTGGTTGAACATATCTGTAATTCGTGCAGAAATATGTAATTAATTTTTAATTAAATAATTTGTTAAACAACGGTAAACATTCTGGAGGTAATTTTACTCACGATAGGGCTGATTCAATACAAAACAAAGAGAGAAAAATAGTTTGCTCAGTAAATGGCACTATTTTTGTATTATTGGCAATGACCCGCAGAATTCGAATATATTAATTAAAATATTCTATGGATAGGTTTACGAGATATCGGCCAATAACTTTTGAACAGAGCTTTCAAAAAGGTGGTCACATATATTTGCAAATATTTCGCGTTTTAAATAGCGGTTTTGATTTAATACCAATTAAAAGATAATTTAAAATCCAATAAACATTTCTCACATGAAATTGGTTTACTGGTTTGAGAGAATTCGATAGAAGAACACGAAAAATTTAATTTTTTTCGACACAAATTTAAATCAAAGGTGTATTTAAAAAATTGGGAAAATCTAAAAAGCGAGATGATTCACAGTCTGTGGTATTCCAAAATTAGCCTGTACCTTTTTAAAGAAAACGACGTAAAAATAAAATAAATCTATGGATACATTTTGAGGTAAAAGAAAATCATATAAAGCATTATAATTGGGTGTAAACTAAATAATAACATTTTGTGTTTTTATATCCTACACCCATGGGTTATACTATGTATATGAGGATATTATAGCGCATCAGAGAAGACATGGCCGGTATGAAAAGTACTTTTCGAGCCGATTTAGATGTGGCCGTCTGTCTGTCCGCCTATACAGGATAACTTGATAAACACTATTCCGAATGCGATGAAATATAATTTAAATATATTTTAGTAGAAAAGTAATTTGAAGTTCGAAAATGAGTCAAATTAGTCAACATACTCAACTACATCCCATACAAGATATGGGTTTACTTTTTAGGATCTCGTAAAATATTCAAGATAAAGTTAGAAAATTAAAAATTAGTTACAATCATTTATCAATACACACCCAGAAAAAAATTCCCTCAAATCCCATTAAAATTGGTCAATAGACAATTATTGATTTAATAGTATACAAAAAATATATCTTTTCATATAAACTCAATGGCAATGTCGTGGTATTTTCTAGTATTTAATGGTATTTTCCGATTAAAATAATAATTTATCCTATTGAATATTTTTAATAGTAAAAAACTATTATTTATATAGTATTTTTTTCTGGGTGCATGCTCAAAAACAAATTGGCGTGATTGGACCACATTTTTCTTTTTTATTTGTATGCTTATTTATATAGCAGTCAACTATAATGCTTTTACATAATTTATTTCATCCGCAAATACATTTTCGTCATTGATAGCTCAATTTCTTCGATAGAGTGTAGACTAATTTTGAAATATAGTCGTTGTAGAACTAAAAGTCAACCAGTACATTTTCGAAATGCCAATTATTCATTTACAAAATTCTTTATATATCTTTAAATTTCGGATCGATGGGCTCAATACTTGTACTAAATATGAATATATGAATATATCAATTTGTATTTTAACTTTAAAAGTGTATCAATTACTATTGTAATAAATACTAACAAAGTTGAAATTTCAGATTTTCATCAAAATGTAGTTGGTGACTTTTCGTTCTACAACGACGATATTACAAACTGTGTATATTTTACATTCTCGATTTTTCCGGTTTTTTAAATGATTTTTAAATTAAAATGTTTATCGAAAAAATACTTCTTTCAAGTTCTTCTATCGAGTTCTCTTAAACTAGTAAATGAATTTAAAAATGTTGTGAGACATTTTTATTGGATGTTTAAATACCTTTCTATTGATCACTATTGATCATGTGAGTTATTTGGAACGTGAGAAATTTACATATATATGTACATACACATAAGATGTCGGGACATTTTCATTTACGCCGTAGTTGAAAACGTAGTAGTGAATAATTATGTTTTGCTCCCAGTGTATGATTGCGACGTTTACTATTAGAATATAATGAAGCTTTCACGTTCTTCTAAAAAGTTGTGTTTTTTTATATACTCTACTAAATATGTATAAGCCCTCGATATTCAATTAACATACGCCTTCAATGTAGTTGTAAGTATCAATTTTTTCATTTTGTGAGTGGGCTCCATCATCACAAGCTCCTACTGGTATCAATATAACATTTTTTCCCGTAGCCTCTTGTAATGTAAGGGTCACTGGAATTGATCCACCTTCACGAGTCATATCAGGTTCAACTTTAAAAACATGTTGGATTGCTTTTTTAGCAGCTTCATAGTGGGGGTGATTTGGATCTTCGGTCCATGGTTTCCCGCTGCTTAATAAATTAACCTGAAATTATTCATATGTAATAATAATAAAAAAAAAACATAAAATTACCTTCAGTATATTTGGCGAACCACGTTCAGCCCATTTTTTGTTTAAATAATCTGTTACGCATTTAGTTATATGTTCAGGGTCCTGATGAGGAACCAAGCGAATTGAAAATTTTCCAATAACTTTAGCTGGAATAACCGTTTTAGCACCTGATTCGTAAAATGCTCCTTCAATACCATGAATTGACAAACTAGGATAACGCCATCTGTGCATTAACAATTTTGTCTTGTCTTCGTTATGAGGTAAAGATTTTGCTCCAATATCCTTTCTGAAATACAACATAAATTTAAATATTCTAAATGCAAATATGGCATATTTGGGCACAATACTAGTAAAAATAATTCAATTATTCAAAAAAATCCAATTCCAAATGTTTCTGCTATATCGGCCATTCCACGTAAAACCGGGCGCTTTTCAACAAAAATTGACTTTATGAGCTCCGAACTTTTTGAAATTTTACAGACATATTCTGTGACAAAAAATATTTGACACGTTTTTTTTATTAAAATAGTGTTTTTTTTCTGACGGTACAACTGTTTAACTGCTTAATAAATTCAAACATTTCGTCGATTTTCAACATTTTGCATATAGTTAAACTATTTTAGCACGTGAAGCATAAGTTCAATATTAAACAATTTGGTCTTATTTGCTCTTTCTAATGGTTTACTCGTTTTTAAAATTTCTAATACAAACATACTAAGAAATGATGGTCCGAAAGTTATAAAACCGATTTTGGTTTCACTATCACAAAACTACATCAATATTGAGTGCCCGGTTTGACGTGGAATGGACGATGTACGAAACTATATATTCTGAAATTAGTAGCTGTTAATAAAAACGTTGAACTAACCTTTTAATTTGAAAATACTGAAATAAAAAACAAGATTTGCTTAGAAATGGTAGGATTGCTTAAAAGCAAATATTTTTTTTATTAACATAACACTTTAACATAAAATTTAAACATAAATAAAAATTATAATAAATCAGAATTTTAATTTATTGATTTGTTGTTTCTAGAGTGAATAGAAAATTTGTAGAAAACTTGTTCTATACCGCGCTACCTCTCGGCAGTAAATGGCAAACCTACGAGTGAAAAACATTGCCTATGAAAAGCTCTCTCTCGCCGTTCGGATTCGGCATTAAACTGTAGGTCCCACCACATTGAGTACAACATTGTTAGTGGAGTACCTCAAGGGTCTATACTAGGACCACTTTTATAATAATAAAGTTTTAGCTAATACAGCTAGCTTGCACTTTCACAACACGAATGCTGGAAAATATTTACCCACTGAAAATAGTTGGGCTAGTGAAAAAAAGCATGCAGTTGTTTGATTGCAGTTTTAATCTACATTTAAGGTGATTTTTTAACAGATTTATATTGTTAATTACATTACCCATTCGATTGGAGGTTGATGCAGCAACATAAATAGTTCTACTGTATGATTGATAAAACACGATTTTTACTACTTCTACGATTGTGTTTAAATGTAACATAATTAAGAAGCTCAGGGGAATCCAGTCCACCTGTAATTAGTTGATGTATGTAAGTTATATCGGCATTCTGTCTACGTTCGCTAAGAGTCTATAAATTTAGTAGTTTCAGGCGATCTTCGTATGGAGGAAGATGAAAGTTATCTACCCAATTCAAACCCCAGAGAGAAAAACGTACAAAATTGGTCTGTACTTTTTTCAACTTGACTTGCATACTCCAATTGTGGACGAACTAGAGTGCAATATAAAATGAAAGTTGTTAGAGGACTATTAAATTCTTTAGCCCATCTCTTCATAAAACCAAATAATGATATTTACATATAATTTCAATATGTAAATTAAACGATAAGTTAGATTCAACAAAAACACACTAATATCTTTCATAACGACATGCTACAAAAATCAAAAAAGGTTTGCACACTTAAAAAAATCAATCTGTTCGTAAAACTAGAGACCAATCCATGGATATGTGCGTTCACCATTATTCTGCATCAATTCGTTTGCGGTTTTAAATTGCATTTAAAATGCAAGTGTGTACCATATTTTGAAATAAGTTCAAAAAATATATTTTTTGCGTCACTTTCAAAAACAATTGAATGCATCTTGTACCAGAAGCCCCCTTGATCGTGAACTCGAAAACGGATCCGCGATATCTATTCGCATCCGGGTTTGAATTGCAACAGCATATCACTTTTTAATATTTAGAAAATTTTATATTTTTTTGCTTCACTTTAAGGGATGGGATCTAATAGCAGAAACCTCATAGATGATGAATTCGAAAAACGATTCGCGATATTCGTGACGTTGCGGCTTTTTTTAAATGAAGCCGCGGCCGTTTGCCAAGATTTATCTTTAAAATTCCAAAACTTATATTTTTTTCTCGTTTGTTTATAAAATTTTTTCTAAGTCGAAATAGAAGCAATAAAATTAAAAAATAGAATAGATTCTATAAGTGCGTCTAAACGACGCGTCTGGCCGTTTGAGATGAAATTCAAACAATTTTCATAGTTTTCTAGAGCCCCAGCAGCATACGTCATCGATGTGTTTCGGCTATAACTTGAACGCGACAAACATTTTTCTCTTTTAGAATATAATTGTATTCTATATTTTTTTTTCAAGAAAATGACATGACTTACACTGTTCTGGATTATAGCTGAAACACATCCAAGTGTGTCTGCGGCGCTCTCTGACGTTGCGGCTGTTTTAAATAAACCCGCAGCCGTTTGCCAAGAATTATCTTAAATAAAATGTTTATAAAATTGTTTCTAAGTCAAAATAGAATCGACGATAATTGTGCCAAAAAATTCGTTTTTGTTTAAGTTTTGTTTGTTTTCTAATTTTTTCATAAGAGAGCGACGCATGTCAATAAAATGAAAAGTAGAATAGATTCAATTCGTGCTGCTGGACGACGCGTCTGGGCGTTTGACATGAAATACATACAATTTTTCATAGTTTTCTAGAGCCGCAACCGCATGCGTCTTTGTTGTGTTTCGGCTATTAAGAATCATATGGTTCTTAAAACACAACGTTTCAAATGATTTTAAGTCAGACTGAAGTAGTAGGACGTATTTTGCGTTAGTTATTGATTTATATCTTTACATCATCGGCAAAAATTAATAAATTTGAATAATGTTTTTTTTTTTTATAGTGATTATAATTTGCAAGAACAATGCAAGAAATGGTAATCTTGTTCGTGCACACTAACTCTTTCTCTCGTCATTGATACTGCAAAACCGCCTAGCTACATTTTCGACCTACATTATCACCGACGATATGATCTTATTCTTGCAATATCATTCTTGCTCTTGCTGCACGATAATTGCAAGATTTTACTTTTTAAATTTTAAATAAGAGATGGTAGACAAATATCTGCATATAATTAATGAAAACGAATAAAGTTGGAACACTAATTGAATTTAGGTAACTTATTTTCTATATTATCAACGTCTTCAACCAACAATAAATTATTTTACTACACAAGAGGTTGGCAAAAATCCTCATTCCAAACCCACCACGTGGGTGCCAACTGAAAATAACCTGCCCAATGTCCTATTAAAGGATGGAGTTAGCCAAGGTCAGGAAGAATGAATGTCAGCCCATTGATAGTTCAACTCCCATCTCATGCTCTCTGACTATAGGTCTGAGGTCCTCTCATCCCTCCTTTCCTCATCCTAACTTTCCCTTCCACCTCCACTATCCCCTGGGCTGGATTAAGGTACCCGTGCTGAGAATCTAACCTGGCAGTGGGCTAAGTTTAAAAACTTGCACTGTCGCTAGCGGAGGTATCGGATACCTGGCGACCTCCGAACTTAGCTAGCCCCACCCGTATATAGCGGATCTCTGTGCGGGTGGTACTTCTCCGACACTCGTGGGACCTAAAATGAACGACAACAACAACAAAACAAACAAACGAAAAAACCGAAAGACCTGGCCTAGTCAGGCAAACTGGTATCGCCCCACCTGACAACCATGGAGGCGATACACCCATGGTGACTGACGATGTTATCGCAGAGACGATGGTGAAAGCCCTTCCGTTCTTCGGCACCCTGCACATTGACAGTGAGGAAGAGGAGTCAAACCCTCCCTCACAGGTCATCGCAGGCCCGGACACGGAAGAAGAGTTGCTAGCGGACTCCGATGATAACGACACGACGATCATCGCTGTACCTACACCGGTGACGGCAAAAACGCCAGAGGTACAAGGGATCATTGGGGTACCTCAAAAAACTGAGTGCTAGGATCAGGCAAGCCTCACTGATCGAGACTTGGCACTCAAAAAGAAGCACACGCAGGTGGCAAAAAGCTACGAACGGAGGGAGATCAGCAAAGCTCCAGCACTCGCTGCTTCAAACACCTGCGCCCCTAAAAACCCACCCCTACTTTCCCCTAAAAAGGCGAACAAGGGAAATGCTTCGGGGAAAAGGGATGATGCTTCCAAATCCAAATCGGGACCCAAGGTCGTAGGAAGAACGCAAGGAGAAAACTCCGAAACGGACCAAAAAGTCCACCAGTTTCGAGGCCACTCTAGCGGATCTACAAGTGGCCATCATTGAGGAATCGGATCCTGATGGCAGGATCAATTCGGAAAGATGGCTTCTTGTAGAGAATGAAGTCCTCAAGGAGATGATGGTGCGCGTCGAAGCCGGTATTCTAGGAGATTACAATTTCGACGGCGGAGGATGGTACAAAGAGGTTAAAGTCGTAGCATGCGGCTCACAGGGATCACTGGAATTTTTGACCAGTTCCATCGCCAAAATTGGTGAACTTTGGAAGGGGTCAAAACTGAAAGTGATCCCCAGATCCGCGCTACCACTTCGCCTCAGTATAGGCTATGGATTCCTCCTCCTGCAAAACATGAGGATGCATCCATAGTCAAACTGTTGGCGGCCCAAAACAGGGACTTTCCAATAGGCGGTTGGACGCTACTCAACGCACGGCAAAGCCATAATAACGGAGGGAAGGTGTTTCTCTTCGTTGTTGACAGGCATTCAGCGCGGCTGCTCGATGAAAGAGATGGCATGCTGAAGTTCGGGCTTGGGTCAGTGAGGGCGTGGACCGAGAAGGATGACGATGAAAAGGTGCAAAAAGTCGTACCAGTTGCAGGTAGTGCAAATTAATTTGCACCACTGCAAAGCCGCAACAGACGACCTAACGCAACAGACGACCTAATGCTTAGTCCAAGAACCCTGGATAGCACACAACCAGGTACAAGGGCTAAGATCGAAACAATACAATCTGTTTCACCCTACAAATGGAGGTAAGATAAGATGCTGTATTCTAGCTAGAAGAACACTAAATGCTTTCTTCCTACACAAGTACAGTAATGATGACACGGTGGCAATACAAGTTGAAAACAACGAGAAAACAATTCTCAGTTCAGCCTATATGCCATACGACAAAGAAGATCCCCCTTCGAGAGCAGTCCGAGAACTTGCAGACTATGCGAACACACGGAACCTGCCACCGGTGATCGGCTGTGACGCCAACACACATCATAGCCAGTGGGGTAGTAAGGATATCATCGAACGAGGTGAGTCAATCTTTGAATTTCTTATATCCTCGGACTTTATCTTGTGCAACAGGGGAGATCACCCCAATTTTCAAAATAGAGTAAGAGAAGAAATCCTTGACCTGACTTTAAGCAATAACACAGAACTAATTGAGTTCGAAGACTGGAAAGTGTCTTCTAAAAACTCCTTGTCGGACCATTTTAGAATACTTTTCAACATTAACTTCAAACCTAGTAAGATAAAACCTTTTAGGAACCCTGCGAAAACAAAGTGGTCAAACTATTCAGAGTGGATATCAGAAAACGTGCCGCACACATGCGAAACTTCTTTCCCTGACAGTATATCCATAGACTCCGCGGTAGACATGATCACGAAGAAAATGAATAAAGCCTTCTTAAAGTTTTACCCAATCTCTCGCCGTCACAAAACTACCAAAAATTCTTGGTGGACGAGTGAACTAAAAAAAACCAGAGAACAGAGGTTATAAAACTACATAACAAGGCCAGGAAAAGTAAGCTTGAAATTGACTGGACCAAGTATAGATCAGAACTAAATACCTATACGAAATCCATAAGGGACGCTAAATTCAACTCATGGAAAACATTCTGTGAAGAAATTGAAAAGACCAATGATGCAGCTAGACTACGTAGAGTTCTATCCAAGGACCCTGTAATACCCAGCTATATCAGACGACCAGACAATACCTGGACCTAATCAAGTCAAGAATCTCTCGCACTCCTAATGGAAATTCACTTCCCAGGATTTAGAGACCCTGACGACACGACCCCTACATATATCTCGGAGCCGATTTACAATAGACTCTTGGCACCGAATCACAATGAAATCAGCTCCGATGTAGGCAGTATGTTAACAGATAGAATGATAACATGGGCTATTAAATCGTTCAAGCCCTACAAATCCGCAGGACCGGACGATATAATACCAGCCATGTTGATACATGCTCTTCCAGCAATTGGTACATGGCTAAAGACAATCTTCAAAAGTTGTCTTAGGCTGGGGTACATACCGCTGAAATGGAAAGAAGTCACAGTGGTATTCATTCCCAAAGCGGGAAAGACAACACACTCTACTGCAAAGGACTATAGGCCAATAAGTCTCTCATCGTTTATGTTAAAAACGCTGGAGAGAATTCTTGACCAAAACATTAGACTAAAACTAAATGATAACAACCTATGCAGCTATCACCACGTCTACCTTAAGGGGAAATCCGTTGAAACAGCACTGCACGAGGTAATTACGACAATTGAAAAGAACCTACACTACAAGGACTTCACACTAACAGCATTTTTGGATATCGAAGGAGTGTTTAACAACGTAAAAACGGAATCCATAAAAACCGCTTTAGAGAAAGTTCAGGTAGAAACCAAGACAACACAATGGATCTATAAAATGCTAAACAACAGAATAATTATTTTACAGTTGGGTATTAGTAAAGCACGGAAAGCAATAACTAGGGGTACACCGCAAGGAGGGGTTATATCCCCCCTTCTGTGGCTTCTAGTAGTTGACGCAATCCTAACAATACTAAGAAATAAAGGAATAAAAGCAGTAGCATATGCAGATGATGTAGTAATTATGGTAAGCGGAAAATACCTTCCTACTATTAGCAGCATTATGGAAACTGCACTAATAGAACTGTCAATGTGGGCAGGACAAAACGGCCTACGAGTAAACGCTTCCAAGACTGAACTCGTACTATTCACAAATAAAAGGAAAATTGAAAACTTTGAGCTTCCAAAACTTGATGGCTGCACACTCGCTCTATCTAGTGAAGCGAAATATCTCGGAACTATACTAGACAGTAAGCTTCGATGTAAACGCAACACAGAAGAAAGAGTGATAAAAGCACTATGCGCTTTCTACTCATGCAAGAAAACTGTCGGTAAACGATGGGGCATGAGACCAAGTATAATCCACTGGATGTACACAGCGATCGTCAGACCCATATTAACGTACGGTTCTACTGTATGGTGGGAAGCGATAAAGAAGACTGCATTTCTTAGGGAAATGAAAAAAGTACAAAGACTGGCATGCACCAGTATTACAGGCGCAATGAAATCGACCCCACAAATAGGTATGGAGATCATGCTTAATCTTCTGCCAGTAGACGACTCCATTAGGAGTACAGCAGCAAAGAACGCGATTCGACTTAGAGAATCAGAATCAGCGCTAACTCGCCAACAAGCAATAGCCACCTTCAAGTCTTTACTGACGGGTCTAAGATGGAAATAGGGACTGGATCCGGCATTTTCTGCGACGCACTGCAAATTCACGAGTCATATAGACTTCTCGACGACTGCTGTGTTTTTCAAGCAGAAATATTCGCGATAGATAAAGCAGCACAGGCCATCCAAACAAAGAACATGGATCCATCGGAGATTACAATCTTTGTGGATAGTCAGGCTGCCATCCTAGCACTAGACAATGCGGTCATAAAATCAAACACAGTACTCAATTGTCGCCGATCACTCAACATACTAAGTCAAACCCATGCGAAAACCATATGCTGGGTTCCCGGACATAGCAATATAGAAGGGAACGAACCAGCCTATGATCTAGCGCGACAGGGTTCTGCACGTAGTATAGAGGATGTATGTTCTTCGACTAGGATTCCATTAGGTGTCCTAAGAAGGCATATTGACCTTAAAACGACGGTAAAAACAAACGCAAACTGGTCATCCAGAGACGACTGCATTATCTCACGTCGTCTCTGGCCACACACCAATGAAAAAAGAACAAAAAGCCTGATAAATAACAGTAAAGAAGCTACCTGCATCCTCATCGGCGTCCTGACAGGACATTGTGCAATCGGCACAATGGCGCACAGACTGGGCATCCCCGCGCCCGACCACTGCAGGAGCTGCAAAGATATTGAGGAAGAAGATTCAATCGAACATCTACTATGCGACTGTCCAAATCTCCAAACGCGTCGACTCCAGTACATGGGGAACAGGTTCTTTGGGGAACTGGAAGAAATAGCTGAAGTTCCAATTGAAAATCTACTAGGGTTCGTAAGAAGATCAGGTTGGTTTCGAAGAAACTAACCCATCGTTGTCAACATAATATAGTTACCACACAGATAAAAAAGGAACACAATGGACCACTAGGCCTCCGTGAGTGTTTGCTGATTAGTTCAGCAACACCCCCTTACAAACCTAACCTACTACACAAGAACTAAAAATCCAAGCACCATCTCAGAAATTAATTAAATTTTGTTGGGTGGTTTTATGACTTAAAGTTAAGAAAAACGCAAAATTTCAGTTTCCTAACAGTGGTTTCAGAGATATGAATGCTTGAAATATGAAAAACTCACAAAAGTTGCGCCAGCTTAACTTATTGTAAAAAAACTTTAAATTTAAAAGTGGTGTTCGGGTTCGTTCCAAAATTATTAATAAAAATGTTTTATAAAGTAGACATTTTCATACGAAATTTTGATTATGAAATTTTGTAATTATTTTCTTTGTAATGTTATTAAACTATAAAAGCCATTAAAATTTATTGTATAGATTTAAAAAAATATATATTTTGGGGTGACCATATTTGTTAGGTGACCGTAAATATAGATCTTTAGGTTGAACTTTACTTTACCGGCCGAACTGAAATATTATTTTTTTCTTCTTCAAAATATCTCCTCTGTTTGGATTCAAAAGTAAAATATATAAATTATAAACTGTGGTACCCTACAAAAATCGAAAAACACCATTCTGAAATTTTTACAGTTTGTTAGAAAAAGGATACTTTTTAACATATATAATTTGTTTTAAATTTACAAAAAAAGGGAGTTATTGAGATAATTTTATTTTAATAATATTATATTTATTATCTACACTCTCAGAAATATATTGTTACATTTTAACAATATGGGATTGTCATTTAATAAAAATGTGATTGTGTGGCAGCCCCGTATTGTGGCTTCGGCATATTTGTCAAAAAATTATTTTGAATTATTTAAAAAATTTTTAAACATCAAAAAATGTGTGTAATATTTTTAGAATTAATATTATCTATTCATTATTGTGATTAGCAGGACTATTTAACAACCAAATGTATCAATACTAATACTGCAAAGTATTGCATCTGCAAAGTTAGACCGTCGTCACATTTCTCTGAAAGGCCCAGCAAGAAGAATACATAGTTATTTGTTAAACAAGAACGGATTAGGCATTGTAAAATGTTGTCGATGTAAATTAACTAATTAATTAATAAATTATGCATGCACCATCGTATTTTATATTCTACAATTAAATTTTAAACTGCCAACTTATTTGTTTTTAAAATTGACAATTTCGATTGTTATCACCAACAATCTAATGACATTTTCAATATTAACAATCAGAATGACAAGCCGACAATAATTTGACAATCTGATCATGAGATCTATTTTGAACATCGACGTTGTTACAAAATTATCGGAAATAACAATATATTTCTGAGAGTGTAAAATCGCTCCATATCTTTGCATTCACAAAATCTTAACACGAGTCGTGCACGGGTCCAACTAGTATTTTAATATTTAGCTTGAAGTTAAATAAATAAAAACAATATTTTTTGAGAGACTAATATTTTCGATTTTTAAATAAATGCAAAATATTGTAAAATTAAATGAGTATGTAATTATATTTTAACTTTAGCTTGATGTAAAATAAATTCAGTATGTAGTAAAATTTAAAATAGATGTACTAATTTATCTACATATTTGAGGACGTACAAATGTATTCAAATGTTGCAGTTATACATTAAAATGATGTAGTTATTTTCCATACAAACATGTTTTTCAAAAAGATCAATGTAGTAAAAACAAAAAGATATAATTTGAACATAAATTAAATACAAATGTATTTATTTTTAAGACAATTTTATATATTTTTAATACAGAATTTTTTTTAGTTCCAGCCATATCTTTTATATGATATTTTCTTTTTTAATTTCAGATTAAACGAAAGTACTAAAATAAGAGCTGTTCATAAATGTATTAACTTACGATGCAATATTTTTGATTTCAATTGCACTGCAGGGTTTCAAATAATAAAACCAGAAATAGTAGTAAAAATTAGGACCAAAGATGTCTCATTTTTGTTTCAAATCTACTTCAGGACTGTTGAACTTATTTAAACAACTTATTTAGTTCTAAACAATTAACGTATTGAATTTGTCTCACACGACAAAACATTAGGTTTCTATTTGGATGACAAGCATTCGTTTAATTACCATATTAATCTCATAATTTCTAATGTTTCTTTTGTTTTACGCAAAGTGTATCATATTAATTACTATTTAGCTTTTGAAATCAGAAAGAAAATAGGAAATACGTTATTCATTTTCAGGAACTTCTCAACAAAATCTTCAAAAATTAAAACGATGTTTTTATAGAGTTATACGTTTTGTTTATAGATTACGTATTCACGATCATGTAACATCATCTGTAATTAACTTTCATGGTCTCAGTTTCGAAGACTAAAAAAACACGGGTCTTAATTTTGTTTTATAAATCTATTAAAGTCAATTAACCTTTGTAACTAATACAGCATTTCTAGAACTAGAACTTGATAATGCAAAGATCATATGTTGTTCGTGTTTCTAGATTGTGGAATAACGTGTTACCATATCATGAACGCAGTTTTTCTCCAACGTTAAAAAAATTTGCAACACTTATCAGAAGACGTATTTAATTTTTTTTTTTAAGTTGATAAAATATATATTGGTTTGTGACTTGACATCGTCTGATAATGCATATTCTTTCATATTCGCAAAGGTGTGGATATGTGGCTTTAAATTATTTTAGTATTTATATTACTACACTAAGAAAACAAGATGTTTATGAAAGTCTTGCTGCAACTATCCTTTTAAATTTACGCAAATATTCAAACATCCCATAAGTTTCAATAAACTGATAGCAAACATCCTGAATTCTTGGACATTTTCAGCAAAACTTTTGAGGTATTTTGACACTTGACTACTATAAAAAGGAAAAAGGCGTACTTTTTCCTTACGCTCGTTTTATCCACAACAATTAAGTAAATCAAATGGTATAAAAAAGTGACAAATCAAATATTACATTTTAATGGTAAAAGAGAAAATAAAATATCCTGTTATTTAAATTATCAACACGTGATGGACAATATTTCTTTTCAGAGTTTACTTTGATGACAGCATCGCCGGTCGGACTTGGTTCTACTGCGAAGAAATCTCAAGTCGTTCAACAATTTTACCTTCGAAGGATTTATAAAGACGATGGCGATGCATAACCAAGATACTGTTTCAATTCTAGAATAAATAAAAATTACTCCACGAATTCTAATGGAGTACCTTTTCCAAATATTCAGCATCTATCTTCCTATTTGTAAGATGTTTAATTGATAGTTGCTATTAGTAATAGTAAATTTGAAAAATGGTTGCTAGCAATATTTATCGTATTTAACGGATGTTTGAGAGTTGATTGTCGCAAAGACGATCTAAATAATTTGTAAATAACTTGATATTTCGGGTATTTCTGGTAATCATCTTTGTTTTCTTAGTGTACATTTATTATAGTTATAATAAATAATTTTAGTTATTTTGACATTAATATATAGTTGCAGCCAGTTTGGCCTTGATAGGCTTTAAGATTATGAATGGAATAAAAATAAAAAATAACAAGAATTATTAAAATGCATGTTGTAAATATATTTTAAATACTGACCGATACTACCGCCCTCTCTCATTTCTATAATTGTTTACATTTTGGGCATAGGCAATTTTTATACCCTACACTAAGAGTGAAAGGGTATATTCAGTTTGGAATGCCCTGAAGAAAGCATCTCCGGTATGGAAAAGTATATATATTCTTGATAATCATGACCTCCTGAGTCGAGGTCTGTTGAAATCACGATTACAGAAAAAGTAGAATATCTAGAGCAATGAAACTTTAGATTTAGATTACTTATATATCTAGCTGTCTGAATTGGCATGATCGGTCTATTGTGACCTGAGAACCGACCACTTATGTTCAAATACCTCATATAAAATTTACATCTGCAGATCAATTTTACTGTATACGTGCTTAGGTAAACTTTTTTGGTCAAATATATATTGACATCATGCTCAAATACATGAAAACAACGTTTTCCGGCGAAACGACTTGTGGTTCCCAAAAAAAAAATCGAAATTCGGTACACCTACCCATTTGTAAATATGGGTATCAATTGAATGGTAATTCTTCAGCGATGGAAAGTTTGTAGTTATTTTCAGGATTCGTATACCCTAGTGACCTATATACCACTTTGAATGGTAACCACACATATGTGTAGGGTATTTATAGTCGGCTTATCATAATAGCACCTACCATGTGATCTAACCTTCCCAACTGGTTTTAAATTTAATTCCAAAAGCAGAACCATAAGGAATATTGAAATATCAAGGCATGCAGAATTATATTAAAAATCATGGTTGAAGTATATACAGGTTAAGTCATATTTCAAATATCAGGCGCCATTTACTTTTTTTGAAAACTGTTTGAAAGACTCGACATTTGTAAACGAAAAATTTAAAACAAAACATAAATGCTTTGTTTACAAATTCATAAAAAAAATTGAAACTTGGAATTTTAAAATAAATAAATTTCAACATTTTCCTAATTTTCAAGCTGTCTATGGGCTCCAGAAGAACACAACAGTTTATAACAAAGTGATAAAGTGAATTTGTGACATAACCTTGAAATAAAGTTTAAATTGACTATTAATTGTTGTATTTTTTAAATTTTCTTATTGACATTCTCAGCATAGTGTATGCCAACTAACTGTCTAGATGAACTAACCTGTATATACTTCAACCATGTTAAAAATATTCTCAATTTTTTTTAGAATAAAACCAAAATCTAAATAAAAATTCATATTTTTTCTTTGAATACAAAGTCAATTTTAGATATGTCAATAAAGGTGTGCAGTGTCAGAGAGATAAGTTAAATATAGGGCCTGTGCGAATAAAGACTAATTAACTAAATTCTGGCTAATATCAATAAAGCCTTGAATTGAAACGGTAGGTATTGAAACGGCAGTGTAGTTTGCTTGGGAACTTTGTTGGCAACCACGATTTTTTTAAGACCAATGTTGATTATGCAGAAGTTACCCTATATGTTCACACAAAAAAAAATCATTTTACCATCAATCAGTATTTATAATATTGATAATTTCATTTATTGAACTAAAATCGTATTTTTCCGTTTTTTCATTTTTAATATTTTTTATAACATCAAATTTCAAACAAAAATTTGTCTCCATTTACACATTTACGTATTTATAATTCTTATAAGATTTATGATATTTAAATTAATATGGTTTGATCAACCAAATTCATCAGTATGGTGTACACTTGATCATTTATGTGATCAAATGGAGTCTTCGCATAATTAGCAATTAAATATTATAAATCTTATAAGAATTATAAATACATAAGGGTGTAAATGGAGACAAATTTTTGTTTGAAATTTGATGTTAAAAAAAATATTGAAAATGAAAATTGAAAATTTAAAAAATACGATATTAATTCAATGAATGAATTCACCTGATTGATGAATCCTGAGTTTCAGTGAAATTTGTTTGTGTGTTGGTGAAATGTTGTGTTTCGCAATGTTTCCCTGAAAAAGTATGTTTGTTTTTATATGAAATAAATTGTGCAAATAAAAAAGGTGCTTACATTTTTGATTTTTTTTTTAAATATTTAAACATGTCTAACAAATTAGTATTTTAAAACATTTTGCACAGCTTTGAAATGCTATCAAATAGTTCTACAGTAATTTTGTCAATTAGTCTTTAATAGCATTGCAATCGCCACGTAGAATATGGGTTGAATTGGATAAAGGAGCGTGGAACATTCAATATAACTAAAACTTTACAAATGCTATAACTCTTGACTAGGGAATACAATCCCGGGATTCCGATCATTTTCTAGTCCCGAAAATCCCGGGATTAAAAAGTACTAATCCCGGGATTGGCAAAAAATCACTATTTTGTAATAGTACTGCAAACGACACGATATAAAATTCATTCCACAGCTCTCAATACAAAACATGATATAAAATTTAGTATAAAATCAATGAATTTAATTTGAAAAGCTAAAACCAAAGTCTTATATACGAGATAAATCAATGAGATTAAAAAATTAGGTACTAGATACCAATAACTTAGAGAAATTTTGACATTGTATTATTATACGTTTTATTTGATTCGATTTATTATAATTTTTTTTAAAATAAAAACTTTTAAACCAATTGTTATTTTACTGTGTAGACAAATTTTAATGTATACAGAAATGCTAAAATTCAAATAAGTTTTTGAATATATATTTGGAAATAAATTCGAAAATTTTTAGAGCATTTTTGAAATATTTTGTTTGTATTTAGGATATCATAATATAAATAGTTTATGGGGGTTTGAACATAGTCAAACTCACAACTGATATTACAAACTTTTTTTATCGGTTGTACTTTCGGTCCCTTTGTGTTCTGTTTTTTTTTATAAACATAATGCAACAAAATTATTATTAATTATTAATGCATACTAAGTGTTTCTTTTTCGTAACTTTTTGAGAAGAAATCTGATAAAGACTATCTTGTGTATAAAACTCACAATATAATTTATTTTGTTTCTCGACGAAAAATGGGTAAATAGCAAATTTCAAAATATAGAAAAATACCAGAAGTTTAGTTATTTTTATCGTTAGTCTAGACAATATCTATTATCTATAAACTAAGTTCCTGTTAATCATTAACTGTGTTCCCGTGTTCTAGAGCCAAAGTTCTATTTTCTAAAAAAATAGAACTATATTTTTTTCTTTTTGCATATTTAACTTTTTCAATTATGAACATCATTAATAACCCAACAAACATGTTTGGCGCCAAACAACATTGATTTAAACATTTGAAATTTTTCTCTATGGGGAATATTTAAAAAAGTGTGTCGATTTTTCCTTAAACTATACTTAAGTGTGAAAAATCGTTTCACAACACAAAATTTAAATGCCCGATATCCCACACTTAAAGCCCTACCCATAATATGTATGTGTAAGCATAGGTCTTATAAAAATTGAACGAAAGTTTGCTCAAGTTGTGTCAATTTCTTAAGCAGTCCATAATATGAATAACCCAGTAGTAAATTTCAGGCGTAAGAAGCTATGCCAGCACTGAATCTCAATCAGGTAGAATTCCTTCACGACTAAATGATTTCCTTTCTTCTTTTTTTATATGAAATAAATATTTTTGCAGGACTTCCCTATTGGGAAACGAAGGAAAATGAAATCAAACAGGTGGCATATTTTTTTTTGTTTTGAAATCATATTGTTTTATAATTTTTTTTTTTAATTGAAAAAAAAAAATTCTAAATATCAAAATTAAATAACATATTTTTCGTACGGAATGTAGGACTTGTTTCGCTCTTTGCATAAGCTGACTAAGCTGTTATCGAAACTTGACGAAACTCTGTTCGCAAAGTACATGTTGGAGCTTAAGTTTTACTTAAGTGTGCTTTCTGTTAACTGAATATTTATGACAACAGAATATTACAAACTGACACTATCAAATCAAATTCGCCTTATTTTCGCGGAGTATTGTATATCAACCAAAATAAAAGTGACTCCTATCGGTCGGATGTTTACATTTGTAGTAAACATGTACTTGTATGGAATACCAGAGTTCGGAAAGTCACATAAATGAATACACATAATGACTCACTCATGCATAATCCGCATAAGTGAGAAAGCACATATTTAATTTTACAACACACGACATGAGTGAGTAAGAGAAAAAAATCCGACTTACTCTCTACTCATAAATGGATAATCATCGGAGAGTAAAATCTTTACTACTCATGAGTGCTGCCTTCAACTCATTTATTTTTCTCCTCACGAGGGAGCAGCATTTCACATTTTATCTTTTTCTCATACTCATAAAAGTACAAGGCCAAATTGTATAAACATGGTGCTCATTTTTTGTATGTATGCAACGAGTAAGCGGTGTTGCCAGACGAGTTGCGTTGAAACTTAAAATGTTTTATTTTATAAATAATGCTCGATTTACATTGGCTGCATTCAGCGATCTCAACAGTTTCGAAATTGCCGTTTATAATTATTTGACTTAAAATGTGATTGAATGTCATCGAATGTTATCGATAACAAAACATGGACAAGTCTGATTTAATGAATAAAATAGCACAATGGAAGAAGTTATTTAAAATCAATCCCAAATGATCCGTCTTCCGTCTGGAAATTAACAGTCACAAAAAAAAAACAGTTGGGAAGGTTAGATCACATGGGAAATTTTAAAGTAGGTGTAAATATAGTGTAATAATAGTTAGAATTATCAAATTATAGTCGGTCTAAGCCGACTATAAAAACCCTACACATATGTGTGGTTACCATTCAAAGTGGTATATTGGTCACCAGGGTATACGAATCCTGAAAATAACTACAAACATTCAATTTGATACCCATATTTACAAATGGGTAGGTGTACCGAATTTCGATTTTTTTTTTGTGAACCACAAGTCTTTTCGCCGGAAAACATTATTATCATGTATTTGAGCATGATGTCAATATACATTTGACCAAAAAAGTTTACCTAAGCACGTATACATAAAAATTGATCTTTATATGTACATTTTATATGAGGTATTTGAACATAAGTGGTCGGATCGCACATACAGCGTAGGTATATTAGTAATCTAAGTTATAAGTTTCATTTATCTAGCTCTTCAAATTTAAAAGTACTAGGGATTTCAACAGACGGACAGACAGACAGACAGACAGACAGACAGACAGACAGACGGACAGACAGACGGACATCGCTAAATCGACTCAGGAGGTCATGCTGATCAAGAATATATATACTTTGCCATACCGGAGATGCTTCCTTCTGGGTGTTACAAACGGCGTACCTAACTGAATATACCCTTTCACTCTTAGTGTAGAGTATAAAAATACTTTTTTTTTATTTAACGCGAACAACATGATGACTTGACTTGTGAAGTCCAGCATTTATGTGCACCATTATCACGTGCGCGTTCGGAAAAAAATATTTTGAATTTAAATATGTTTCAAATTAGTTTTAAACTTCAAAACGTAATTTTTTAACTGTCAATATTTAAGAATATTTCTTTTTTTCCCCATCTTTTTATTATTTTATAAACTCTCTTTTATAAATGCACTAATGCTGAAAACCAAAACCTACGCCCAACTCAGCCAACAAACATTAAACAAATTCGCAACGTTTTTCCAACTAACGCGATATTAAAACATAAATGTTGCATTGTGCAATCTCAATACGGGATTTTTTTTTATATATTTTTTAAATGTATTTCAATAACTTTATAATCATTCCAAGTAATGAATAAAAAAAAAGAATAAAATTTGACATAAATGTTAAAGTAGTAAATAATATTTATATTTGCATTTTTTAGCCTTTTTTTTAGAAATATATCAATACATATTGTCAACACTGATCTCTGCATATACAAACAACAAACTTGTGCGAATATAACAAGACAGCATCCAAGCTTGTGATCTTTTTATTCGAGAACTTACACGCATAGAAATATATTGTTACATTTTACAATACACCATTGCCATTTGAAAACTATATAAAATAATGTGGCAGCTCTGTTTTGATATGCCAAACATTGTTATTGTTTTCAAAATTTTGAAATGTTGTTCAACTAATTTCTTTAAATAATGTAAGTTAAATATAAAATTAATAAATATAGCCAAAATATTTAAATTTGTTTCGTTTTGTACTGTTTATTGCAGATAAGCTGCAAGGCTCGCATTGGAATCCAGAATGGATTGGAATCCCTTGATAAATGTTGATGGGTTGTTTTATCTATTGCGAATCAGCTAGAGATCATCCACACCTATTACTGAATGCAGTAGTGTTGCAAGTGAACTAGTAGTTCCCACCTATAATTGATCTAGCCTCTGCATATACCGAACATTCGTCTGTGACATATTGTCGTGCTAAGTGCTAACGTGCTACATTTACCAATTTTATTAGCTGAATCAGAGGCTTGGGCAAAATGAACCTTTGCAAAATCACCGGTATTAAAAGAATGAGATTATATACAATATGCAAGTTTAAATAAAACAACATATAAAATAAAAACAAATCTTTTGATTTATAACAATTTGACAATAAAATATTTCAACTGACAATTTCAATATAATTAAGAATGACAATATCTATTGTTACCAACAACAATTTAATACATTTTTAAATATAACAATTGGATATTCAAAACTGACAATAAATAGTAATTTAAAACACGAGATATTTGCAAACCATTTTTTCCCACATTTTTTGACCACCTTATTGAAAGCTCGGTAAAAATGTTATTGGTTGATATCTCATAAAATGATGCATAGAAAATTTTATAACCCACATTTTAGGTCATTTCCCATAATATGCTTGAGCATTTGTTGGCATATTTGGAATTTTTATTTAAGGTTTATGTCCATCGATAGGCACTTTAAAAACAAACATTTAATGTCTTTACATAGATGTACATTTTGACTTGTACATATAAAAAGTTATAGCAAAAAAACAATATCAATTATATAATTTTACACAACATTTCAAAAATACCACAGATGGGAAGATTCCAACAGAAATGGCAACAATGATGTTACACTTTGCAAGCCTGTACAGTGAGTAGATCAACGCATTCTCTTTGTCCTTGAACAAATATGAGTTGACGAAAAGTGAGAGTTTGTTTGTTGCACTCTCTCGTGTGTAATGCGGATGGAGAGGTGAAACGCAAAACTCTCTTGTGTGTAGCAAAATCTCTACTCACAAAACGCGACTCTCTTATGAGTTGTGAGTTTGCCGTGTATTTTCTGGCTACTCACTCATGAGGTGAGTAGCAACGAGAAAAAAATATTTTGCAAAACTCATGAGTTTGAGTGAGCGTGAGTGAGGATTTCCGAACTCTGTGGAAAACCACATTAATATATGAAAAGAAACACTTCTACGCAGACTGTAATACTTTTCTGTACAGTTTAATATATTTATTTTTAAAAAATTGATTTTTAACCCAAAAATCAGACTCCCGAAAGCTTCAAATTCTTGGAAATGTGTCTCAGACGATCATTTGGGAAAGTCCCCAGAAATACTGTGGATATTTTTTGGAGTAGAAATATATTAAAAATCACGTTTTGTAGATTAAATTCCAATTCCAGCTAGCACACCGGGCAAAAACAGATTTTTTTTAAATCATTGAAACTAATTTTAATTTATCAATAACTTCCGCAGTTTTTTGATTTAATGATAATGATTAATAGAGTTGGATCAAGTATACCTAAAATTATAAGAATGCCAGAAGTCTTTACCTCAATTTGTTACAGAAATTTGAATTTGAAACATTTTAAAAAATACCTAAAATACATAATTTTATAGATTGATATACGGTGGTGCAAAATTGAAACCATTTTCCCCCATTTTCAATGTTTATGTTTTTTTGACCAGGGCACGTACGCATCTCAATGAAATTTTAATTAAAAATATTAGTTGTAGCTGTTGTAAATTTGCCCGTGTGACTTATATCTCGTTAATGTGCCATCAAGATCGACTGTAAATGCAAATGTCGAAAAAAAAGAACGGTAATTCGTTCAAAATAGTTTTTAGCTTGGCACATTTCCATTATTATTTGAAATAGTTCAGTGTATTGAGATTTTTGAACTGAGATTTTTCATTACTTACCATCACAAAATCAGTGGCGGATATAAAAATTTTATGGACTTTTTGAAAATTGTGCAAAATTTTTAAATTTTGTTTTTGCCAATTTTTATGGTAAATAATGTTTTATTGCAATCAAAAATGTCTCTCTTAAGTCCTTTTATGATGAAATAGCGACACTTTTGTCAGTACAAATTTGATTGAGGCACATCCACAGTACTGCACGAACTTTTGGACTTTTTGAAAATTGTGCAAAATATTGATATTTTGTTTTTGCAAATGTTTATGGTAAATAATGTTTTTGAAGTGTTTTAAGCATCTACGTGAGTGGTTATGATTCAAATATTTTATTGCAATCAAAAATTTCTATATTAAGTCTTTTTATGGTGAAATCACGACACTTTTGTCAGTACCCAGTACTCACGAAATAGGTCAAAATATTAAATATTCGTAAGTTGGTCAACCCAAAAAGTGGGGCATTAAATCATATTCAAGTGGTTAAAACCGCCATAACTTTTGCGCCCCTTGCAATAAATGATTCACGCGAACGGAATTCATATGCATTAATATCATAGTATATTGGTACAAAACGAAATGAATGTGCCATTAAAAAATATATATTTTTTTTGAACCCCAAATTTTAAAAAATTTCTGTCTTCCCTCTTAAGGTAAATTACTACTAAGGCAGAGTTCAATAAGATATACTATGTAAATCTAGTTCTTCCACGATATACAAATAGCTGTTGGTTCGCTGTTATTTCTACGTGCGTAGATTGCCGTTCATTTTAGTCCAGATTAGATCAATTTTATCGTTAACCACTCGAGCAGCACTATAGGCATAGAAAAGAATCATTTACAAAACGTTTGCGGCAGCAGAATTTCTTAGCAACGTGCTCCAACTTTGCTCGCAAAAGTTTAATGTAAAAAAATAAATTATTTATTCATTTATTCTGAACGAAAGTTCGTTTGTGTACCAAAATAAAAATAAAAAAATGTTTGCAACAAATATATAAACATTAATATTAAACGTAAAATTCTTTTTGTGTGAAAATATAAACTTTAAAAATGTCACGATGATTGCATGCCTGTCTACTATGCACGAGGACGCGGGTTCGAATCTTGCCTAATGCAATATTTTTTTTATTTAATTTTTTTTTTAATTTATTATTATTAATAATATATATTATCATATAAATCATCAGCATCAGGCCCGTAGCCAGGGGAGGGGGGATTTGTAGGTGTTCTGAAAATGCTAAAATTTACAATATAAATGTTTTAATATAGTTAAATATGTTTATAAATTTACAATACGTAATACAAACACTAATAATTTTGACAAATTAAAATATATAAAACATTTTTCTCAATAATGTCGGTTTTGTAAGGGTCATACAGTATGCCAATTATTCAAACGAACCCCTATTTAGTGAGGAAAATCTGAGCACTGAAGTAATACATTTTTTTAAACTAATTTTAACGTTCAAACTTAGATCGTAAAATATTAAAAAAAAACATTTTTTAATGATTATTGCATGGTTTTTTTTTTATTTTTTTTTTTTTCATTAGTGAAATTTTGTAATTTTTATTATTTTCTATACTTAATTCTCTAGTTCTCGTTTATAAAATTCTTGAAATATATTTAATTTCTTACTTTGGGAATTGTCTAGCTATCATTGGACATTTTTTTTTAATTTATATTTTAGTGATATAATAAAAAATCATAAATCTCAACATAAATTTGTAAGATATATGAACAAGAAAAATAAAATCGGTACTATATCAAAAATATTTTCTATCCAGGGACTAAAACCTTTTGGATTATTGGTTCCGGATCTGGTTAGATTAATATTTTATAAATTGTATATGCATGAAAATATGCCACCCAATTCCATAACATGCTAATTCGAATAAGACTATTTTTAATGTTATTCCATTTTTCGATTATTTATTCCTATCCCCAGGGTATACGAATCCTGAAAATAACTACAAACTTTCAATCGTTGATGAATTTCCATTCATTTGATACCCATATTTACAAATGGGTAGGTGTACCGAATTTCGATTTTTTTTGGGAACCACAAGTCGTTTCGTGGGAAAACATTATTTACATGTATTTGAGCATGTCAATAATGTCACGTATACAGTAAAATTGATTTGTAGATGTAAATTTTATGAGGTATTTGAACATAAGTGGTCGGTTTTCAGGTCACAATAAACCGATCATGCCAATTTTCTTGTTCAGACAGCTTAGATATATAAGTAATTTAAATCTAAAGTTTCATTGCTCTAGCTCTTCAACTTTTTCTATAATCGTGATTTCAAAAGACGGACTGAAGGACAGACGGACAGACAGACAGACAGACAGACAGACAGACAGACAGACAGACAGACAGACAGGCAGACGGACATCGCTAAATCGACTCAGGAGGTCATGCTGATCAAGAATATATATACTTTTCCTTACCGGAGATGCTTTTTTCAGGGTGTTACAAACGGCGTACCGAACTCAATATACCCTTTCACCCTTAGTGTAGGGTATAAAAAGTTCTTAGCATAAATGAAAATCCACTGGAAGTTTTTTGAATTTTATAATTTGCTAAGTAGACTTAACAATTTTTGGTAAGTCTTCATATATTTGAAGAAAAACGTTTTGTTTTTAGTTTTTCATGAAAATATTGAGCCATTATTTTCGGCCGGGAATATTCCAAAATAAATTTAAGATTAGAAAATGCATAATCCGAAATTATAAAAATGAAAATAAATTAATTTAATTGTATTTTCTTTTAATATATCTTTTAAAAATTAATATATTTTTTCAAAACAACCTTACTATTTTATTTTTTTCATGTAAAATTTTCAATAATTTCAGTTCAGTCGCTCAGAAACATTTGTTGACGACGGATGGGTAATAGATTTGTTTAACCCATTAAATCCTGCCGAATCAAGTACACACCAGGAGATTACGCAGTGCAATTTCCCCCCATCATGTTTTCCCATAATGCGTACATCAGATGCTAGGAATTTTATTCGATTTTGCATCTAGCACCACTACATTATATCAATATGAAATTGTATATCTCTGCGTGCAATTGCCTCCATTTTAATTATATTTTTCATAAACAAATTTTAAAAAATATTCCGAAAAATTACAGTAAGATAAAGTTTAAAACATTTTTTCGAAATTTTGACAGCAAAAACAGTTTTTTAAGAAAGCTTAGAGAATTGTGATAAATTACTCTCTCGACACACTTTTCTGATATTATTGCAAAAACTGGACACAGATTTTTTTTTGCCAATTATCCTAGGGCAAGTTTCATTTTGTGCAAATCGACGTATAGGGAACATTCTGAGTACGCAGCAAGAATCAGGAGACCGAAATCAAACAGAAATGATAGGTTTTATTTCAGATTAAAATCCTTGTAGAACAGTGTAATTATAATAAAACATAAAATATATTTTTTAAAATGTTTTTAACCTAAAAATGCATATGAAATACTAGTTTGGTACAAACGAAAAAACTCGTTTGGTCAAAAGTAATCCACAAACGAAGTTCTTTTGTCTAATTTTACGTTTATAAGGAACGTTTTTTCTATGCGTGTGGTAGTAGCGGTCTAACAAACCGAATAAACCATAATATGTCAGTAATAACAAACATATTTTGTACTATCATTTGTTTTTCATCCATATAATAATTTTAAGCCCCGATGATTATTAAAATTCAAAACAGCGAATCATCGCCAGTCGTCATAACGTAGTATTGTTTGCGTGGTAAATCATTGTTTTGCACAGCTATTTAAGACGTATTTGGCAATAAACTTTCAATTTAACAAAGAGTTTTCAAAGGCTCTCGGTTTAGCTGTTTAAATGCAAACTAGAAAAATACTACGAATAGGTTCATGGTATTTGTACCAGCCAAATACTACAATGAAATCAAGGAATACTACAAAAATATTATAATAATGTGAGACACACATCGGGTATTTCAAATACTATGGTATGAATACCAGATGTCTGTAACTATTATTACATGAAACTTAATTTTGAACTAACCGTGGTAAATTACTATTATTCGTTTTTATTTTGTATTACTCGAGTTAGAGCAATGTCTTATTGATATATTAAAATCTGTCTAATCACTAAAATATGTTTGTGGAATATTCTATGAGATATCTAGTAAAACAACTTATTTCAGGAAATGAACAAAGTGTGACTTACACCGAAAAATTAACTATCAGCGAACAGTCTAATTGATTTTTATTTGGTAAACTATTTTAACTCTACGAATAACATATATTTAAAATCATATTTACCTGTAATCATCGACATTGTAATCTATTTTCTGGTAAATTTCATTCTCATTAGGCAACAAGGGGGCAATCTGTGTTATTGAAATAAAACAGTAGATTAAAAAATTGTATTCAAATATGGATGAGTATGTTGTATTTTTTCTAATATTTTTATTTTTTGTTTTCGATACAGGTTATGAATACAGTACAGATTATGGGTAAGTAATAGAAACACAAATAATGGAAAACTAACAATATTTCTCTCAAACCTTTTCTCGATGATTTTTTTATGTTTTAATGAAATCGTAAATTTAACAAATACGTAACTTGTCAAAAGGTCGTCTATTTGTTAATGCTGTATATATCGTTATTATTGGTAAAGCTGATTGTATACGTCATAATTTACTACATTCTTATTGCAAAAAATGATAAAAAAATACTTCCTACATTTGTAGAATGAACTTAATTAAAAACGATTAATTAAAACGAACGTTTTTCTGCCCCAGACAAAAAATATGCGAGGAAACTGGTATTATAGAAGTAGTTTTGAAGAAAACTCAAAGGAATATAGTAGGAAATACACATTGTATAGCAGGCATTTACGCAGGAAACTGGTATGTTCAAGCCTGCCCCTAGCAGGCAAAAGCATTTTTGTGTAAGTTTTGGTTTTGAAGTTTTGAAAAGTATCTTTATAGCTAGAATATGGAAGAAAAGGTACACCCAAAAAAATACTATATAAATAGTTTTTTACTATCAAAAATAGTCAAAAGGATTAATTATTATTTTAATCGGAAAATACCATTAAATACTAGAAAATACCATGACATGAAAACTGGGAAACATGTGTTTTTATTTGTTAGCGTAATTTAAGAATAAATATGATTTGTCCATGTGTACAGCTTTGTACGGTATTATTCATGGTTGAAGTATATACAGGTTAGTTCATCTAGACAGTTAGTTGGCATACACTATGCTGAGAATGTCATTAAGAAAATTTAAAAAATATAACAAATTATTGTCAATATAAACATTATTTCAAGGTTACGTTTTTTGCACATTAATTTGGCTAATTTATTAATATTTCACACCACAAATTCAAATTTTTCACTTTTGTTATACACTGTGGTGTTCTTCTGGAGCCCATAGACAGCTTGAAAATCACCAAAGTGTTGTAATTTATTTATTTTAAAATTTTGAGTTTCTCTAATCAGTTTCTCTATATCAAATATATACTCTCTGGTATTGTTTTAAATTTTTCGTAAACAAATGTTGATTCTTTCAAACAGTTTTAAAAAAAAAGTAAATGGCGACTGAATTTTGAAAGATGACTTAACCTGTATATACTTCATCATAGCTTCAAAACGAATTAAACATATGGAATAAAAAAATATTGTTTAATATATAACGTTTTTAATGTGAACTTTAAGAATATCATACGAAAAATTTACTTTAAAAACGTTTTATATTAAAAAATATTTTTTATTTCATATTTTTTATTTTTCTTATTTTTTTTGTGTGAGTTATATTTTTCTAACAAAATTTGAAAGGCCTACTATTATTAAAATTAAAAATGTTTCAAAGTGTCTTTAATATAGAACCAAGGAGGTAGAAGCATGATGAACCGGATGTCAAAAAAACGATAATATTGCATTGTCATCCAGTTCGCGACAATATTGAAAATCCCAAGTCAGTAGCTCATCGCGAAGGGAGTTTAAAATTAATTACAAAATTTGTACCAAACAGACAGACAAGAAAGCAATCTAATAAAAACGTTTAAAAAACTACGAAAGTTATTGATATAAAAATTTAGTTTCTAAAGCTTGAATCACACGGTTGAGTACACTGAATCAATTTCAGTTTGCATCAATCTAAAAATGTATGTATTTTTTGTTGATGCTCGAGGCGTCAACAAAAATTGACGCAATTGGGTTCATGCTTTTTCAACTTTTGTATTGAAACTGACACAAAAATAAAAATATTAAATTGATACAAAATTGCGTCAACAGAAAATTTTCCCTCATTTATTGGTATTTGACAAAATTGTGTTGATTGTTGATGCTTTGCATCAATAGTGTGATTCTAGCTTAAGGATTTAAAAAATAAAAATGTATGACCATATAGGTACTTTATCACATGTCTTTTTTCCCAAAGTTGTAATAGGGCATTTTACATTGTGCTGCTAGAGTTTACCATAAAAATTTTGAGTTAAAAAAATAATGCCCTTTGTTCGCGCATTGAAATGAAGTTTTTTTTGTTTTTTTTACTGAAAATGTTTGTGGTCAATTCGAAGACCATTATATTACTCATAAACCCAATAACGCCAACAAAACTAAAGCAATAAGATGTAATCAGTAAAACATTGTATAATTGGCAAAGCACCAGACTTTAAGATTTTTTTTTCAAAAACTATACACTCAAAGGAAAACTATACACTCAAAGGATAAATATAAAAAAAATGTAAAAATAACGACCCATGCTGATTTGAGAACGGTCGATTTTTCGCACTTGTTCAACTACAAGACGATGCGCGAGAATAAGATTTTATTCATAATTGATAAAATTTTAGGAGATCATTACTAGATACAATCTTTAATTTTTGAGCCTATTTCGATACAAAAAACAAACTTTATTTAGATGGTAAAAAGATAATAATATTTATTTAGTGTTTTTTTTAAATTTAATCTGCAATGCGTGAACGTAGGACATTATTTTTTCGACTCAATTTTTTTGTTGTAAACTCGAACAGCATAATGTAACTTTTAAGCCCTATTACTTTTTTAAATAAAAATAAATGTTTGATTTCGATCCGCCCTAATGTACATAATTCTATCATCTGCTTTTTTTAGCTATAATGCTAACTTATTAAACTGAGACCTGGGAGTCGATTCTGGATATGCGTTATCGTGAAGTTAATATTTTTTTTTTGGTGAATTCATACCACATTGCTAATGAAAACAAAGCCGACAGTTTTGAGAAATTTCAAAAATTCATTACAAATATTACTAGAATATATTCTTATTTACAGTATTACATGTTTTGGATTAAAAATATTTAAATAACTATATAAATCACATATACATAATAAAGTTTTCACCATATGAACAAGTATCGCATTTCGATCTCTGTGAAGTGAAAAAATGGATATGTTCAGTGAAAAGGTAAGTGATAAGTATCATTATCACGTACATCTAGAATCTGTCCCTTGGTGTGCCTACATGAAGAAAATATAACAATTAAAATTGATTCACTTTTAGATGGCTTTGGTCGTTTAATTTAAAGACGATATCCTTTTCATCAACTCGCCTTTTACAAATAAATACCTATTAAAATGAGTATTATATAATAAAATATTATCACGTTTGGATTTTAATTTTATTTTTTTTACATATTGACACTCCCCTAAAGATAAACCTGAATTTACATCCCTGTCATAGTAATTTTTTACGAAAACCTCCCGGTTTGACGTGGAATGGCCGATATAGTCTTGACTGCAAAGATTTTTTAACAAGAAGACCAGGTCTATGCAAAAGATTTAAAAATAACAAATCATTCTGGGTTTCTGGATCGTGAGAACGGGAGAGCCTTCATAACAAAGTTCAAAATATAATTTTCTATTATATGATTACCGAAAAATAGATTAGAAAGCTATTATACTAATTTAGATATTTGCAATAACTAATAACTTACGTCTCGTTCAATACCAGGAATTAAAATGTCTGCATCTTTTCCAACAAGCGAACTAAGTAGGTAGCACAAATCGGGCATTGCTTCATGTACTGTACCACCAAAAACTCCACTGTGCAAATCTTTTTGAGCACACATTACTTCCACGGTATAATATACTAAACCACGTAGCCCATAAGTCAGGCATGGTCGATTTTTACCAAGCCAGTAGTTGTCGGAAATGCAAACAAAATCCACATTACTTAAGAAATCATTTTTACGTGACATAAGCAATTCATCCAAGCCTTCACTACCACTTTCTTCCATTCCTTCCAAAACAAATTTAATATTAACTGGTAAGTCGATATTTAACTTCTGAAAGGCCTCTATTGCGTGTATCCAACACAACACAGGTCCCTTATCATCAGTGGAGCCACGTCCGTATAATTTGCCGTCTATATCTGTCAATACAAACGGGTCGGTGTTCCAGCCATCTTCCTTTAGAGCTGGTTGCACATCCAAGTGTCCGTAAACTACTACTGTTTTCTTTTGGGCATCCTAAAAATTTTAGATTTAGTTTTTTTTCTTTTAAATTTCGTTATTCTTACTTTTCCTAATGTACCAAATATAACATTGGGTAATTGAATCTCTTGTCCATTCACCAATGTCTGTTTTCCAATGTCTACTAATTCTATATCAGATCCCAAATCACGCAATTTGTCTGCAGTCCACTCTACCATCCGCTGAACTTCACTACGTGTTTCTGGCCAAGTAGATACAGATTTAATGGCGACGGCAGTTTTTAAAACATCGATGTAATTATTTTGATTATCATCAACGTAACTAAAATAAAACGTTAATAAAAATATTCAAAATATTAACTTTTTAATAAAAAAGAATTAACTTAAATAATTGAACAAAAACAGTACCTCACAACTAGGGATGTCACTCCCTGACTATTTTTCAATCCGAAATCTCGAGACTAAAAAATTTAATTAGTCCCGGAATTAAAAAAAAATAATAAGAAAGCATAAAATAAGACATAATAATAAACAATTATAATGCTTAAGACTCAAATAATACTAATATATTCAAAAACATTTGTTTTGAGGTTGGGTATGGTATCCAAAATACAAACAGCCATAAATATAAACTAGTGTTGCATTTAACGAGCATTTAGCTGGGCAATCCTATTTCGTGGCCCGCTAGTTTCACACTGTTTTCTGAAACGCTCGATTTGATGCCCATTTGTATTTTACTGCCCAGTTTTTATTTGAAAATTACCACATTTTGTTCACAAAAAAAATACACATATCTAATATAATTTCAGGCATACATGCAACCATGATAATTGACAACAATTTTGAATGTTGGTAAAACAAATATAACGGAGTGCAACAAAAAACCAGTTGGGAAGGTTAGATCACACGGGAAATTTTAAAGTAGGGACATTTTATAGTAGGTGTTATTATGATAGTTAGGATTATCAAAGTTATAGTCGGTCTAACCCGACTATAAATACCCTACACCCCTACCCTCAAAGTGGTATATAGGTCACCAGGGTATACAAATCCTGAAAATAACTACAAACTTTCAGTCGGTGAAGAATTTCCATTCATTTGATACCCATATTTACAAATTGGTAGGTGTACCGAATTTCGATTTTTTTTTTTTGGAATCAAAAGTTGTTTCGCGGGAAAACATTATTTCCATGTATTTGAGCATGAAATCAATATATATTTGACCAAAAAAGTTTACCTATGCACGTATATAGCAATAATGATCTAAATGTAAAAGTGATGTAAATTTTATGAGTTATTTGAATATAAATGGTCAGATCACAGGTCACAATGGACCGATCTCGTGACATACAGCGTAAGTATATAAGTAACCTAAGTTATGAGTTTCATTTATCTAACTTTTCAATTTTTTAAGTAGTAGGGGTTTCAACAGACAGTCAGACGGACAGACTATCTGTCCGTCTGACGTCTCTCGATTTAGAGACGGACATCTCTAAATCGACTCAGGAGGTCATGCTGATCAAGATTATACATACTTTTTCATACCGGAGATGCTTCCTTCTGGTGTTACAAACGGCGTACCAATCTTAATATACCCTTTCACTCTTAGTGTATGGTATAAAAATGAATATTTCTTTTCTATCAAAATTACAATCGGTAAGTCGACGCTTAACATAACCTAAGAATTTTTTTTATATATTAACACTAATACGATTTTTTTATAATAATAAATTTTTATAATAATATTGTTTTATAATAATATTATAGTTTGACTGTGTTGTATGAAACTTAGGCCGAGCTCTCTCACCATTTGAGATGTGCGTATTATATTGTCTGTCCATCTGTTTCCATTTTATTAGTTCCATTTTTTTATTCATTGCATAAACAAACACTAAACGATCACACGAACAAATTCTCACTGATATATATAATTTCGTGCATTATACTATTTTAAATTATCTTTGAAATTTTTTCTAAATTTCGTCATTCTCGCAAATTAAATATCAGCTGTTCCAAATGAGAAAATAATTCTCTTCTTAAATGCTATTCACAATCGATAATTCGTTGACATTACCCGGTGCTGCCATATTTTAAGCACTGATTTGAATGAAACTTAAACTGCCACTGAAAAACTGCTCGATAATTAAACTACATGAGAAGATTAAGTTTAAACTACCACCGAAATACTGGCCTTATTTCAACTTTTTTGACATTTTTTACATATCAAAATTAGTTAAATTAAATAGTACTAACAAATTTTTACAATAAACAATTTTCTGACCGCTGTCCGAGCAATTGCCCAATTTAATATTTCAAAATGACCAATTGAAGTGAAAATGCTTTAATTTTTTTATTTAGCTGAGTTTAATTATAATCCACTGTCCAGTAAATCACAATTATTTTTTATTTATACTTTTTATTGAAAAAATTTGATATTTTATTAATAAAAATATTTAAAATAACAAATTTAGGACTAGTAGAATTTCATACTAGTAGTTTAACAGTAATTAGAATTTGTAAAAAGCTCTATTCTCTGTCAAATGGATTTAATCAGGGCAATCATGAGGCCCGTCGTAGCAAAAATCAGAAACTCCGCTACGAATGAATTTTTAACTATCATGAGTTCCGAGCAGAATGGAATTTCACGTGAAAAAATCGAACCAGTGAACAATTAAAATCATTTGTGTTAAATTTGCAACAAATTGTTAAAAATTTAATATTTTGAAGAAAATTGTTTAATTTGTCTGCAAATATTGATGTAGGCGATTCATTTAATTGAATAGATATTCCTATGAATGATTATCGAATCTTTGACCAGCTCCCACTTGCAATTCTCGCGCGATACGGACGGCTATAGATTTACCAAACAATGCTGCAAAAGATTCTTCGTATTGCCGGCCATCAAGTAAAAATATTTAATAATAATAGTTTGGCACTACAGTCCTATAAGAACTTATGCAATCACAATTTTTTAAGTAGCAATAAATCATAAAATGATAAAAAATCGTAATATTTTAAATATTTAACACGAATAGTTTATCGAATTAATGTATTAAATCCGACTCGAATAAATTCGAAAATATTGAAAATCAGTCGGAAATTTTCGAAAAATAAAAACATAGAAATTGTCATGTAGTTTTTAATAGTATAAAACGGCCAATATATAAAGTCCGATTTGGTTATATTTAGAATTATCACAAATTTTTAAATAGAAAATTAAAAAATCCGATTCAGACAAATTCAAAAATAATTGGATGCATTCGGAATTTTTCAAAAAGCAGTTTGTAAATGTTTAATCATCTATATTTATTCTTAGATAGCCATACAATTTTTGAGGTTCAATTTGGAAATTTTGAGGGTCAATTAAAAATACGAATATACATTTTTCAAAAAAAAAAATATTAATGAATCAATACTGTTCAGAAAATTTACTATTAAAACAAATAATGTCCAATGATTTTTTTCCAAAACATTTACCTGCGATATTATTAATACAAAAAAAAATAGGTCACATGGGTAAGTTCGGTCATATGGAACGGACTTTTTTTACTATGGAATACCCTACACTAAGTGACTTGTAGATGAGGTGGACGTGTCCGTTGACCGATTTAGCTCATTTCCATTTACAGAACTAACTTTTGGCTAAAAATTATTGAAACGAAATTTCATCGCGTTCTAAGCAGTATTTCTCCAGTTATCGTATATACGGACAGCAAGACAGACGGACGGACGGACAGACAGACGAAAGCCTCCTAAGGGGCGTTACAAAAAAGGAGCGATTTTTTTTAAATGGCCTGGGCGCTTCTAACAGTGTCATATTGCAATATAAAATACTGAAACTATTGGTTGGCTAATATACAAAAATAGACCTTATTTATAATTGTAAGTCATAAAAAATACAAACATATTTTTCAGAGTTCCGGAAATTATCTGGTCAAACAAATCTTCGTGACCGTCTTAACGTGTATGTAAGCTATTTTAAGTTTTTTTTTATTTAATTTTGCCACTCCCATATTCCAAAAAATTAAGTTAATAAAAAAGTTTTAAAGGATACAGGATATTTTTAAAGGTATTTTTGTTATTGTTAGTCCTACTTTTGCTAAGACATGACAATTTTTTTCCACGCCCACTTTGATATAATCCAAAATCCGATTGGATATCGTGTGATTACAATTTTGATTCATATATACACAGGGAAAATTTATGTTTTGCAGAAAACATATATTACAAGTTATATACATGAATATACAGGATTTTGTGAATCTTTTATAAGGTTTTTTTGTTCGGAAATTTTGAGGGTCAATAAAAAACGAGTGGAAATGTTCAGTTAATTTACTATTAAAACAGATAATGTACAATGAAATTTATCCAAAAAATTTGCGGCGCTTCTATTGTTGTTATAACTATAATAATATAAAACCAGTTGGGAAGGTTAGATCACATGGGACATTTTAAATTTGGTGTTGTTATGATAGTTAGGAATATCAAAATTATAGTCGGTCTAAGCCGACTATAAATACCCTACACATATGTGTGGTTACCATTCAAAATGGTATATAGGTCATCAGTGTATACGAATCCTGAAAATAACTACAAATTTTCAATCGGTGAAGAAATACCATTTATTTGATACCCATATTTACAAATGGGTAGGTGTACCGGAAATGCGATTTTTTTTTTTTGGGACCCACAAGTCGTATCGGCGGAAAACATTATTTCCGTGTATTTGAGCATGATTTCAATATATATTTGACCAAAAAAATTTACATAAGCACGTATACAGTAAAATTGATCTGTAGATGTAAATTTAGTATGAGGTATTTGAATATAAATGGTCAGATTACAGGTCACAATGGACCGATTTTCGCACATACAGCGTAGGTATATAAGTAATCTAAATTATGAGTTTGATTTATCTAACTTTTCAATTGTTTAAGTAGTAGTGATTTCAACAGACGGACATACGGACATCGCTAAATCGACTCAGGAGATCATGCTGATCAAGAATATATGTAATTTTTCATACAGGAGATGCTTCCTTCTGGGTGTTACAAACGGCGTACCAAACTGAATATACCCTTTCACTCTTTGTGTAAGGTATAAATACACTAATAATAAAAAATAACTTTAGATTACAAATAATTAAAAAAAAATGGCGCGATGTTTTTGAATAAAAAAATTCCTGCGGCGCTTCTAATAGTGCTATATAAAACTCTAAAAAAATTGGCTGACTATTATATACAAAAATAAACCTTTAACCCTTAAATGCCCTGAAATCGAAGCTGAAAAATTGTCGTGATCGCTGTAGTATCTAGAAGTGTAAGTGTTTGAAATAAATTTAATTTTTTATGTTAGTGGATTTTTTCGAATTTTTGATTGGTTCTTTGCGGACTGGCACTGTAAGTTCAAAATTGAGCATATGTAAAATTCTATAGAAAAGTTTTTTTTTTAAGTTTGTTTACAAACTACAGAATTCCTGATTTTCAAACAGAATAAGTGCTTTGAAATAAATGGTGTGAATATGACATCAACAATGGCCGGAGTGAATCCATAAAAAAAAACTGTTTGATCAAAACAAACCACAATTATTCATACTTTTATGCTTTTATTTACATTTTCCATGATTTTCCGCAAGGAACCAACGACGAATTTTAGATCTGGTTCATGTAAGTAACACCTATGCGCAAAGTCGTAGAACAAACGTTGTCCAGAATCGCGAGTTCTATTTTAAGGGTTAATGTATGTTAGGGATTTTAAGTTTTTTAAAAGTTAATCTTGGCACTCTCATATTCCAAATAATTAAGTTAAAATTTTTTATTTTTTTTTTTTTAAAGGGTACCACGTGATGTTGAGGTCACTTTTTATATTTTTGTAACTTTTTTCCCGCCCACTTTGATATAATCCAAAATCCGGTTGGATATCGTGTGATTACAATTTTGATTCATGTATACACAGGGAAAAATTACGATTTGCAGTTACATACATGAATTTACAAGATTTAAAAATTTAATAAAAAAAAAATTCTATTCGGACATTTTATGTTCACACCCCCCCCTAAGAATCTTCTTAGGACCGGCCCTGGTTGTAGCCCAGAATGGGCTTGATCAACTTGCACTGGAGCAGACAAAAAGGTAACGCGTTGCTGTTGCAGGTCGCTGTAAGCCACTTTATTGTCGACGAATATCGCCAGCGGATATGGTTGCAGCGGAATGCGGCCGCGGGCGCCGTGTCTTATCCAACAAAGAGCAAGAAAGCGGCAAGTCCACGCGCATGCCGTGCGCCTCGAATTCAGCAGGAGACAGTCGCGCAGTGGACAAATAAATTTAAGTATCTAACATTTTCTAATTTTTATATTTTTGTTAAGCCAAACAAAAGTGAAATGAATTAATTTTATGCTTTAACATAAAAGCACGTTTTTTTTATTTGCAATGTTTACAGTAGTTTCTTGTTAATTCGTGAAGTTCAGATCTTTGGCCAGCTCCCACTTGTTGTATAAGTAGGTAGCTGGCGGACGTCTCCAGCACCCCGGACTTAAAGCATAAACAGCAAATGATTCTGCAGCATTTGTATTTATATCACATGAGCACAAATTACAGCAAAAATTCATTAATTAATGCAAAACAAAAAATTTCACACAAAGAATTACATTCCGACACAACAATGCATTCGTAGAAAAAGTGTCAAAAATCTGTCAAAAAATCCGTTTCGACGGAACAGTGATGCCATAAATCCGAACTTCGAATTCGATTCGGAACCTATGATAGATAAATCCCAATGAAAATATCCGCTACGACGGAATTCATATATCACATGAGCACGAATTACTAGAAAAATTCATTAATTAATGCAAAAAACAAGAGATTTTTTCACAGAAAGAATTACATTCCGACACAACAATGCATTCGTAGAAATTGTCAAAAATCCGTCAAAAAATGCGTTCCGACGGAACCTGTGAAGCCATATTTCCGAACTTCGAATTCGACTCTGATCATATGATAGATAAATCCGAATCCGAATGAATATGTCCGATATGTCAGATGTTCGATATTAATGAAATAAATTTGTATCTGAAAAATTTGAGTTCTAAACCCAATATTCCATTATCTGCAGTATAAGAGCAATTTCTTACAATTAATGACAAAATTATTTGGGTGTTCAGTAATATTTATTTACGTATTTTATTAAAGGTTACGTTACGTAGACAACGGTTTCAGTTCCGGGATTTAATTCGCCAGCAAAGTTGATAGCAAATTTTTCGACTGCCTTCAATACTATTGGCGTCCTTTTTATGTCATTCGTTCGTTCGCAATAAAGAAAGATACACTTAGTGTTTTAATATTCTTTTAATGTTATATTGTCTTTTTTACGAAAAGTGTATAAAACATTGAAAGACTTTTGAAGATACTATTAAAAATTGATCTACACGGAGATTTGTTTGAAGATGTAATTAAAAAGTAATACGAAATTACCATACATCGTCACTATCATACTATCATGTCAAAGGGGGCGAATGTGTAATTTTTGACATTTGCATTTTTTTACATTTTTTAATGTAGTTCTTCCTCAAGTATACTGTGTCAAAAACGTGTGTGGGTTTGTTGGATATTTGTAGCCACAAAATACAAAACCAAAAGGGCGAATTCGAAAAATTAAAAATGCCATGCCAAAAGAGCGAATCTTTTCGTTTTTTGTCATAACTTTTTACTGATATAAGATACATCACTATTTTATCTTGCACCAATAAAGAGTTATAGCAAAAAAACAAATAATTCGCCTTTTGGCATGACAAGATTTTCAATTTTTCCAATTTCTTCGTTTTTTAGCTATAACTTTTTATTGGTGCATGATAAAATATTGGAATCGATTGACATCATTATTAAAAAATATTTTTCCATTCATTTTTCTTGCAAATAACAAATGGCACATTAATGTTTGGCTAAATATTTATAAATAGTGATGCCAATCAATAGGTGCTTTAAAAAATTAAAATAATGCCTTCACATCATTTTTTTTATATTGCGCAAATAAAAAGTTAGATAAAATAAAAACAAAAATATTTGCGTTTGTCAGGATATAGCCTCACAAAATCCGTATTAATAATTCAGTAAGTTGTCCAAATCCAAGGATATTTTATTTACGTTATAATAATTGATGAATAAACCAAAATTTCCAAAAAAAAAATTTAAAAACAAAATTTTACTAATTTTTAAAGCACTTCAAACTTTAAAATTAGATTTCCCAACATTTTTAAAAATTCACATTCGCCCCTTTGGCATGACAGTGACGACATGTATTAGGAATGAAGTGCAAATATAGTGCATTATATTATAATGGAAATTGAATTAATTTTTGTTCAGATTGTAATAACATATACACATAGTAATTATTATATTATCCATTATTATATTACATTATTAAATATGTTACAATACAAACATAAAAGTTTAATTTCAATTAAATAAACTATTTCTTGACAGTTTACTTGATTAATACTATGTTTCCAAACAAACAGAAAATTCTACTCAAATTTAAATAAACGTAGTTTGGAACGCTCGACAGACGAAATTGGCATTTTCAACCTACGTCTCTTTTGCCATCGTTTAATAATATATTATAATTTGGCACTACAGTCCTATAAGAACATAGGCCGAATTGCCGAATCCGAACGGCGGGTGAGAGCTTTTCATAGGCAATGTTTACTCTCGTAGGTTTGCCATTTACTGCAGAGAGGAAGCGCGGTTTAGAAAAATGTTTCTATGAAAATATATTGTTAGCCCCAGTCCAGGCTTGAACCGGGGACCTTTCGGCTCGCAGTGCAACGCACTAACCACTGAGCCACCGCGGCTCGTTTGAACATATGCTCGGCTCGTTTGAACATATGATCGGCTCGTTTGAACATAAAATTAGAGTTAAATAAATGCTACATAATTCTTGTATACGTAGTTGGTACTCGTTGAGCAGAATTTACTACCTACGTCTCTTTTGTCGCCGTTTGAAGTCCTTTTAAACATACTGATGTTTGAAAACAAACAAGAAAATGAAATTAAATGTAAATAAATATATTCTTGTAACACTATTCTTGTATACGAAGTCGACACTCGGTGACTGGCATTTTCTGCGTACGTGTCTTTTGTCGTTCGTTGTTACAACGTGTCCTTATGCTCGCGCATCGTCCTTGAAGTTTAAAAAGTACAAACGAAATCGAAAAAATATTGTGGAAAGTCGACACGGATTTTTCATAAAAAACCAGAGCTAAAAAATCAATGCTTCGATTTTCAAACAGAATTCGGCATGTGTTTTTTATAACAGTCTCTGCGAATTCCTCGCCTACGCGATGTTCTACAGTACAGCAGTACTGGGATCAACGTCATTCTGTAACTGTACCAAGTACAAAGCAGATGGTCTGGTTCAACGATTGTTGGAGCAATTGTGCATTTATTCATGCTGTCACATGCACTTGCATTTATTTATATATTTATTTATGCATTTAATAATATGCATATGAATTTAAATATTATAAATGTTTAAAGATTTTTAATAAAAATTAATAAAAAAAAAAAAATTATTTTTATTTTCAGGATTTCTTTCCAAAAATATTTAGATATGATATATGCAAACATATTCCTTTTTGAACTGAAACCCCTGATATGTTTCTCTGGAAACATATTTATATTCAGGTTGTTCCAAATCATGTTTTATTATGAACATATTTATTTTCGGTTCAAATATTTATTATGTTTGGATGTAGTAATTATTAGCATCGTTTTTTTCATAATTTAAATTTGAGCTGAAACAAATTTTATATGCAAACAAAAACAACATTTGAACCAGATAAATTTCTGGTGTAGCTATCCGGCTCAACTCATTGAAACTGGATACTTACTACAACGTATATGGCGAAAATTGCTGAACGTTGCTGACAAAAATTGACAGAAAATAAACTTCAAAATTTTTGATAAACAAAATATATTTTTGAAAATTAGCTGGAAATTCCTTTGGTGACGACAACCAGAACTCAAACCGCTCAAAAAATTATATCAAATTATATTGGACGTTGGGAGCCTTCCTGTCGGAGAACCTTCGTTATCCTCAGCGTCCACAAGAAAAAATGTGCGCCTGTGTTTTCGTTTTTTTTTGTGTGTATTAGTGTCGCAGTCGTAGCTACCATTTGTGGTTCTGCGAGAACCATAGATCAGGGCATCCAACCATCACTTCCACCTCTTGGTAAACTGACCCTGGTATTTTCAACCATGATAATCGCCGCTGCTTCTTTTTTTAATTTATTTAAAATATTAAAATGTTAAGTGTGATTCCAAAGATACAAACCTTTCATATATTAGAAGAAAAGTTTGTGAATTATTTCATTTGAGCCACATCGTTTTTTTCACAATTGCTTTGATCCGGAACAAAAAAATTATGAAAAAAAAGCAGCTATTATGTTTTTATTAGAACATACAGCAGTTCCGGGATATCCTAATGTAAATCAGAGCTCATTACAACACTGTTCAAATCTCAATACAACCGTGTTTACAAATGATTTTACAGGCAATTTTATATTATGTTTACGTAAAATTTCAAACAAATTGCAAAGGTGCATGTTAAGTAGCCGCGGTAGCTCAGTGGTTAGTGCATTGGACTGCGAGCCGAAAGGTCCCCTGTTCAAGCCTGGACTGGGGCTAACTACATCTTTTCATAGAAACATTTTTCTATACCGCGCTACCTCACGGCCTATGAAAAGCTCTCACCCGCCGTTCGGATTCGGCAATAAACTGTAGGTCCCACCAATTTGAGTAGTTCTATACAGGACTGTAGCGCCAAACTATTATTATTATTATGTTAATGCCTCCAAAATTATGTTTGGGAGAGTCCTTCTTTCCAGCGTGTACTAGCAATGATGCGTCGGTAGCTCAAAGTTAGTGCGTTGGACTGCGAGCCGAAAGATTCCACGTTCAAGCCTGAACTGGGGTAACAACATCTATTCATAGAAAACATTTTTCTATACCGCGCTACCTCTACCTCTAAACTGTAGGTCCCACCACTTTGAGTACAAATGGTGAGAGAGCTCGGCCTAAGTTTTTATCAGAATGTAATGCCAAACTATTATTATTACTATCAATTTTTGTAATCTCATAACCCAGGGATTTAACGATGATCCCAGGATCAGTTTTTCGGGACGGATTTACTCAAATCTCTGGATACCGGGATTGACATCCCTACTAACACCACTATGAGTACCCAATTTATCAATGGAAGTTTTGATGAAGTACTTTCAAAACAGCATTCCTTTCAATTCTAGACTTCCGCAGGGTTCCGTCATAATCCATCTCTATTACTGGTTTTACCAAAATGCTCTTGGGTTCCTTGAACCAAAACAACAAAGTGCGATATATCTAATATAGGACGAAAATGGTTGATTCTCTTTTTAATCTCTTGAGCACCGTGTAATCTTTTTTTTAATAGGTGTGTTCTCTTTTTTTATAGAAATTACGATGGAAAGAGGTCTGGTCTGCCTGAAGTTTAAACAGATAGTAAAATTATAAATGTTGTTACCAATTTTTCTCGCAGATCTCTTGTTTTGTGATCTATTTTTCTATGTTTCCATTATTTCTATAGCATCAATATTTTAAAAGATATGAGTCTGGAAAAATAGGACATAAATTTCATTGCATACATAAATATATGAAAATACATATTGGAACATAGCTAAAATATCTTTGCATATTCTCTAAAAATTCTTATAATGCTATGAAGTCATTCACAAAATAAACCTTCTAAAGAAAAAATAGTTTCTAGTTTGCTCCAGTTTACAAGAAAATTGTTGTGAAATACTATCATTTTTTTAAAATTATTTATTTGATTTAAAGTGTTGTGTTTCATATTATAATAGTAATAGTTTTGCACTACAGTCATATAAGAACTTAGGCCGAGCTCTCTCACCATTCTGAGCTGTGCGTGTTATATTTGTATTCAAAGTAGTGGGACGTAGAGTTAATTGCCGATTCCAAACAACGGGTGAGCGCTTTTCATGTGCAATGTTTTACTCTCGTATGTTTGCCATTTTTATTCCAATTTGTGCATTTATTCCAAGGACTGCTAGCGATATATTTCATTCGTACAAACTTATTACGGATCACTATCAGTCTTGTCAAAAGCCGATATCGGCTCCAAATTTTGAGATATAACATAGCAAAAACAACAATTTTTATTCTAATTTCTCATATTTGTGGATTTTTTTTGTAAATTTATTCCAAGGACTGCATACAATATCTTTCATTCGCAATAACTTATTTCTGATCACTATAATTGAGGTCAAAAATAAATCATCCCGATAATGGCTCCGACTTTTTAGAAATAACATGTGAAAAATTCCGCATAAATTCTACATTTTTTATTTATATTTATTTAAATATTTTTACACATTTATTGAGAAAAAATAGAAGACATCTTGTAATGTATAACTGAATCTCGATATTTTCTTATTTCGAAAAAAATAAATCAACGTAATCAACCCATTGGTTTTGAATTATATAATTTTGTCCAAGCTATCAAACTCGAAAAAAACTCTATTATAATACACTCTCTGATCCTACTCTAAATCCGAAATGATCCGCCGGAGAAGGATGGCTGACTGTCTGAACCAGTGTTGCCACTTTTTGAGTTTAAGCCGGTGTTGGTTTTTTTTTGTTGGTCTTTTTTGAGCTTTTTATTCAAAATGATTTTACATTTTTAGATATTATTTTATCGTTAATATGTCAACACACTGAAATATTGTCATATAATACACAAAAAAAACTTGTCAGAAATTACCTGCTAAAATTGAGGATTTACTAAGAAATTTAGGATCCTATTTCAATCGAAGTTACTACCGGCATGACAAAATTTATAGATTTTCAAGAGTAGACATTCATAGAATACTGTCGCCAATTGTCACTCGTTGGCTTTTGGTGAAATCATGTGTTGACAGAATTTTAGAACAGTATTATGCATTGAAATCATATTTGTGATTAGAGGTATTTGAAGATCCATCTAAAACTACTGAATACATGCTTGAAACTTTAGATGAGATATCTACAAAAAAATATATGGAATTTATGGAATACGATTTTTCAAACTTAAAGACCAATGTTATACATATAAGTTAAAGTCTGAGCAAATGTTAAAAACAATTTTATCGAATTATATAAATATAGAATTTATAAGCGATCAAAACATACCAATACAAACTTATTTATAGAAAATAATAAGGTTTACATAGGAATATTAAGGCAATCCAGTTAATCGAAATTAGTGTCGAAAATTCTATACTTTTGAAAACTGAAATTATGGAAATTTGCTGAAATTTCTGTATAGAAGTAATTTTCCAAATTAAAAAAAGGTTTAATTTTACAGATAAAATTTTCGAAATTTTAGATATTGATGATCCCGTCTTTTAAAATAAAATCGTTGGTTTCAATTAAAGCAGATTTCCATTACTTATTGTAAATATGCATGATCTCGATAAGGAGTGGCGGGAGCATGCTCCTCCTAACTTTTCGAAATTAGGATTGTATGCAGTTTCAGACCACAAGTTGTATTGATCAAAAGTATTTTCTTTTAAAAATTCGATTGGGAAAATTTTATTCCCAAATTTGAAAATTGTTATAACTTTACTTTTAATACTCAAAAGTATCTGTGGAACGAATAATTAGCAGTTTAAATTTGTGCAAATCTGACAAAAGAAATAATTTAAATACTAATACTAATTACTAATACTAATTGTATCATTTTTTTTTACAGAAGAAGGTATTTGTAATAATGGTTACGAAAATTTTGAACCAATCGATAAAATATTTCGAATGAATTGGAAATGATTTTTTGTATCATCTTTTTATGTATTTTACTTATAAAAATTTGATGTAATCAATGACTGTAAAACCTAAATCACAATGCGGTGTTAGGTCGGTCGTGCTTTGACAAATAAAGTAAAAACTAAGCATTCATATGAAACAAATCAAAACGCGGCCTCAAGCGTTATATCGTAAAAATTGAAAAAATATCGTAACGCCGTAGTCATAGCCAGAGTAGAGCCACTTTCTAGTCAGTCGAGCGTTTTACAAAGAAAATATTTGTTTATGTTTACTTAACAAATTAAAATAAAATTATTTGGCTTTTAACTAGCGCGATTTTTTAGTAAAATTCAGTAATTCCGAAGGACTGAATTCCGCACCATATTAAAAATATATTTGGCACACGAATGGATTCCCGTGGATGTTTGCAGTCATTTTTTCCCGATTTAGTTAAACTGACTGATCTGCTGCGTCTCGCTGATAGCATCTGGAGATGATAAATCGCTTGGGAATCGTATTTGACTGCGTGGCTGTTTAATGGAATCTAGCAGTATATTCTGATAAGCTAATAACACGTTCTTTATATGATCCAGACAGTGTATGCGCTATGTTAGAAGACGTGTTAAAAGAGATGTTGGAGTCGGCAAGGACCGAAACGCATTGTCAATCCCTCTTAACACTCCATCCTTAAGACAGGCTTTTATACACCTGTAAACTATTAAAACCCATTTTTTGGTGATTGAATATTGTCATCAAAATAGTTTTTGGCCCTATACCATCTTTAATGTGACCACCGCGATTGAAGGATCATTAGATAATTATAAAAAATTACCGTTGGGTCAACACTTTTTCTCTCTGACCTTTACTGACTACGACTGTTAGAAAATCATTACAAAAACTTAACTTTTGACCCATACATATCCCGTGCTGTGTACTATGCAACACAACACTTGACAATTAAATATTGTAAAGTTTGTACAAAGCAAGCAAAAGTCATCCAAAGCACGGCCGACCGAACGCCACATTCTGATTAAGCCTTAATACATATAAACATATTTTAATTATATCTCTTTGTTTAGTAAATAGAAAAAAAATAGTTTTTGTTTATTACACGCATAGAAATATATTGTTACATTTTACAATACACCATTGTCATTTGAAAACTATATAAAATAATGTGGCAGCTCTGTTTTGATATGCCAAACATTGTTATTGTTTTCAAAGTTTAGAAATGTTGTTCAACTAATTTCTTTAAATAATGTAAGTTAAATATAAAATTAATAAATATAGCCAAAATTTGTTTCGTTTTGTACTGTTTATTGCAGATAAGCTGCAAGGCTCGCATTGGAATCCAGAATGGATTGGAATCCCTTGATAAATGTTGATGGGTTGTTTTATCTATTGCGAACCAGCTAGAGATCATCCACACCTATTACTGAACGCAGTAGTTTTGCAAATGAAGTATTAGTTCCCACCTATAATTGATATAGCCTCTGCATACATAGCGGCTACCGAACATTCGTCTGTGACATATTGTCGTGCTAAGTGCTAACCTGCTACATTTACCAATTTTGTTAGCTGCATCAGAGGCTTGGGCAAAATAAACCCTCGCAAAACCACCGGTATTAAAAGAATGAGATTATATACCATATGCAAGTTTAAATAAAACAACATATAAAACAAAAACAAATCTTTTGATTTATAACAATTTGACAATAAAATATTTCAACTGACAATTTCAATATAATTAAGAATGACAATATCTATTGTTACCAACAACAATTTAATACATTTTTAAATATAACAATCGGATATTCAAAACCGACAATAAATTAACAATAATATAATGGGATCTATTTTGAACATACAGATTGTTAAAATATTCTCGGATCTAACAATATATTTCTATGCGTGTACACTCTCAGAAATATATTTTTACATTTTAACATTGTGTGGCAGCTCTGTATTGTAGCTTCGGCATATTTGTCAAATAATTATTTTGAATTATTTTTAAAATTTTTAAACATCAAAAAATGTGAGTAATATTTTTAGAATTAATATTATCTATTAATTATTGTGTTTAGCAGGACTATTTAACAACCAAATGTCAATACTAATACTGCAAAGCATTGCGTGTGCAAAGTTAGATCCATCGTTACATTTCTCTGAAACGCCCAGCAAGAAGAATACATATTTATCTGTTAAACATGCCCTTGTCGATGTAAATTAACTAATTAATTAATAAATTATACATGCACCATCGTATTTTATATTCTACAATTAAATTTTAAACTGCAAACTTATTTATATTTAAAATTGACAATTTCTATTGTTATCACCAACAATCTAATGACATTTTCAATATTAACAATCAGAATGTCAAGCCGACAATAATTTGACAATCTGATCTATTTTGAACATCGAGATTGTTACAAAATTGTCGGAAATGACAATATATTTCTGAGAGTGTAGAATTTGAGCTAAATGCGTAAATGGTGGTGGCAACACTGGTTTGAACAGAGTGAATGCAGCGACGACAACGAATACGCAAAACGAAAACAAAATTGGTTGTCGGAATTTGGCCGCATCGATAGATTTACTTTTATTTTGTTCGCAATGTCCAACGACAACCGCTCTGAGCGAACTTCAGTGTTGAACATTTTTTTTAAATTTCAAGGGAATTTATCTAATCTATTACTTTTTCCTAATTAATTTTGACATTTTTTTGCTTTAATTTATAAATTTATGTTGAATTTTTATTTTAAATGGTATTTGACGAAAATCTGATTGAATGATGAATTAAATACAATTGTGTACAAAAGTGTGGGACAACAATTCGTAATTCGTCAGCTGCATTAATTTCGTTCGATCTCTCATCGCCGATTTGACGTTGTTCGTTGGCCGCTTTCATTCTGATTAGACACTTACTGCGGAACCAAAGTTTTTCTGCGCATTCGCAAAGTCGTGCGCAAATTAGCACTGTTTGTCAATTTTCAATTCGATTTGATATCGAGAATTCATACAATAACGATAGTGCCAATTCTTTCGAGAAAGCTATCGTTCTCGAATAATTAACGATATTCAATTAACTACGTTCAAACGAGATCGTATCAATATCCTATGGTATGCTGAGATGTGAAAATTGTCAAAAGAGCCGAATTAATTTTAAAGTCGACTTTAAAATGTTTATGTGCCAATTTGTCTATTTTTTTATTAAAGTAAATATGTTTTTTTATTTATAAAAATGTTATCTTCAGAGCTGTTAAAACGTTTTTATTAGGTTGCTTTCTTGTCTGTCTGCTCGGTACAAATTTTGCAATTGTTTTCAAACTACTTCGCAATGAACTACAGACTTGATATTTTAAATATTGCCTCGAACTGGATGACAATGCAATATTATCGTTTGCTTGCCATCCGGTTAATCATGGTTCTATCGCCATGGTTCCATATTAAACACACTGTGAAACATGAATATTTTTCATATTTATTATATTAGGCCTTTCAAATTTAGTCAGACGAAAATCTGACACAAAAAAATAGAAAAATATGAAATAAAATATTTTTTAATATAAAACTTTTTAAGGTGAATTTTTAGTATTATTTAAAATGAAAAGTGAGGCGGTAGATAAATTATAGTTCCCATTAAAAACGTTTTATATTAAAAAATATTTTTTATTTCATATTTTTTATATTTAATTTATATAACGAACATTACGAATATATGTACACAATACACATAAAGATTATTATTAATCTCATATAAAGTTATATATTATATTTAATAACATAGTGATATAGCACAATTCAGATGGATTTTGGTGGTATATTATATGCAGTGGTGGCCAAAATAATAGGAACGATCAAATTATTTATTACTTTTTTATATAAATATTTTTATTAAGTTAAGAAACTAAATACATATGTACATTATTTTTGATAGACAGGTTATACCAATGCTCTGGATAATAATAATAATAATATTTTGGCGCTACAGTCCTATAAGAACTTAGGCCGAGCTTTCTCACAATTTTGAGCTGTGATACCCTACACTAAGAGTAAAAGGGTATATTCAGTTTGGTACGCCGTTTGTAACACCCAGAAGGAAGCATCACCGGTATGGAAAAGTATATATATTCTTGATCAGCATGACCTCCTGAGTCGATCTCCGGTATGGAAAAGTATATATATTCTTGATCAGCATGACCTCCTGAGTCGATCTCCGTCTGTCCGTCTGTCTGTCCCTCTGTCTGTTGAAATCACTATTACAGAAAAAGTAGTAAAGTAAAACGAGTTGGGAAAGTTAGGTCACATGGGTAAGTTCGGTCACATGGGGCGGATTTTTATAGTCGGTCGGGCCCGACTATGGAATACCCTACACCTTTGGTGGGGATATTAACCTTCAGAATATAATTCATATATCAGAAATTTACGTCTTATATCCCCATAAATTAAAAAATTATATAAAGTATAAAAAACTAAAAAAAAAATTTGAAAAATGTAATTGGGCGGACCACGCCTATATTTAAAATTTTGAAAGGCAAATATTTCATAGATTTGATTTTAATAATTTACGGATCAAATTTCCACTATGAAAACCCGGGAAATAATGAAAAAAAAAAGTGAGCGAATCACGCCCAATTTTGGACCACATATTTTTAGGTGAATTCTAACAATACGTTTAATATTTTATAACTATACATTGAATACTTTTCGAGTTATTAGTCCCGAAAGAGTTATATAAAATTGACTTGTATGGGAGGTGGGCGTGTCCGTTGACCGATTTGGCTCATTTTCAAACTCGGTTCCTACTTTTGGCTAAAATATATTGAGACGCATTCTGATCAGTATTTCTCAAGTTATTCTGTATTCGGACAGCAAGACAGCAAGACAGCAAGACGGACAAACAGACAGACGGAAATGGCAGCAAGACAGCAAGACGGACAGACAGACAGACGGACATGGCTAAACGGACTCGGGTAGTGATGCTGATCAAGAATATATATACTTTTCCATACCGGACACGCCTCCTAAGGAGCGTTACAATATATGCACAAAGTTAATATACCCTGTACCTCATAGGTGTAGGGTATAAAGAGCTAGATCAATGAAACTTTTGATTTAGATTTCTTATATATCTAAGCTGTCTTAACAAAAAAAAATTGGCATGATCGGTCGATTCTGACCTGAGAACCGATCGAATATATATCTACAGATCTATTTTACTGTATACGTGTTTAGGTAAACTTTTTTTGGTCAAATATATATTGACTCATGTTCAAATACATGAAAATAATGGTTTCCGGCGAAATGACTTGTGGTTCAAAAAAAAAATCGAAATTCCGTACACCTACCTATTTGTAAATATGGGTATCAAATGAATGGACATTCTTCAACGATTGAAAGTTTGTAGTTATTTTCAGGATTCGTATACCCTGGGGACCTATATACCACTTTTAATGGTAACCACACATATGTGTAGGGTATTTATTATTTATTAGTAGCCGCGGTAGCTCAGTGGTTATTGCGTTGGACTGCGAGCCGAAAGGTCCCCGGTTCAAGCCTGGACTGGGTCTAACAACATCTTTTCATAGAAACATTTTTCTATACCGCACTACCTCTCGGCAATAAATGGCAAACCTACGAGAGTAAAACATTGCCTGAAAAGCTTTCACCCGCCGTTCGGATTCGGCAATAAACTGTAGGTCCCACCACTTTGAGTACAAATATAACACGCACAGCTCAAAATGGTGAGAGAGCTCGGCCGAAGTTCTTATAAAACTGTAGTGCCAAACTATTATTATTATTATAATTTTGATAATCCTAACTATCATAATAACACCTACTTTAAAATTTCCCATGTGATCTAACCTTCCCAACTGGTGGGACCTACAGTTTAATGCCGAATCGGTACGGTGGGTGAGATCTTTTCATAGGCAAAGTTTGACTATCGTTGGTTTGCCATTTATTTTCCGCTGTTAACTTCAATCTGTAAAATTCCACTTCCACATAACCAATGTTTTCGGCAGCGACGCCAGCAAACTCGGAAGGAATCTCTATATCAAATATATACTCTTTGGTAGTACTTCAAAAAAAATATTTAAAAAAATAAAATAATGATAGTTTCTATTATTGTGTCCACCACTGCATATAATATATTATATATGTAGTTTTTATCAGAGAAAACCCACTGTTGATAATACAGAAAGGCAGTTTAATATGATTTATATAGCACAATTGTGGTGGAACTTTGTGGTATATTATTTATGTTTTTATCAGTTGATAATACTGAATGGCTGTTTAATATGATTTACGATACACCATTGTGTTACTGATAGCATTTTGGAATAACACGATACTTAAGTTTTAACTTTAAGTAAAGTTTTCATTAAATTGTAAATTAATTTAAATTTCATTAGCATCCGTTTTGTAACAGTGAGAGTAATGACTCAAGCAAAATCTTCTTTAAATTAGTTGAATGGAAAACTCTTGTACTATAAATAATTGTGTTATATCAACTTCACCTTTATTTGGATTTTAAGTCAATTTAGATGTTTCCGTATTCTACCAAAAATAGGCAGGCTGAAGGGTCACAACCATTACGAACTTTACATGCTTTTTTTTTTTCAATTAACCAACGCTCAGGGGATGACCCATATTCATGCAATGCACAGTATTGATCGTAATAAAGGATTATAGGTTTAGGGAAGGGGGAAAGATAGAGTAGTGTCGGTGTATGTTCGCTTTAAATTTCCCAATATTAAAATAGTCGGGAAAAGCAGACGCAGGGAGATTATTCCACAAACTTATCTTGCGACTGAAGAATGAATTTTTTCTGTAAAGCGAGGTTCTGTTGAGAAACGAGTGGAATACGAAGGGGTGGGCTTGGTTTGATGCCCTAGTAGAACGAGAGAAAACCCGACCTGGTGGGAACCTGCAATACATGGCAGGTTCCCTCGAACACTTACCATTGTAATACCTATAAAACAGGCTTACACACCCAACGGTCCTTCGGTGCTCAAGAGAACCAATAGAGGATGAAATATTTTCATCCCCTTTTAAATAAATTGCACGTTGTTGGATTCGATCCAGGAACTCCAAAAAAGATTTTGAAGCCCCATATGTGCGAATTATATTCCATCTTAGGCCGAATATAGGTGGTGTAGACAATGCGCAAGTCAGCGGGAGTGAAGTATGTTTTACACCGTTTCAGAAAACCGAGGCACTTGGCCGCTTCTTTCGACACATCAAACATGTGATCATTCCAACGGAGGTCACATTGGATTGATATGCCCAGAACGTCAAGGACAGCTGACTGCGCAATATCGACAGAGTCCATATTGAGGGAAGGGAGGGGGGAATCCATTTTTTTGTGGGATAACAGACAACATTGGGTCTTGCTTGCATTAAAGTCAACCCTATTTGCAAGACCCCACTCGGAGATTGTTTTCAGGTCTTTATTGAGTGTGTCATTCATTGAGCGCCTTATATTCTCAATCTCCAAAGAGTTTGGACGCTTGTTGAACGAATATGAATGACAAATGTTACTATCATCTGCAAAGGAATGGATCGGGTTCTGGGTCGATTACAGAAGGTCATTGATAAAAACCAGAAATAAGGACGGGGATAGGACAGAACCCTGCGGACCTCCAGAATTGATGAAATGTTGTTCTGAAATATAGTTTTGCGCCAATATTAACGAAACTTTACACTAAGCATACATGGACTACGAATAGATTTTAGTTTGAAAATGAACATCCTTTTACAAGAATTAAAAAGGACTAAAAGTTTTGTCTCGAATGAGATATTTTGTTGGTAATTGGAATTTGTATACATACTATAATTGAACATTATCATTCCTTTTATGGGCGTGATTGGCAAACTGCTTACCATTCCTATTAAACTATATAACTGGACAATCGTAAGAGATATACAGATTATATTATGTACTTTGATATGTACCAATATCACAATTTTTAACTACCATACCAAATATGAATCACATTTGTCGACTGTAACGACAGAAAAGCAAAACTGACACATTAAAATAACAAAATTTATTAAATTACATGGTGCAACAACAAAAAAATACAAGAAGTCCGACCTATATTTTTGGATAGGTATCGAAAATCAAAGAATATCCTCATTTACAGAATGTCTACATCACTTCGAGTTTTTTAATTTACACTACTGTGTGCAAATTCGCATTTTCCTACCTTGAATTACTTATGTTATTAAAACTCAACATCTACGTAAGTTATTTTAAAAGTGTTTAACTTTTTGAAAAACCAACACAATAAGTTTACCAAAATATGTTTATTAAATAATTTTATAAAGACCTGAGTTATAGGTTGTTATACGACAAAACAATTCAAATTTGAATAAATTTTTCAATTTTGAAAAATCGCTATGAGATTTAAACCTCTTGGATTTTGGTTAAATTTTGGTACGCAATTATTACATGTGGTCTTCTAGTTATCCTCGCACTTTAAATTGTATGCCCTTAAAAAGTACTCACTGTACCTTAGGGTGATGTTGTCTAAAAAATTAAAAAATAATTGACAAAAAATAATTGCATACCAAAATTTAACCAAAATCCAAGAAGTTTAAATCTCATAGTTGATTTGATTTAGTAAATATTGTGTGGGAATGACTCGGTTTAAACAATTTATTGTAAATTAAATATTAAAATAAATTAAATATTAAAGTAAATTAATAATTAAATATTAAAGTAAATTAATAATTAAAATAATTTTAAATGACGTGTGACACACATATGCAAGTATGCATAGTACCGTTAGAAAGAAGACAAGAAGACATTAGCCTGTAACAAGTTTTTGTCCATGTCTACCTTTGCATCAAAAATATTTAATTTTTTTTATGTTTTTGCCAAATAATCAGCAAAAACACGAATGGCCATTTGAAATTTTTGATACACAAGATGATAGTTATCTCAATTCTCAATAATATAAAACTATCATTTTGCATGTGGAGTATATATTGAAAGAGTTACACTAGTTTTTACTTTAGTTTTTTACACTAGTTTTTTAAAAAAGCACTTGTTTACAATTTTGGACTTTAAGAAAGCCTAAAAAAACATTTTTACTAAGGTGTATCATTTTTTGTTTCTTTTCTAGGTTCTCATAAATATTTATAATAAGTTGAAATATTTTTCAACATTCTGAAATAAAGTTTAATTTCCGATTTTCGGCGAGCTATACTCAGCTATACGAGCTATACTTCGGCGAGCTATACAATTGAATTTTCCAATTAAAATACAAAATGACATACAGCCTTACTAATAAACAAAATAAAGTGGACTTTAAGGACAACTGAATATATGAGAAAATTATCAAAAAATACTGTACTATTTTTAATCAAATTTATTTCGTTTATTAGTTATGTCTGGTTTTCCCTATGTTATTTTGTGCCAGTTTCATGTTCGCAAATTTATCAAATTTTGTATGTGTTCGCTAGACATGCATACAGAATATTTTATTTTTGGACAGTTTCAACGTCGCGATCACAATGTAAAGAAAACAAATATGACACAACATGAAATAGTGAAAACCATGCATATATTCCAAGACGATATTTTGTACTTCCGTTTCTTACACTCACAATAGTGGAAGTACTTTAAGGAAGTGATGCACTTTTTAGAGTACAACCTGTATATTAGATTGACAATGGCTTTGTATGAAAAAGAAATGTATATAACTTGGTTGAAAAGGAGGTCAACCCCTAAAAGTACTCTATTGGATGAGAAAATCGGGACCTCAAAGTTCGGGTTTTGATACCCAAATCGACAGTTTTAAAATTGAATGGTAATCGACGGTCGATTTTTGATTTATGGGCGGTTTCAAGGGGGCGGGCGGCAAAAAAATTTGTTGTTTTTCGACACTATCCGCCTCTTTTAGAGGGTGTGTCAATTTTTTTTTAGACCGGCCTTTAAAGAAAAGTTGTCCCCTAAAAACTCAGAGCAACAACTATTCTGGCAGTGGTTGCTCTATGGAAATTGTTCAGTGCAACTGCTAGAATAGGTCAACAACTGAAGTGAAATGGAAATCGACATGACTTTCATAAAAATGTTTTTGGCGACTTTAAGTTCCACAATGACGATAGGAACATTTTTAAGACAGTTTCTGCGTCGCAATCTTATTATAAAGAAAACAAATATGAAACAAAATAACAGTGAAAACGAAGCAAAAAATATTATCTGAAATTTTCAATTACGGTATTTCCCGTAATTGAAAATTTAAAAAAGAATATCATTTATATGAACTATAAGCTCAACTAGTATTACAAACCTGAATAGTTTAGTTAAAACAATAGGCAACTGTGACATGCTGATAATTTGTTTCCAAATATGAGATGAAAATAAGGATAAGTGCTAACTCTTGACCAAAACAATGAACTATGATCAATGTTTTTTAACAATCAACCAGTGTTCTGATCAGTGTTCTCACTCTACTCCGATCGAAATAGATCTACTCCATTTCTTTTCTATTATTAAAATCTACTCCTCTACTCCGGTAGTAGCAATTTCTTCTACTTTTTCATAATTTTTTCTACTCCCTTTTACTAAAATCTACTCCCTTATGCAAAGAGAAAAAATTCGCACGCACACAAACGTTTCGGTAAATTTTATCCCGACGCTCTTAACAATGTTATAGAAACTTTTACTGAAACTTTCAGTTTTGCTATTAGTAATATTGTTGCTAACGTGACCGGCAGTGGTCTTGCTGGGACCACACGCGAAAATTACCACTTGTCATATTTTTCTCTCAAGTGAGAAAAAAATTACCACATGTATGATTTTTCTGCCATGTAGGATAAAAATTATCACACATAGTATTTTTCTGCCATGTGCGAATTACCCTGCAGCAGATTTTACAACACGTAAGAAAAATTGAGTAGCTGCGATAGCTCAGTGGTTAGTGCGTTGGACTGCGAGCCGAAAGGTCCCCGGTTCAAGCCCTGGACTGGGGCTAACAACATCTTTTCATAGAAATATTTTTCTATACCGCGCTACCTCCCGGTAGTAAATGGCAAACCTACGAGAGAAAACATTGCCTATGAAAAGCTCTCACCCGCCGTTCGGATTCGGCAATAAACTGTAGGTCCCACCACTTTGAGTACGAATATAACACGCACAGCTCAAAAATGGTGAGAGAGCTCGGCCTAAGTTCTTATAGGACTGTAGTGCCAAACTATTATTATTATTAAGAAAAAATGAGTACACGGAAGGTTTTCAAGTTGAAGACTACCTGAAAATTCACAACATAAACAACGACAAGTGAACAACAAAAACTCAGAATATTCTATGCAAATTTTCAAATAGAAAAAAGAAAACTATAGCTTAAAATAAAAGGATATTAAAAACGACAACGAAATAGAATTTTAAAACAAATTCTCCAACCTGTACGTTTTAATGTTTTGATTAAATACATGTAAGTCTAATATAAAAAATATATATAGTATGAGAAATGGAATTTGCTCAGCGGAAAATACATGCGTTTGTCCCTCAGCATCTCAGAGGACAGAAGTTGCAGATATACTAATTGACATGAATGCACTAATCAGAACCGAAAACACAAATTAAAGCACAGTTGTTTTGAGAATAAACGACTTCCACCACCTTGGATGAGCCCACTTGTGCCTTTAGATTTAAAACCGTAAGAATTATTTTTCTTTGATAAGAATTCAAAGATATTTCGATCTTCTTTATTTAACCTTTTACTTGCTAAAGCATTTGTCTTTAAATATTGGTATTTCATGAAAATATATTAAAAATTATGTAACTGAATTATTTTATTGATATTATTTATAGATATTTAGTAATTTTTCATTAATATATTGATTTTATTCATGCAGTTCTTAATTAATATAATTCTTAATTATTTTGATGTAAAATGTGATAATGTGGAGTATTTTGTGGTAATATATATATTACCACAAAATACTCCACATTATCACATATATATCACTATATATAGTAGATTTTGATAATTAGTACTATTTTTCGGTACTGAGGTATTTTGTTGTAATTTGATGAAATTTGTGGTAAATGTAGTATTTTGTGGTAAATATAGGATTTTTTTGGTAATTTGTTGTAATTTGAGGGAAATTGAGGTAAATATCCTCTGTGGTAATTTGTGAGATTTAGCTGTGGTAAAATGAGAATTCTTGTGGTAATTTCATCTCGCGACACTGTTGCTTACATTTACTATTTACTATTTTTATTTATTTTTATGGGGGCGATTATCACAAGGCAACGTGTCTGAGTGCTTCAACATGGCGAAGCCAGCGTAATCCTTTTCGGTGTCGTCTCAAGTCAACTCACTGGTCACCAGAATTGGCAAATTGTAAAATGGTGACACCTCCACTTCGGAAGTTCTCCTCGCGGAAGTCCCTGGAAACGACGCTGTACACTACCCGGTGTAAAAGGCGGCTAAAGTGAGTGGCGATCATCTCCCTCAGAGTGAGGGTTCGTGTGTTGGGTTTGGGTTCCACCACGAAAAAAACCTATGCGCCCAACCTACGTTGCCGAATGAAAGACAAAAGCAGGCGGTTGTGTCTTCTGCCGTACATAACATGCAGTTACATCTTCGCGCTATCGAATAGAGCGAGACCGTTCGTCAAGTGGGGACGAACTTAAGCCTGTCCACCACCTAGTCGCGCCAAGCGAATATAATGATGGCAGAACAACGGAACAACGAGCGAAAAACCAATCGCATGACCACCCCCGCTGAGCGACACCATGATGCATCGACGACCATGTCCTTGGCCAAATCAGTAAGAAATAGTGCAGTCAAATATTATTTATTTGAATTTCTCCATCGTCGGCAATAAGACAGAACATATTTGATGTCACCTGCACGCTTCTATACATCGCGGCGGTGACCAACTCATTTTAACCGCTCGCTGTGGTGTGTGAATAGGCACACTGCCCAGCGCATAGTGCAGCTGAAGGGCAACATTGTAACGTTATTTTTGTGCTAATAAAAAAATTACATAAATTTTAAAAAACTGTTTGTTTTCTTTTTCAAAATAACATTTCCAATTTGAAAATTTAAAAATGTCATTCAAAGCATAAATGCAAATTAACAATTCAAATTTTCAAAAACAAAAATGTTATGTTCAATACTTGTTTGATTATTTGATTGTTGAATCCGATAATAATTTGATAATAATATTTGTGGATCCATTTTAACATGAAATATTTTCAAATTATTGTCGGATTCGACAATAATTTCTTATGTGTGCACTATCCGAGGTGCCAATATGGACTCGGATCATTACCTTGTAGCAGCCAATGTCCGCACACGCTTAGGAGCTGCGAAGAACGTACGGAACCAAACGCAGAGAAAGCTAGACGTCGGAAAGCTGCAATCACAACAGACAACGCAAGCCTTTTCCACTCGACTCTCATACCTGCTTAGACAAAGCACTCCTCTCGATGATATAAGCGCGCAGTGGAACCATATCTCGTGCTCTATGCGTACGGCTGCCGAAGAGGTGCTTGGATTCCAACGACCCCTGAGGAATCAGTGGTATGACCAAGAGTGTCGCGCGGTCACTGCAGAGAAAGACGCTGCGTACAAATCCACCCTGCAGTCAGTAGCTACGCGAGCTGCGAAGGAGCGATACAAAGATAAGAGGAGCGAAGAGAGACCTCTTTTCAGGCGTAAAAAAAGCGAGGCAGAAAGACGTGAGTGTGAGGAGATTGAGATGCATGGGAACAGGAATGAGGCTCGAAAATTCTTCGAGCAAATAAGACACCTAGCCGGAGGTTCAAAATCCGGAGCCTCTTCTTGTAAAGATGAGAACTGGAATCTAGTGGCAGATATCCAGAGCACACTGAAGATATGGAGGGATCACTTCTCTAAACTGCTGACCGGTGATGATGACCGCAATTCCACCGATAGAGCAAACCCGAAAAACCCGGCAACTCCAGTACTTGATGACGACATTGAGATTCCGCCACCCGACCATGACGAGGTCAGAACAGCCATTGCTCGGCTGAAAAACCACAAAGCCGCAGGTGCTGATGGCCTGCCTGCTGAATTGTTTAAGACCGGATGCGAAGAGCTAATAGAGAGCATGCACGAGGTCGTAAGCAGAATATGGTCGGATGAAAGCATGCCAACTGACTGGAACCTCAGTGTACTCTGCCCAATCCTTAAGAAAGGGGATCCCACTATCTGCGCCAACTACCATGAGATCAATATCACATACAAGGTTCTATCGAGCGTATTATGTGAAAGACTGAAGCCCATCGTCAACAGACTGACTGGACCTTATCAGTGCGGCTTCAGACCTGGAAAGTCCACCATAGACCAGATTTTCACATTGCGCCTAATCCAGGAAAAGGCCCTAGAAAAACAGATCGACACCTACCACCTATTAGTCGACTATAAAGCCGCCTTCGACACTCCGATAAGGGAACGATTATACGCCGCAATGTCTGAGTTCGGTATACCTGCGAAACTTATAAGGCTTTGCAGGATGACCCTGAGCAACACACGTTGCGCAGTGAGAATATTAAAAGACCTCTCTGAGCCATTTCATACCGAACGAGGTTTCAGACAGGGTGACTCCCTATCGTGCGACTTTTTTAACTTATTGATGGAGAATATAGTTCGAGCTGCCAAACTCCGTCAAAACGGCACTATCCTCAACAAAAGTGTCATGCTATTCGCATATGCCGACGATATTGATATCATTGGCAGGAGCACACGAGTAGTCAGCGCAGCAGTCTCCAGATTGGAGAAAGAGTCGCGTCGAATGGGTCTAGCGGTGAACGAGGACAAGACGAAGTTCCTTGTGTCAACAAGCAAAAAAGAGTCCGTGCGTCTTGGACAAAAGCTGATTTTGACACCCACAAGTTCGACATTGTGAAGGACTTCGTCTATCTGGGATCCAGCGTAAACTGCAACAACGACGTCAGCCTGGAGATCAAATGAAGAATAACTCTTGCCAACAGGTGCTACTTTCGGCTCAGTTGGCAATTGAGAAGTAGAGCCCTCTCTCGCCGGACAAAAATAACGCTCTACAAGTCACTCATCATGCCCGTCATACTTTATGGTGCGGAAACATGGAAGCTGGCCTGCACCGATGAGAGAGTACTGGGAGCGTTCGAGAGAAAGATTCTCCGTAAAATCTTTGGCCCTATCTACTTTGCTAACGAGTATCGAATCAGGATGAACAACGAGCTGTATGAGTTATTCGACGACATTGACATATTCAAGCGCATCAAGATCCAGCGGCTTCGCTGGCTAGGTCATGTCGAACGATGGATGAAAACACTCCAGCCAAGAAGGTGCTTGAATCAAAACTCGAAGGTGGACAGCGTAGAAGAGGGCGTCCAAATCTGCGTTGGAAAGACCAAGTTGAGGACAACCTGACAACGCTTGGTATTTCTAACTGGACCAGCGCGCGCAAAGCAGATCCGACTGGCTCGGCTTCATCTCAGCGGCCAAAACCGACCCACGGTTGTAAGGGGCATTTAAGTAAGTAAGTTATTTTTATTTAAGAATGTGTTTTCTTTTGTACATATTTCCATCTATTTTTCCTACAGTTCTTTTACAGAAATCTTTTTTAACTATGATTCTTCTTGTTTTATATTTATTTTGAATTCTATTTTCTTATCTTATTATTACTTAAAACAAACATTTCTTCAATGACATTTCCAAATTATTTATAAGAGATTCTTTAAAAAAAACTCGAAGAATTTTATGAAAGATGTTTTTTCTAAAAGAATAGTTTTTTTCATATATTAGTTTTGTAAAATATATAAAAACATATTTTTTCAGTTGACTTAATAAAAATAAAAATTATATTTATTTTAGAAAATTGTTTAAAGAAAGATAGGGATTTTTTGGTCAATTAGTTATTTAAATTTTCCATTTTTATTGTAAAATAACTTATTCTTTTTTATAAAAATGTTTTTAAATCTTTGTAGGAAATTGTAAAGGGTTTTTTTTTGAAAATATTTAAAAAATTCTTGAACTTATACATATTAAATTTGTATATAAATCCAAGGATTCCACAAAACTAAAAGAAAGATATTGTTGTTGACTGAACGACAATGACTTACGATTGAACGACTTCCCCTACAGTTCGAAAACATTGCAGGAACGTTGCTGGAACATTGCACTGCAAGATTGAAATATTGCCAGAAATATCGCTGCAATGTTCCAGCAATCTATCTATGTCCGCCTCCTGGAATATTGCAGGAATATATAGCAATATTCCAGCAATATGGTAAGAAATTAGTCAGCAACGTATTTGCAATGTATTATAATAATAGTTTGGCACTACAGTCCTGTATAGAACTTCGGCCGAGCTCTCTCACCATTTTGAGCTGTGCTTGTTATATTTGTACTCAAAGTGGTGGGACCTACAGTTTATTGCCGAATCCGAACGGCGGGTGAGAGCTTTTCATAGGCAATGGTTTTACTCTCGTAGGTTTGCCATTTACTGACGAGAGGTGGCGCGGTATAGAAAAATGTTTCTATGAAAAGAAGACCTTTCGGCTCGCAGTCTAACGCACTAACCACAGAGCTGCCTCGGCTACATATATTAGCAATGAAAAAAAAAAGAAACAAAAATGTATTTTAATTTTTGTTCCGCTGTCTCTACCTTTATTTATGGTTTATTGTTTATGGTATGGTATTTAATTATTTAATTTCATAATTATAGAAAAATATTTTTATTTAAGTTGCCCCAAGCTGGCATCGAACTCCGGCGTTGAAGTCCACTGCTATCTCCGTTAGGCTACGCATCAACAATGTTTTTGTTTAGATATTTGCCTTCAAAACGAAATTTTTGAAATGTTCAATTTATTATTAAATGTCACAACGTTTAGACAGAATTATAAATGAACACCGGGCTGCCCGAGGTATGACGACCACTCAGGTTCCACGTTAGTAGGGCACATAAAACAATTTTGTTTGGACATTCAACCCTTGCCCAACCAACATATTTTTTATAGGATAAAAATCAAAACTAAATGTTTTTCTGAAGCAATTTTGAATTAAATAAAGTAAATTATTTTATTAATTTACACCTTTATAACAAATTTTTTTCTGTTCGATAGATTTTTTAATCGTGGCATTATAATACAATATTGTATTTTGCGCTGTAGATGATTACTATGACTACTAATTGTATCAAATATCAAACAATTGCGAGTACACCCAGAAAAAAATCATGGTAAATTGATAGTATTTCAATAGAAAAACAATAATTTATACCATTAAAATTGGTCAATAGCATGCGTCCCATTAGTTCAGTAATATTGAAACTGTTAATACAATGTGTGGTTGTACCATAAATTTTATAATGTGATATTTTAATTACAATAAGAAAAACCTTTACAAATTTAATGATACGTATTATTAATTTTATGGTGTATTCAAACTACATTTTCCTAATAATTTATTAAAACAAAAATGTATTTTAGAAAATTTATTGTATATATTATTTTATTTAAATGTCGAAATGGATATTCACTTTTACAACACACACATAAAAATACACTTTTTGCTGCAAAAGGTTATAACACACTTAATGTTTGCTTTGGTTTCCAAGAATTGATTGTAGTACTTGAGTCTGCAGGTATTTTTGAATTTGTTGCCATAATAGAAGTTCGATGTATTATTTATTTTCTGTAATAAATAAAAATATAAATAAATATATAAATATAATTATTTACATGAAATACATTGATTCCTTACCAATGTTGCATTTAATAATGTGGATTATTACAAAAAATACATGCGACCATTTTGAGTAAACACGCAGAATGACGTACAAAACGAATATGCTTGTATTCGTTTTTATGTTTTTTTACACAACGTTTATTATTATAGGAGGAAACCATTAAAACAACAGTATTTATTCTATTTAAAATAATAATATTGAAATATTTAAATTTATGGTGCTGAATTTTTGAAATACTATTGAATTAATTAGAAAACTTTTGATTTAAAAAGAAAAAAGTTTTAATACATGAACCATAAGATCAATGCTCGTACCATAAAGAACTTAATGGTACATTTTCTTCTGAGTGTATTAATTCATGTTATTCAAACTATTTAAATCATAAAAAGATAACTCCATTGAGAATAATTGAAAAATATCAACAACATAAACACATGAAGAGTTGCGATTTCCCACATTAATCCCACTATGCCCCAAGTCCTCCTACTAATATGTTTTATAAAAACAATTTACAGTCCAACATTTTTAAGCAATTATATTGGGTTAATAAAAGATAGTCGTTTTTGCATATATTTAATGCAAAAAGAATTTGATTTATCATTCGCTAGATTGTGACATTCAAATCGAATTCAATTTATGTGAAGAGCTAGCAATGTTGAATGTTTTTACGAATTTATAGTATTATTAGCTGTGTTTTTTTCATAATTTAAATTTGAGTTGGAACAAATTTTGTACGCAAAACAAAAACAAATTTGAGCTAGATATCTCAAATCTATCTCAAATTATTTTTGTTTTGCGTACAAAATTTGTTTCGGCTCAAATTCAAATAATGAAAAAAACACAGCTATTGTATACTAATGAATGTATGGGCCCTTTTCAGATAATGTGTAATTTATTACTGCAGCCCTGTGTCATGTACTAACAATATTTTCAATCACTACTTGATTTTTTTATTTTCTTACATCTTCTTCAGTTCCTTCGATCCCTAGCGGGACATAGGTCATCAACTACACCTACACGCCATCGTGTACTGTTTTTGGCAATTGCCTTTAAATCGCTCCAACTTTTTCCGAGTTTCTTAGCCTCTCTATCGACTGATCTTCTCCATGTTTCTCTTGGTCGTCCAGGATTTCTCACACCACTTCCCATCGGGTTCCACTCCATGGCTTTTCGAGCAATGCAGCTGTCGTCTTTTCGGAGTGTATGGCCAATTCATCTCAATTTCTTTATATGGTCGTCAATTGGATCCAAGAGTGCTCTGCGAAGCAATTCTCTATTTTCTATGATGTTGGGCCAATATATACGAAATATGTTTCGCAGGCAACGATTGACGAACACTTGGAGTCGCGTGGTAATGGTTTTGGTAACCTTCTAAGTGCAGCACCCATACACCCAGAAAAAAATACTATATAAATAATAGTTTTTTACTATTAAAAATATTCAATAGGATAAATTATTATTTTAATCGGAAAATACCATTAAATACAAGAAAATACCATGACATAATTGTCCTTTGACCAATTTTAATGGGTTTTGAGGGAATTTTTTTCTGGGTGTATAGAAGGACATATAGTACGTTTGATTTAAACAATCTCAGTTTTACGCTGGTGCCAAACCGAAGACAAATTACCAAACGCTGCTCTGGCCTTATGTATTCGACTTTCCACATCGAGATCTGTACAGCCGTTGACCGCAGCTTGGCTGCCGAGATAAATAAAACGCTCTACCGTTTCAATTATCTGCTCGCCGATATGCACGGCCCCACTGGTATTTTCTGCGAAGCTCACTACACTCAGAAGAAAATGTACCATTCAGTACTATGGTACGACCATTGATCTTATGGTTCATGTATTAATAGTTTTTTCTTTTTAAATCAAAAGTTTTCTAATTAATTCAATATTATTTGAAAAATTCAGTACCATAAATTTAAATATTTCAATATTATTATTTTAAATAGAATAAATACTGTTGTTTTAATGGTTTCCTCCTAATATAATAAACGTGGTGTAAAAAAACATAAAAACGAATACAAACATTTTCGTTTTGAACGTCATTCTGCGTGTTTACTCAAAATGGTCGCATGAATTTTTTTGTAATAATCCACATTATTAAACGAAACATTGGTAAAGACTCAATGTGTTTAATGTAAATAAATTATATTTATATATTTAGTTATATTTATATTTTTATTTATTACAGAAAATAAATAATACATAGAACTTCTATTATGACAACGGACTCAACAATAACTGCAGACTCAAGTACTACAATCAATTATAGGAAACCAAAGCAAACATTAAATGTGTTATAACCTTTTGCAGCAAAAAGTGTATTTTTATGTGTGTGTTGTAAAAGTAAATATCCATTTCGACATTTAAATAAAATAATATATACAATAAATTAACTAAAATAAATTTTTGTTTTAATACATTATTAGGAAAATGTAATTCGACTATACCATAAAGTTAATAATATGTATCATTAAATTTGTATAGGTCTTTCTAATTGTAATTAAAATATCACATTATAAAATTTATGGTACAACCACACATTGTATTAACAGTTTCAATATTACTTAACTAATGGGACGCATCCTATTGACTAATTTTAATGGTATAAATTATTGTTTTTCAATTGAAATACTATCAATTTACCATGATTTTTTTCTGGGTGTAGTTTTGTTTTAGCAACACTTATTTTTAATCCGGCAAAAGACGACTCCAATTGAAGCGACCGTACCATTTTATCCAGTTCTAGTGTTGTATGTGCAAGGGAACGAACGTCGTCTGCGTAATCCAGATGTTGTAGTCGGACGCACTTAACATATCACCAATAACTAAAAGGAATATTATTGGTGAAAGCACACATCCTTGGCGAACGCCGCTGTTGATTCCGAACTGCTCAGACAACTTTCCAAAATTCAGCACGCGGCATTTTGCATCTTCATAAGTTGCTCTAATAGCACCGATGATCTTTTCGGGAACGCCTCTGCGACGCAGCGCCCTCCAGATGCAGTCTCGGTTAATGCTGTCAAACGCCTTCGCAAAATCAATAAACACCATGTGTAGTCCAGTGTTAAACTCTGCACACTGCTCGATGATGATTTGAAGAGTGTTGATGTGGTCAGTACACGATGACCCGGGACGAAAACCAGCCTGTTCCGCATCTATTGTGTCATTAAGAGGTGGTTTTAGACGCTGGCAATACACATAAGTCAAGGCCGATGGCCACGAGGGAATTAACCTACGGCAGCATCACCAGCGTTGCGAAAGATTGACTTAATCTCTTCCCAATGCTGTGTAATGGTTCCTGGCGGCAACGTAGCAGAGATGCTCGTCGCTGTTCCCTAATGCTAGCTGCAACGACTGGGTTTAGCAATCGTTCGGTAAAATAGCTATGTGCACGCTTGGAAGAAAGTGCATTCCGATTTGATGCGACCGTTCGGAGTCGCACTGTGGCTACCATAAGGTAATGGTCATGGTTCACTCCGTTGTCAGCACCTCTTTTGTTTCGAACGTCGAGCAGGCACCCTCCAAAACATCTGGATACAGCGATGTGGTCAATTTGATTTACGGTACGACCTGTCGGAGACAACCAGGTAACCTTGTGACACGTTTTATGTTCGAAAATGGTACCGCCGACGACAAGGTGATTTGCATTGCGGAAATCAACGAACCTTTCACTGTTATCGTTTCGATCACCGAGACCATGCTTACCGATGACATGTGTAAGCAGCAAGTTGTTCTTGCAGTTCGTGCAGTAGGGGTTAGTGACCACAAGTGGTTTATATTGTAAAATGAATTGAAGAAACATTTCATGGTACAAAAAAATAGGTAATATAGTAACTTCTCTAGGATTCGCAGATTTAAATTTATTTATTTCGCGAATAAATACTACCCAGCAAGACATGCCTTACCAAAACTCAACACAAATACAATATTATATTTTATCACTCATACATAAATACATATATTGAAATACATATACATAATACATATTGAAATACATCCCTGCAGAATCAATGATAGATATATGACCCGTAATTTTACTAGTAATGAAAACTAATATTTTTTGCGCGTTGGTTTGCCACCATTTTTTATTTGTAGGTTATTTATTACGTTTGAAACAACAGCCGCTACAGCAGGAGTTAAAAAAAATAAACAATTGATATACACTTAAAGAAAGTATATTGAAAACATTTTTTTTTATATATTTCTTATTTATCTATTTATATTAACGATATCATCAAAGTGGAAGGGTCGCCTGCATTAAACAAATGCATGGAAGGAAGCAAAACAATGATAAACAAAAGTCGTTTTAATAGAAATTCTGCAAAGTAAACATTACATTCAACGCAATAAAAATGATAATTTGGCATAATTTTGGTTAGTTTACTATTTATTTAACCGTCACTAACCTCAAAATTAAAACTGTTTATGTTACGTAAAATATTTCGTAAATTTAGCAGTAATTTAATCGTCACTTATTACCAAACGAACAGTGACAAACATATATTCAATTGTATCTCATTGTAGATGAGTAAGAGAGATAAAAATTCACACACACACAAAAGTTTCGGACATTGATCTCCCGACGCTCTTAAAAACGTTATAGAAACTTTTCCTGAAACTTTCAGTTTTCCTACTACCCCAATATGCCATTGCACTTAATATTAACTTGCGAATTCTTTAAATTCCATCATTACTTTCAAATCGTTGAGGTTAACGTTTGAAACACCTTTAACCTAAATTTAAGAATCATAGCTTTTTAAATAACAACTGGAAGCTTAACCTTAACTTGAAAATTCCTTTATTTTCAAATCAATATTAAACTTATTCTTAAATTATTTTCAACGTTTACTTAAAATCAATATTTTGCCTTATTTTCAACTCGATATCAAATTAACCTACATTTACTTTTTTTTCTTTTACATATTGACTTAATCCTGCAAAATAAGTAAAAAAAGGGGATCCTCATACAGGACAACAATAAAGGCATTTTTCAATTAATTATCCCGTTATATATCATCGTAGACTTCAAGCCCGAGCGTCAAGACCACTTCAGAAAATTGATGCCAGCATCCAAAATGTGGTAGACGTATTTTTTAAGCTTGTATGTTTCAAGCTCTCGAATATAATTCTGGAGCCTATTCAAGGTTTGCGGGGGCGATCGGTATATTGTTTTAAATATTTACAGAAGTCCAAACACTAATAGATTTCGGTAAGCTATTAGATTTGGCTGCGCGTTGCTATATTATATTTTTTTGTCAGGGTTTCAATTGCAATCATAAAAAACATACTGTTTTTAGCGTCACTACATTTTTACTCCTAATTTTCACTGCCCTTTTTGGTAATGTTATTATCAAATCATTTTCAAATTCAGAGTAAGCGCTAAAATTAGCACTTATTTTATATTTGAAACTGATTTGTAGAACACACTACACCTTAAAGGCAATTCTGATTATATTTTTAAACGCTTACCCTGTGGCATATTGGTACCCAATATGCCACAAGGCTAAATCTTGCTTTGAAGTAAACGTTGAAATCAATTTAAGAATTAGAATTACACTAAGAAAACAAGATGTTTATGAAAGTCTTGCTGCAACTATCCTTTTAAAGTTACGCCTTGTAGCAAATATTCAAACATCCCATAAGTTTCAACAAAGTTGCAGCTAAACTATTAATATTTTTTAAATATGACGTATATGCAGATAGTTACGAGATGTCACAACAGCAATGAAAATTGATATATTTACAGTTGACTGATACACTCAGAAGAAAATGTACCATTAAGTAATTTACTGATCTTATGGTTCATGTATTAATAGGTTTTTCTTTTTAAATCAAAAGTTTTCTAATTAATTCAATAGTATTTGCAAAATTCAGTACCATAAATTTAAATATTTCAATATTATTATTTATTCTTATAATAATCTTATAATAATAATAAACGTGGTGTAAAATAACATAAAAACGAAGACGAACATCCCAGCAAGACATGTCTTACCGAAACTCCAACACAAAGACAATATTTTATTTTCTCACTCCTACATAAATAATTTGAAATATATCCCTGCAGGATCAATGATAGATATATGACCAGTAATTTAACTAGTAATGAAAACTAATATTTTTTGCGCGTCGGTTTGCCACCATTTTTTATTTGTAGGTTATTTATTACGTTTGCAACAGTAGCCGCTACAGGAGCAGTTGAAAAAAGATGTTACTTAAATTATAAACAATTGATAAACAATAAAAGAAAGTATATTGAAAAGAGTATTTGTATATATTGCTTATTTACCTATTCATATTATAGATATCATCAAAGTGGAAGGGTCACTGCATTAAACAGATGCTTGGAAGGATTCAACGCAATAAAATGAAAACTATAGAATTTTGGTTAGTTTACTTTTCATTTAACCGTCCCTAACCTCAAAATTAAAACAGTAATCGTCACTTATTACCAAAAGAACAGTGATAAAGATATATTCAATTGTATCTCATTTCAGATGAGTGAGTAAGAGATATAAATTCACACGCACACAAAAGTTTTGGTCAATTTGGTCAATATCCCGACGTTCATAACAATGTTATAGAAACTTTTACTGAAACTTTCAGTTTTGATAAAGGGTTTTTCAATAAGAGCGGTTTTGGATATCAATGAAATACATTATTCCTGTAAAAGTACGTTCGATGCCATTATGTATGGAACTCGATTTCTTTTGCATGGCAACCACGGGCACGCTTGCAGAAGTCCAGACGCTGAACCCAATTTTCGACAGTTTTCAAGCATAAATCGGCCGATACTGCTGCAATTTCACGTTCGATATTCGTACGAAGTTCATCAATCGTCGCTGGCTTGTTGGCATAGACCATAGACTTGACGTAGCCCTACAGGAAATAGTCTAACGGCGTCAAATCGCACGACCAAGGCGGCCAATCGACTGGACCATTTCGTGAGATAACACCTTCTCCAAACTTGGTTTCCAATAAATTGATTGTGGCATTCGCTGTGTTGCTTGTGGCGCCGTCCGTTGGAACCACATGTCCTCCAAGTCCATATCATCCAATTGGGGCCAAACATATTCGGTTATCATTGAACGGTAGCGATTCCCATTCACAGTAACGTGCCGGTCTTGATCATCACGGAAGAAGTACGGCCCAATGACGTCGCCGGCCCATAAACCGCACCAAACCGTAATTTTTTCGGGATGCAATGATGACTCATGGAGTACGTGTGGATTGCTGTCTGACCAATAACGCATATTTTGTTTATTGACGAAGCCATTCCGTCAGAAATGAGCCTCATCGCTGAAGATGATTTTTCAATGGAAATCCGAATCATTTTGAAGTTGTTGCTCAGCCCATTTCACGAACATACGACGCTTCTGATGGTCAAGCGGCTTCAGTTCTTGCATCAATTTGATTTTGTAAGGATGTAGGCCAAGATACCCAACGCTTGAGAACGACGTGTGAGAGACATATTTGGGCTTTCTTCAACTGAATCCTCAGCGGCACCAATATTCTCGACACTACGGGCACTTCTTTGTCTCACTGGCACGGGAACATGTTGTACTGTGCCTGTGGATTCAAATTTTTCCACTAGACGCTCAATTTTTGATCTGCTAGGCGATTATGACGACCATAAATTGAAAGTAGCGCTCTTAACATTGAGGCCAGTGACTCCGAATTTCGGTAGTAAATTTTAATAATTTCGACTCGTTGTTGACTTGTATATCTTTCCATCATGAAATGACCATCCTTACTGAAGAGAAATGTCAAAAGAGCGGCAAGAAATAAGGTAGTACCTTTTCCAAATATTCATCAACTATCTTCCTATTTGTAAGATGTTTACATAATGGTTGCTATACATAATAGTAAATTTGAAAGACGGTTGCTAGCAATAATTATGGTATTTGACGGATGTTTGAGAGATGGTTGTCTCAAATACGATCTAAATAATTTATAAATAACTTGATATTTAGGGCTGTGATATTTCTGGTAAACATCTTTGTTTTCTTAGTGTACGATTTGAAAGTAATGATTGATTTCAAAGCATTCGCAAGTTAATATTAAGTACCATGACATATTGGGTAATAATATTTTTGATCACATATCCAATAGTGTTCTTGCTGGGTACCCAGTGTATTGTCAGCTCCGCTCGTAACTATTCCCATTTGTGAAATGCAACTATGTTACATCAAATCAACCATTTCTCTTTTCAACTTTCTTTCAAAGAGAGCATTATAAAAAAATGGCTGCCTTCTCCTCTGTTCTCGTTTGTTTTCTTTTCGCTAAGTTCTAAATGATTATGTTGGCACTGACTTTGACTTCGAAAAAAATATTAAAATGAAAATTTTCTTACGACACGCTAGCTAAATTTGTAAGTATTTGATTATTATTAAATTGTTTTGTAATATTTAATATATTATACGTTATTTTTTAGGGTGACCCGTCATCGCTTATGTTGGTTTTAAATTGATGATAAAGTGCATTTTCTCAGTCGCCGCGGCACTGACTCCAAGCTGTAATAGTATTTTTTAGGTCAGTAATAGCATTTTTTCACATTTTTCATTTAATTTCAGAACTAATCCTATAGGTACATTCGTGCCTTTTTACAACAGTTGCATGGACGAATAGTGAAGAGTTGCTGGGAGGCAAAATGATCGCTCTGGAATTAAACGATGTCTGCATGAAGCGTCAACAGCAACATCAGTTCCAATTCTGCAGTGGCGTAGACATCGCGACAACCATGAGAAAGAGGTGGGCAAAGAAAACATTCGACGCTAGCTATGTCGTAGTTAGCTGTCGACAGTGCATCAGACGTTGTTGATAGTAAGATCGGGCGGAGGGATGGATGAACAGACGAAGTGTTGTTTTTATTTATTATATTTTAATTTCAGATTTTCGAGACAACACCACTCGTCAGTGAATAACTGCCCATCACCTGCCTCAATGCCGAGTACTGGGGCGATGTAGTATTCACCAACAAGATACTAGATCTGTCCGGAAAATATAAATTCATGCGTCGCGCACGACCAGATGGTAACTGTTTCTTCCGGGCTTTTGCCTATTCTTACTTGGAGCATTTGATCTCCAACAAAGAAGACTATTTGCAGTTTAGGGAGCTGGCTGAAAAATCCAAGGAGAAATTGGTGCAATTGGGTTTTCCCAGTTTTGCGCTGGAGGATTTCTACGAGACGGTATAAGTGATATTTACAAATTTACACGAAATTGGTTCATAAAAAAGACTCCAACTTACTAAATTATTTCTTTTTTGTTTGTCTATTTCTTTAAAATTTTGAAAAAAAACGACTGGATTACAATAGATTTTCCATTTTATAAAAAAAAATTCAAAAATAATAATATTTGTCTGATCTTTATAAAAAATCTTCAGTTTTAAATATGAAACTGATTTAAAGAGATATAGGTTTCGGTTTTAATCGCTATTAATATCGAAAGGAAACCCTCTCTTAAAAAAATATTCACAAACATTACTTTTTATTGATGTACTAAATATTAGTTTATTTTATTAAAAATGTTTTATTTAATGGTTTGCAAGTCTGTATCTCACTGCAGCGCGAACTGTGCAACAACAGCGGTGGTGCAGCTGATGTGCACATGTGGCGGTCTGGACGAAACCTCTGTCAGTTTCCTTAATGGAGGCAATATGTCTTGCGACTCCAGCATGATCAGCTATAGCACCGATTAGTGTGAACTGAAGGCAGTGGCGGCAGCTGCAGCAGCGCTTGCGGCAAACACCGTGCTGGGACATACGCACAACTGAAACAGCAATTATGAGTGCTGCAGCGAGAACGGCAGAGAAAGTTCCTCCGTGGCAGGTGGTGGCAAACTAAGAAAAAGGTGGCCATGTTTGATCCACATGTGACGCCGCCTGGACGAATGAACAGATATAAAGGTTGGTAATAATGCAAACTAACGTTTACTTTACCTACTTATTTTGTATTTTTTAACTTGCAGAACCGAATGCGTCTGCCAACCCCAACAGCACAACAATTACCGGTTTGTGAATGACAGCCGCATGCGTTCGCGCCTCAGCGGCATCACGCGTACAGTATCCTTAACGCGTCCCTCAACCGCAGCGCCTATGCTGCAGACGTGTGAGCGCGCCAGATCACGTGAAAAGTCCGTCATGCCCCCGAACCAAAAACCTACAACAACTGCCTTTCGCCCAACTCAAACTCGCGTCAAGCCACAGAAACCCGTCTCGTTACCAGCTACGCTAGACTTACACGTGACGCACAACACACAGCAGCAGCGCAACGCCATCTCTACCGAGAGTTCGCACTCCCTGCACGCCGTCCGATTATGGTCACTGGGCTTCTTTGGGCATTCGCTCAGCTGGCATGACGAAGCCGCAGAAAAGCGGCCTCTCTGCCACACCAGATCTTGTCTCCATGAAGCTGCGCGCCAACATGCTTTTGAAAGTCAAAGTTGGTGTTTGTACTCCATACGGTACCATGCCAGTTTCACATTACGCGATCCCTTTCTGCAGTAGTCCTATGGGTACATTCGTGACTTCTTACATCAGCAGCTGTTCCACTATATATAAATCATGTATATTTAAAATACGTTTAATTGTAAACTAATTTATTTAAAATTTGTTTTATATTAATGTGTATTATATATATTATTTTAATAGTGTACAAATTAAAAAAAAAAAACACTTAAATAAACATAAAAACCAAAAAAATGCGTTCGTTTTTTTGTCATTAATTTTCTTTTGAATCAGCTTTACTTCAGAGCTTCCTTTAATATTCTGTCCCATTCTGAAACAAATAAGTCATCAGATTTGCTTCACATCGTTTATGATTGGCTGGTTTCAAAATATTTTATCAATTTTGATTGGCTGATTTTAAAATATTTTCAGTTTCGCTCTCTTTGTTTTGATATTTTTTCTTTCAGGCACAGTTCAGAAAAATAGGAAAGAACTCTGTGTTTCCTTAAGTCTGATTGCACTCCTATTTAATTTCGAAATCGGAACCAACCTCGCACACATTTAACAGAGTTGTCTAACGTATAGTTCCGAAATAGTTCGTAATTACGACAGAACGAATCACTGGGTATTTATTTCCGCAAACACATCCCAATAAACATTGTAATCTTTCTGTAAGCTTTTTGTAAGGTGAAATATGTAATGTTTTGTTTTATAATAAACTTGCAAAATGTTTACAAAACGTTGCATAATAATTGCCGGATTAGCGAAACTGGACATTGATTGTAAGCTTACATTGAAAGCTAGTGTGTACTATTGAATAGTAAGCTATATGCAATCATATTGTAAGCTTAAAATAAAACGTTTTGTAATAATTTTATAAGTTTATTACAAATAGTTTTGTAATAAATTTTGTAATAATTTTTAACACACCAAGTAGCAATTTGTTAGAGAATTAAAATTTTATCTTGGAAATTTGATTCATCGGACGAATCAGATGTTTCTAAGGATGGTGTGTGCATCCACATCCAAGATCATTCGGAGAAATATTATAATTTTCAACCCCATCAAATATGTTATGTTGACTGTCATTGCCCACTGAATATCACCGAAAATTCTGGGACATGAATAAATTAACAATTTCTTTGCTTTGCGTTTTATTTGACTGTTTACGTTTCAAAGACATTATTTAATTATTATTTATACGTAGTTATATGTTTTTGTCCAAATGTAAGAAATATGCCCAAAATTTTCATACACTCTTAATACAATTGTCTTTTCTTCGATGTTGACTTTTAATTTGTTTTGCCTTTGTAAATATAACGTCTGAGCGTACGCATTTTACAAACACTTATTATTTAATTGCGTGTCTCTTTGTTAATAAGCTTATTAACATATATAAAGTAAATAATTTGAAAACATTTACGAAATGATTGTGAAATTTTTTATTAGTAAGCTTACCCAACTAGACAAATTATGTCTAAAAGATGTCTTTAAGTTATCTTTTAAATGTTATCGATGTCCGACATTTGTCCGAAATGGTTCTTTTTGTAATACAAATGATTGACCGGAAGATGTATTTTTGATTTGTCTGAATGATGTCCTAATGGTATACATAAAAATGCCTTAAAGTTATTATCGGAAAGATGTCTTTTTAGCAACTGAAAAGCAACCAAATTTAGTCATCTAAAAGAGTACGAAAACGATATGTCAAAAAGGGTAAAAAAGATCGTGAATTTCACTGGCTACACTTTCTTTTTGTTTCACAACTGAAACAAAATATTAAATAATTAGAATAAATTTATTAAAACATCATAAAAATTAAGTTAATGGTGTTAAATTTTTTTTTATGTTGGGACTGCCGCATCTGTATCTTCAGACCTTTGCAGTTAGTTGGATTGAGGATTCTGTTGTGATATGAGTCTTGAAAATTTTGACGATATCTCCAGGCCGCAAATCAACGAAATATGCAGCAGTTCTTCAACTTCTGCTAGCAGCAATCGCTGTTATTCTTGTTACAGCTGTCCATTTTTTTGTGCAATGTGTCTCGATGTCAGAGTCGATGTCACCCTCATATCTGATCTATGTCGTCCATCAGACTTTTGATGTTTGTCCAACATAATACCGCAAATTTCGCCGCGACTCATAGCCCCGCTGCTGGTGGGACTTAAGTTCGGTTCGCTAACCTTTTCACCGGATTAAGTTTGAACTTTAACTGCGACGGTGACTAGCTCGAATTCGAATTCCTCAAACCGTTCTCGTGGCTTGCATGGGAGTCAAAACCCACAAGTCCGGTCCCAACCTGCGGAACATTTTCTGTTTGCGTTTCCGACATATGCGAGTGAGTTGAACGAGAAGCAGCGCAGGAATCAGCTCTTGGTCGGGAATTTTTATAGGCTCGAACAGCGACTTGTCCGAAGATGTCTTGGATCAGGAGCACGGCTCGCTAGTGCAGCATTTATACGTTATTTTGATTTTATTTAAATTTTATTTGTATGTTGCGCAATGGCAAATTTAAAGTACATTTTTTTAATTGTCAGTTCGAAAATTCTAAAGTAAACAAACATTTTCTTGACATCGTTACATAGCCTACCAAACGATACAAAAGGGACTTGTTCTACATTCGCCTTTCTGATAACTTTTTAGGTATGCAAATAAGTTTACGGAATATTGGCATCATTTAGGTGACGTAAAAACGATGCAAATAAGTCTTGCTAGAAATTCACCTTTTCGATAGCTTTTTGATAATGCAAATAAGTGAACATTATAAAGACGTCCTCTTAGGTATTATTTTGTATAATGTTCTACTTGGGTTATTAAGAAATCTGAGTCTGCAAACCTTTACAAAAATGTTTATTGGGTCCTTTACTTCAAATCTATCTATTTCGCAATATTTTCTATTCTACTCCCTGTTTCATTGACGGAAAGTGTGAACACTGATTCTGATTCTACTCCCAGAGTTGCGTTCGTCCGTACCCAATAAACCAAAAACCTGGATATTAAGTGATTATCGAATATATATTGAACATGGATTTCGAAGCTTTGACTGGAGAAAAGCGTTCAACTTTTCGTAATTGTAAGCTTGAAAACCATAGCGTTCTCCAGCAAAACTGGTAGCTTTTTATCCAATTGAATCTAGCCTTTACCTAAACTTGAATTCCTACATTCAATATTTTTCGAGGTTTAACAATAAGCTATAAATAAAATCACATACCTTCAAATTACACTTGAATTCAAGCGCATATATTTCCCTAATTAAAAATTTAAATATAAAATAAAATAAAATGCATATAAGTTATAATACTCTATATTAAAAGGAATTAAAGTATGTTCTACAGCTGCAACAGCATCTGCACCGCACAGTATGCCCAAACGCTCTTAAATCGGGTGAAATTCAGTATTGTCGGAACCACTCAACCGATTTTAAAAATTTAAAAAGTGTTGTACAGAGAGAACTTGGGAGAACTTAAATTTTAAAATTCGTATCATAAATAGTTATGGAGATAAAAATTAGTCAAGTTGAAAATTTGTTCATCAAAAATTGTAAAAAATGCAAAAGTTATCCGATTTGTAAAATTCTTTTGTTTGTGGAAAGCTTGAGATCTTTAAAAAATGTGCTTACATGAGAAACTATCTTGTTTAGTTTTAAAGATATAGACTTGAACATGATTTTTTTTTTAATTTTTGAGGACTTTACTTTACATATTTTTACATAGATTGTACGTTTTATCATGAAATATTTCTATGGAACATTTATAAACAATTAACACATAAATCATAAACTGAAAACCGTTTTTAAATATCTCAAGTGGTTTAGTAAATATAAAATTGTAAAGTCGAATATTTTTTATTTTACATTTTTTGGTTGGAAAATTTTACTTTTACGGAAATCTCCGTAAGTATTTTGACATTTACTTTTGTTATATTTCTTTGATACATAACATTACTGAGAATTTTTTAAATGATAAAACTTATCTAAATATATTTAACCAATCTGGCAACACTGGTCAAAGTTCAAGTTTTTAAATTTTTTATTTACTTTGACCCCCTGCAGAAAAGTTTTCATAGTCGAAAATCAGTTTTAATGAACGAGTTATTTGTACGTATTTTTGACTCTTACTTATTTTTTGTCCAGCAAAGTATATGTGCAGGGCAGCATTTTTTCCAAAAATACTCATTTTTTGAAGGGACTTAGATTAAAACCGTTATATCTTACATTATAATAAATATAATCCTAAAAATGTTTTAATTAAGCATAAGTGCATAAAACTATTGTATATTAGGTAAAAGTTTCATGATGATAGGGTTAATACTTATTTAGATATATTCAATCAAATTTTTACTTTTTTTTCAAAATTTTTATTTTTCTTCTTTTTCAAAAAAAAATGTTCACAAATTATATACAGATTGTCTTTATATTAGCCACATAGATTCCATGAAATCTCTTCTTTTCAATGATGCCAAACACTTATATATTTACTTTACATATGTGTGCAAAATGACATATTGCCATAAAACCGTTATATCTACATGTAAAATGTATATATTCCCAAATTATTTAATAATTAATAATTTTGAAGTATATGAAATTATTATGTATTCGGTAAAAGTTTCATGATGATAGCGTTAACATAGCGTTAGATATATTCAATCAAATTCAATGTTAGTTTTGCTGAATTTCCCATACGAAATACAAACTTGTCTACACCAGAATCCAGTTTAGTATTTTGTATGGGAAATTAAGCAAAACTAACTTTGAATTTGATTGAACATATCTAATTAATAGTTAACCCTATCATCATAAAACTTTTGCGAATTAAATACTAACTTTATATACTACGAAGTTATAAAAAATAATTTGGTAATATATACATTTTACAGGTAGATATAACTGTTTTATGACAAGTCCTTTTAAAAAATTTATATTTTCTGAAATGGTGTTCTCCTGCACATATACTTCGACGGGCAAAAAATAAGTAAGGTTAAAAAATGTTTAGAACTAGTTTATCTTAAAAATTGCATACATAAATTTTTACGTTCGGCTTTGAAAACTTTTCTGCAGGTGTGCAAAATCAAAATAAAATTGAAAAATACTAAATTTTGATGAAACATGATGTTCATTAATATGTCATTTTGCACACATATGTAAAGTAAATATATAAGTGTTTTTCATCATTGAAAAGAAGAGATTTCAAGGAATTTATGTAGCTAATATAAAGACAATCTGTATATAATTTGTGAACATTTTTTTTTGAAAAAGAAGAAAAATAAAAAAAAAAAATTTAGTAAAAAAAGTTAAAATTTTATTGAATATATCTAAATAAGTATTAACCCTATCATTATGAAACTTTTACCTAATATACAATAGTTTTATGTACTTATGATTAATTAAAACATTTTTGGAATATATTTATTATAAAGGGAGATATACCGGTTTTAATCTAAGTCCCTTCAAATATGAGTATTTTTGGAAAAAATGCTGCCCTTCGCTGGGCAAAAAATAAGTAAGTGTCAAAAATACGTACAAATAACTCGTTATTAAAACTAAACTTTCCATAAACAAAAGAATTTTACAAATCAGATAACTTTTGGATTTTTTACAATTTTTGAAAGATTTTTCATGAAAAAATTTTCAACTTTACTGATTTTTATCTCCATAACTATCAAAGATACAAACCAATTTCAAAACTTAAGTTCTCTCAAGTTCTCTCTGTACAACACTTTTTAAATTTTTAAAATCGGTTCAATGGTTCCGACAATACTGAATTTCAACCGATTTAAGAGCGTTTGGGGACACTGTGCGGTGGTAGTGTACAGGAACTTCTCGTAAAATCCACGACGTGCCGCGAAGATCAAACCAGTGAATCCAATTGCGCCACTGCGATGTATAACTTTTCCAGGTTCGCGTAAAATATCAATGTTGTCTGCAAATATATGAATTAAAATATATTAATATTTCATAAACGCATTCGTAAACCTTGGCCACTGACATTGTATATCAGCTCATAGTGCATTTTCCGTGCAATTTAATTCTCGGGATGACTTTCGTGTTTGGACCTGCAATTATATATTAAATGATTTGTCTGTTTGCTAATTCAAGCGAAAAAAAATGATCTCACTGATTGTGCGAATGCACTGGTGCATATGTAGTGGTGAAAAAAATGAAAATTTTCTTGTTTATATTTAATTTATCACGTCACTGGGTTGCCACTGAGTAATTTTGTGTAGTGAATTTCGTTTTAAGTTTTTTTTAAACTTCGAAAACCAACGTTGGAATAACATTAATTTATTCGGCTTGATCATGACATTACATCCACAATGGTTGTAAAAGAAAATTCTCCAAATTTATCGAACCTTAAACTCATTGCTTATTCGGAAGCTGATATTAGAGGATCTTCGGATGATTTTTGAGTAGAAGAATTTCAATTGGATAATAATCCATAAAAATCATATTTCTTCTAATTTTAATCCAACTGGAACTTTAAATCTAGTCTCATAACTGGTATATTGTGTCAAAATATGAACTAGTAGATTTTTAACTACACTAAGAAAACAAGATGTTTATGAAAGTCTTGCTGCAACTATTCTTATAAATTTACGCCTTGTAGCAAATATTTAAACATCCCATAAGTTTCAATAAAGTTGCAGCAAAACTATTATAATTTTTTGAATATGACATATTTGCCACAACAGCAATGTAAATTGAGATATTTACAGCAAAACTTTTGAGGTATTTTGACATTTGACTACCATAAAAAAGGAAAATGGCGTACGTTCGATTACGTTCAATTTATCCACAACAATTAAGTAAATTCAATGGTGTAAAAAAGTGTCAACTGAAATATTACATTTTAATGGTAAAAGTGAAAATCCTGTCCTGTGATTTAAATTATCAATACGTGATGGAAAATATTTCTTTTCAGAGTTTACTTTGATGATAGCGTCGCCGGTCGAACTTGGTTCTTCTGCGAAAAAAACTCAAGTCGTTGTACAATTTTGCCTTCGAAAGATTTAAAAATTCTAGAATAAATAAAAATTCATTTGATTAATTTTCTTTCAATTCAATAAAAAATACTCCGCGAATTCTAATGGAGTACCTTTTTCAAATATTCATCAACTATCTTCCTATCTGTCAGATGTTTAATTGATGGTTGCTATACATAATCGTAAATTTGAAAGATGGCAATATTTATCGTATTTGACGGATGTTTGAGAGATGGTTGTCTCAAATACGATTTAAATAATTTGTAAATAACTTGATATTTAGGGTTGTGCTATTTCTGGTAACCATCTTTGTTTTCTTAGTGTAGTTAATATTCTAATACAGATCTATTCATGGTTAGTCTTACACTGCAGGGTATATATTTACAAGACTACTTACCAAACAGACTTGGACAATCGTCAAGAAGAGGACAGTAAGCAATTCTTTTGCAATTAATAAACAATTAGACATCGTCTATTTGAGCATATGTATATATTTTAAGTTTAGTTTAGCATCGTCTATTTGAGCATATGTATATATTTTAAGTTTAGTTTAGGATTCAGTTGAGTGAATAAAGCCAATCGGCTAACAATTATAACGCGAGTTCGTTTTCCTTTTTAAAAAGGCTTCGATAAGCTTACTACCAATCAAGGTTGGCGGGGCCAGTCGGAATATTGTTTTAAAGATTCACAGAAGTTCAAACACTACTAGATTATGTTATATTTTTTGTAAGAGTTTATATTGCAATCATAAAACAATACTGTTTTTAGCGTCACTAGATTTTTGTTCCTAATTTTCACTGCCCTTTTTATACCCTACACTAAGAGTGAAAGGGTATATTCAGTTTGGTACGCCGTTTGTAACACCCAGAAGGAAGCATCTCCGGTATGGAAAAGTATATATATTCTTGATCAGCATGATCTCCTGAGTCGATTTAGCGATGTCCGTCTGTCCGTCTGTCTGTCTGTCCCTCTGTTGAAATTACAGATTACGATTACAGAAGAAGTAGAAGAGCTGGAGCAATGAAACTTTAGATTTAGTTTACTTATATATCTAAGCTGTCTGAACAAGAAAATGGCATGATCGGATTGTGACCTGAGAACCTACCACTTATGTTCAAATACCTCACATAAAATGTATATCTACAGATCAATTTTACTGTATACGTGCTTAGGTAAACTTTTTTTGGTAAAATATATATTGACTCATGCTCAAATACATGAAAATAATGGTTTCCGGTGAATCGACTTGTGGTTCAACAAAAAAATTGGAATTCGGTACACCTACCCATTTGTAAATATGGGTATCAAATGAATGGAAATACTTCAGCGATTGAAAGTTTGTATTTATTTTCGGTATTCGTACATCCTGGTGACCTATATACCACTTTTAATGGTAACCACACATATCTTACACACACATATCACATATCAGTCTTTCGTACTCAAACGTACGACATCCCTGACTAAAGTGTACGCCATCCCAGTGTATTCTCAGCTCCTTACTTACTTACTTACTTAAATGGCCCTTACAACCGTGGGTCGGTTTTGGCCGCTAAGATGAAGCCGCGGATCTGCTTTGCGCGCGCTGACGCTTTCTTTCTCTCGAACGCTCCCAGTACTCTCTCATCGGTGGAGGCCAGCGTCCAAGTTTCTGCACCATAAAGTAGGACGGGCATGATGACTGACTTGTAGAGCGTTATTTTTGTCCGGCGAGAGAGGGCTCTGCTTCTCAATTGCCTACTGAGCGCAAAGTATCACCTGTTGGCAAGAGTTATTCCCCGTTTGATCTCCAGGCTGACGTCGTTGTTGCTGTTTACGCTGGATCCCAGATAGACGAAGTCTTTCACAATGTCGAACTTGTGGGTGTCAAAATCGGCTTTTTGTCCAAGACGCACGGACTCTTTTTTGCTTGTTGACACAAGGAACTTCGTCTTGTCCTCGTTCACCACTAGACCCATTCGACGCGACTCTTTCTCCAATCTGGAGAATGCTTCGCTAACTGCTCGTGTGCTCCTGCCAATGATATCAATATCGTCGGCATATGCGAGCAGCATGACACTTTTGTTGAGGATAGTGCCGTTTTGACGGAGTTCGGCATCTCGAACTATTTTCTCCATCAATAAGTTAAAAAAGTCGCACGATAGGGAGTCACCCTGTCTGAAACCTCGTTCGGTATGAAATGGCTCGGAGAGGTCTTTTCCTATTCTCACTGAGCAACGTGTGTTGCTCAGGGTCATCCTGCAAAGCCATATAAGTTTCGCAGGTATACCGAACTCAGACATTGCGGCGTATAATCGTTCCCTTATCGGAGTGTCGAAGGCGGCTTTATAGTCGACTAATAGGTGGTAGGTGTCGATCTGTTTTTATAGGGTCTTTTCCTGGATTAGGCGCAATGTGAAAATCTGGTCTATGGTGGACTTTCCAGGTCTGAAGCCGCACTGATAAGGTCCAATCAGTCTGTTGACGATGGGCTTCAGTCTTTCACATAATACGCTCGATAGAACCTTGTATGTGATATTGAGTAGGCTGATCCCACGGTAGTTGGCGCAGATAGTGGGATCCCCTTTCTTAAGGATTGGGCAGAGTACACTGAGGTTCCAGTCCATTTTCTGCTTACGACCTCGTGCATGCTCTCTATTAGCTCTTCGCCTCCCGTCTTAAACAATTCAGCAGGCAGGCCATCAGCACCTGCGGCTTTGTTGTTTTTCAGCCGAGCAATGGCTGTTCTGACCTCGTCATGGTCGGGTGGCGGAATCTCAACGTCGTCATCAAGTACTGGGGTTGCCGGGGTTGCTTCTCTATCGGTGGAATTGCGGTCATCATCACCGGTCAGCAGTTTAGAGAAGTGATCCCTCCTTATTTTCAGTGTGCTCTGGATATCTGTCACTAGATTTCCGTTCTCATCTTTACATGAAGAGGCTCCGGATTTTGAACCTCCGGCTAGGCGTCTTATTTTCTCGAAGAATTTTCGAGCCTTATTCCTGTCCCCATGCATCTCAATCTCCTCACACTCACGTCTTTCTGCCTCGCTTTTTTTACGCCTTAAAATACGTCTCTCTTCCCTCATCTCTCACTTTGTATCGCTCCTTCGCAGCTCGCGTAGCTACTGACTGCAGGGTGGTTTTGTACGCAGCGTCTTTCTCTGCAGTGGCCGCGCGACACTCTTGGTCATACCACTGATTCCTCAGGGGCGTTGGAATCCAAGCACCTCTTCGGCAGCCGTACGCATAGAGCACGAGATATGATTCCACTGCGCGCTTATATCATCGAGAGGAGGAGTGCTTTGTCTAAGCAGGTGTGAGAGTCGAGTGGAAAAGGCTTGCGTTGTCTGTTGTGATTGCAGCTTTCCGACGTCTAGCTTTCTCTGCGTTTGATTCCGTACGTTCTTCGCAGCGCTTAAGCGTGTGCGGACCTTGGCTGCCACAAGGTAATGATCCTAGTCCATATGGGCACCTCGGATAATGCGTACGTCCATCACGCTCGAAGCGTGCCTTCCGTCAATCACAACGTGATCAATTTAATTTCGAGTTTTTTGATCGGGCGAGAACAATGTGGCCTTGTGATATCGAAATGTTCGAATCTAGTGCTACTAACTACCATGTTTCGTGCTGCGGCGAAGTCGATTAGTTATCGGAAGTGTTGGCATGGAGGCTAAATTTTCCGATTGTGGGACAATAGATGGCTTCTCTGCCCACCTTGGCGTAAAAATCGCCTAGCACGATTTTGATATCGTGGCGGGGGCAGCGCTCGTATCCGTTGTCTAGGCGCTCGTAGAAGCGCTCTTTTGTCTCGTCATCTTTCTCGTTCGTCGGAGCGTGTGCACAAATTAGGCTGATATGGAAATATTTAGCCTTGATGCGGATTGTTGCCAGCCTTTCGTCCACGGGCGTGAACCTAGAGACAAGGTGGCGGAGGCTCTTGCCGACCACAAATCCACATCCAAATTCGTGTCTCTCCGCATGGCAGCTGTAGTAGATATCACAGGACGCTTGTTTTGAACAACCCTGTCCCGTCCATCGCATCTCCTGGATAGCGGTGATGTCAGCCTTATATTTTTCGAGGACATCTGCCAGCTGGATAGAGGCACCTTCCCTATAAAGGGTCCGGACATTCCAGGTGCATATCCGTAAATCATGGTCCTTAAAACGTTTGCGTGGGTCGTCATCGTTGTAATCGGTCGTTATCCGAGGCTTCTTTTTTGTTTTCATTGGGCGCATAGGTTTTTTCCGTGGTGGGACCCAAACCCAACGCACGAACCATCACTCTGAGGGAGATGCTCGCCACTCACTTTAGCCAACTTCTACACCGGGTGGTGTGGAGCGTCGTTTCCAGGAACTTCCACGAGGAGGACTTCCACCGAAGTGGAGGTGTCACCATTTGACAATTTGCCAATTCTGGTGACCAGTGAGTTGACTTGAGACGACACCGACAAGGATTGCGCTGGCTTCGCCATGTTGAAGCACTCAGACACGTTGCCTTGTGATAATCGCCCCCATAGCTCCACTCGGAAGTATTCTGAGCTGTGAAATGCAACTACGCTACGTTAAATCAACTATTTCCCTTTTCAACTTCAATTCGAAGAGAGAATTTAAAAAAAATGGCTCCCACTCACATTTGTTTTCGTTTGTTTTGTTTTCGGCTAAGTTCAAAAGTAACAAAAAATAATTTGCCACTGACTTTGACGTCAAAAAATAGTTATTAAAAAGAAAATTTTCGTGCGACCGTACGCTATGAAAAAATTGTAAGTACAGAATTTATATTAATTTACCATTTAATAATAATGCATTTGATTTTAGTAAGTGTGCTGGAGAAAACGGAATTTATTGAGGCTGGTGTTACTGGTAGCGGTGGTGGTGCATGCAACAATGTAACGAAGGAACAAATATCGTCGCAGCTCATTTACTTTGTGCTCTTTCAGTTTTTTTTTCTTTATGCACATTGTGTTCTCACTCTATGAGAAGGTTAATCAAATTTAATAAGCATCCTTGTATGTCTATAACACGTTCATTTTTTACAGTTGTCCATGAATGAACTGTGCAAAGGTCGCGATCAGCTGATGAGGATGTTGTCGGAATTTATTTCTGGCAATATACAAAAGAATCCCGTATGTAGTTTGTTTATTACCCATTTCTTTATAATATTTATTTATTATCTTTTAAAGATTGCAAATTTCCTGCCCATGTTCAAGCTCTTTGATCTGCTGTATCCGGAGCAGCTAAAGCTACCCGATTGCAACAAGTCCTCTTCGTTGCGTCAAGTAAAATATACCAAATTGTTTAAAAAAAATATTTCTTACACAAAAGTCTAAATTTCACAGATGGCGTTTGCTTTTGGATGCATCTCATTAAGAAGGCGCGCGTCGAGAATATGAACATCAACTGGCCGCTGCCAATTGCATTTAAAAATCTGCGAGTATAATAATAATAGCACTTTTTTTTATATAGAAAGAGTTTGCATTAATTACGTTTTTACTATTTAAAGCTTTCTGCAGCACTTAATTATGCCCAGCACCATGATGTCTATGAGTCTGGACAATGACTTTCGCATCGTTCTTATTTGCAATGAGTACTCAACTAATAAGGAATACTTTGCCAAACCCATTAACATTTTGGTGGAGGTTATGAATGGCAATACAAAGACTGCAGGCGGTGCGCAAGGTTCATCGGTGCCTTTTTCGATAGTCGTGCTCGACAGTCTCACGTTGCACAGTAAAATGCCTTTAATTCATAGGTTTGCTGCAATTTATTTATAGTTTTTACACTTCTCTGATTAAAGTTTAGTTTCTTTACACAAATGGTTAAGCAGACATAAGGTAAAAGTTCGGTGCTCACACCAGCGCTTTTTGAGACTTTTACGCGTCTTTTGGTCTACACAGAAATTGAATCACTTGGCATTAACGGATTTTTGAGTAAATATGCATTGTTTAATGTTTAATTTAAAAGAGTTGAAATATAGAATTTACTGATACTTTTTTAAAATTTTAGTTATAATTTTAATTAATACTCATTTTGATTACATTTGAACAGGTCAACTGTTGCCCACCGTCTTCAAACATCATGCTTGGGGTATTTTGCACCCTTTATTGGAAAGGTTCTCATATCGGCTGCTCGACATACCGACGCATTTGCATTCCTTGGATTCAGTGCCGCAAACAAATAAAATGCAATTGAATTTATGGTATTTAAAATTAAATTTATATTTTATTAGTTTATTTATTTGTTGAATTCTTATGCAGTTTCTCTGGACTTGGATCTGCCGAAGTGCAGCCACAGTTGTCGCGTTATTTCAATGAAAAGACACCGGGCTCTGTGACTTCTGGCGAAAGCGAAGAGCTGAATCGTGTCTTGATACTGATGCTCGCACGCTCAGGTTCAGGTTAGTTAAAACATAATAAAATTATAAACGTAAGTAAGACCAAACCACTTCGGAGTAATGCATCTAAGGCGCAACTCGTTCTATTTACATAGATAAGAAACTTAAAGCTAACAAAACTGAATAATGTAAATTCATTTTATCAAATGAAGCGAAATATTTTTTTTTGTTAGAAACGACACCGCTATTTTAAAAATTCTGAAAACAGAACTGCAACCGATATTTTAATCAGGTACCGTAATGAACCGAAATCGTTTCGATTTTTGGAACCGTTATTCGAAAAAGTGTGAAACCGGAATAGGGAACTCATATTTTGCTTGGTTGTAACCGTAATCGGAACCGAAACCACTATTTTAAAAATCTTGGATCTGGAACCGAAGTTCCAAAGTTGTTAAGTCCCTGGAACAGACATTCCCCGACAAGGTTAATAGAGCTAATCTCTTGACAGAATTGTTTCAACATAATTCAACGCTCCCAGGTAGCTATCAATTACTGCCTGCCTCGAATATGTGTCTTCGTATATGCCGGAGATACATTTTGGAAATCTGCCAATTAAAAAGACTCTAGCAAACCTTAATATTAAAGAAGCCTTAGCGTGTGTCTTGTCTATTGCATAACCTTTTCAACATCTCCTACACGACAGGTGTTTTTTTCCACTTGCAACAGGAATGACACTGTACACTAAGAAAACAATGATGATTACCAGAAATATCATAGCCCTAAATATGAAGTTATTTACAAATTATTTAGATCGTATTTGAGACAACTATCTCTTAAACATCCGTCAAATACGATAAATATAGCTAGCAACCATCTTTCAAATTAACGATTATGTAAAGCAACCATAAATTAAACATCTTACAAATTGGAAGATAGTTGATGAATATTTGGAAAAGGTACTCCATTAGAATTCGCGGAGTAATTTTTATTGAAAGAAAACGAATCAAATGTGTTTTTATTTATTCTAGAATTAAAGCAGTATCCTGGTTATACATCGCCATCGTCTTTAAATACTTCGAAGGTAAAATTGTACAACGACTTGAGACTTATTCGCGGAAGAACCATAATATTTTCCATCAAGTGTTGATAATTTCAGTCCCAGGAAATTGTAATTTCACTTTTACCATTAAAATTTATTATATGAGGTGACACTTTTTTAAATCAATTGATTTACTTAATTGATGTGGATAAGTCGAGCGTAAGAAAAAAGAACGCCATTTTTCTTTTTTATAGTAGTCAAATGTCAAAATAACTCATCAGTTTTGTTGTAAATGTCCAATAACTCAGGATGATTGCTATCAGTCAACTGTAAATATCTCAATTTTCATTGGTGTTGTGGCAAACATCTCGTAACTATCTGCATATATGTCATATTTAAAAAATATTAATAGTTTTACTGCAACTTTATTGAAAGTTATGGAATGTTTGAATATTTGCTACAAGGCGTAAATTTAAACAGATAGTTACAGCAATACTTTCATAAACATCTTGTTTTCTTAGTGTACAAGAAGACCCGACTGATATGGGCTCTTCAAAGTGATTGCGAATTATCTGGAGTACAACGAATTACTCAGTGACCAAAAATATAGATTTCGTAGGACCAGATCCACGGACGACTTAATAACGGTTCTCTCAGAAAAGATGGTTCTTGGATTAATTGTGACACTAGACCATTTTATTCAAACTAATTGCATATGGAGTTTGTAATTTTTTTACTCGAGGGTCTCCTCGAGTTCACTCTAGGGTCGTTTAATAGAGACTGCGATAGATGGTGCAAGGTTCCGTCTTATTTCTGGTATTTATCAATGATCTGTCATTGAATCAGAACCCAAACCATTATTTTGCAGAAGATAGTAAATTTGTCTTTCATATTCCTTCAACAAGCGTCAAAATTCTTTGGAAATCGAGAGTAAACTCGCAGTATAAATGACAATCAATAATGATCTTAAAACAATCACCTAGTGTTGTCTTGCTAATATAGTTTATTTAAATACAAGAAAGGTCCTATGTACTATATTGTCTCACAAAAGAATGGATTCATATATATATATACAGGGGCGGATCCAGAAGTATGATTTGGGGGGGCGATTGATTTGTTTGCGCCTTTTTTCCAATTTTTTCTAAAATTTGCTCCAAACATTTATTTTGCGCCCTTTTTTATATTTTCTGTACTTTTTATTTTATACAACTATACTTCTTTAAAGCAACTTTTTTTCTTTAAATCAACCGTTTTATTTGCTTAAAAAAATATAGGGTGCGGTCGTATCTGTGGTAGCCTAGAAAAAACGATATCCGTTGCATCTGCATATTTGATCATATAGGTACTTAAATGAAAGGTAATAATGCCACATTTGTAATTATATGGTTATTTTTATGATCTAATAACCATAGCGATAAGGATTTGTAATTATTTAAAAAATAAAATTAAAATAAGATGTTGGCGCATTTGAAATTATATACTTTTTAGAAAATTTTGCGCCTTTCTGTATATTTTGCGCCCTTCTATAGAGGCGCAAACATTTTGTAAATAAGTCGCATTTGAAATTTTATGCTTTTTAGAAAATTTTGCGCCTTTCTACAGAGGCGTAAACATTTTGTAAATAATGCGCATTTGAAATCTTATGCATTTTAGAAAATTTTGCGCCTTTCCGTATATTTTGCGCCCTTCTATAGAGGCGCAAACATTTTGTAAATAAGACGCATTTGCAATTTTATGCTTTTTTGAAAATTTTGGGCCTTTTTCTATATTTTGCGCCCTTCTATAGAGGCGCAAACATTTTGTAAATAAGGCGTATTTGCAATTTTATGCTTTTTTGAAAATTTTGCGTCTTTCTGTATATTTTGCGCCCTTCTATAGAGGCGCAAACATTTTGTAAATAAGGCGCATTTAAAATCTTATGCTTTTTAGAAAATTTTGCGCCTTTCTGTATATTTTGCGCCCTTTTACAGAGGCGCAAACATTTTGTAAATAATGCGCATTTGAAATCTTATGCATATTAGAAAATTTTGCGCCTTTCTGTATATTTTGCGCCCTTATATAGAGGCGCAAACATTTTGTAAATAAGACGCATTTGCAATTTTATGCTTTTTTGAAAATTTTGCGCCTTTCTCTATATTTTGCGCCCTTCTATAGAGGCGCAAAAATTTTGTAAATTAGGCGCATTTGCAATTTTATGCTTTTTTGAGAATTTTGCGCCTTTCTCTATATTTTGCGCCCTTCTATAGAGGCGCAAACATTTTGTAAATAAGGCGCATATGCAATTTTATGCTTTTTTGAAAATTTTGCGCCTTTCTCTATATTTTTCTCTATATTCTGTAGAGGTGCAAAATTTGCAATTTTGTGATTTTTTGCAAATTTTTCGCCTTTCTCCAAAGTTTCCGCTCATTTAAAAATGTTTTTTTGTAAATTTGTTTGAACAATTAAAAAGTGCGCCTTTTTTTGGGGGGGCCGATTGCCCCCCCCTGGATCCGCGCTTGTATATATATATATATATATATATATATATATATATATATATATATATATATAAATATATATATATATATATATATATATATATATATATATATATCTATATATATATATATATATATATATATAAAATACTATATAAATAATAGTTTTTTACTATTAAAAATAGTTCACAGGATAAATTATTGGAAAATACCATTAAATACTAGAAAATACCATGACACTGCCATTGAGTTTATATGAAAAGATTTATTTTTTGTATACTATTAAATCAATAATTGTCCTATTGACCAATTTTAATGGGATATGAGGGAATTTTTTTCTGAGTGTATATATATATATTATATTATATTATATTATATTATATTATATTATATTATATTATATTATATTATTTTATATTATATTATATTATATTATATTATATTATATTATATTATATTATATTATATTATATTATATTATATTATATTATATTATATTATATTATATATTTATTATATTACATTATATTATATTATATTATATTATATTATATTATATTATATTATATTATATTATATTATATTATATTATATTATATTATATTATATTATATTATATTATATTATATTATATTATATTATATTATATTATATTATATTATATTATATTATATTATATTATATTATATTATATTATATTATATTATATTATATTATATTATATTATATTATATTATATTATATTATATTATATTATATTATATTATATTATATTATATATATTATATTATATTATATTATATTATATTATATTATATTATATTATATTATATTATATTATATTATATTATATTATATTATATTATATTATATTATATTATATTATATTATATTATATTATATTATATTATATTATATTATATTATATTATATTATATTATATTATATTATATTATATTATATTATATTATATTATATTATATTATATTATATTATATTATATTATATTATATTATATTATATTATATTATATTATATTATATTATATTATATTATATTATATTATATTATATTATATTATATTATATTATATTATATTATATTATATTATATTATATTATATTATATTATATTATATTATATTATATTATATTATATTATATTATATTATATTATATTATATTATATTATATTATATTATATTATATTATATTATATTATATATATTATATTATATTATATTATATTATATTATATTATATTATATTATATTATATTATATTATATTATATTATATTATATTATATTATATTATATTATATTATATTATATTATATTATATATATTATATTATATTATATTATATTATATTATATTATATTATATTATATTATATTATATTATATTATATTATATTATATTATATTATATTATATTATATTATATTATATTATATTATATTATATTATATTATATTATATTATATTATATTATATTATATTATATTATATTATATTATATTATATTATATTATATTATATTATATTATATATTATATTATATTATATTATATTATATTATATTATATTATATTATATTATATTATATTATATTATATTATATTATATTAATTATATTATATTATATTATATTATATTATATTATATTATATTATATTATATTATATTATATTATATTATATTATATTATATTATAATATATTATATTATATTATATTATATTATATTATATTATATTATATTATATTATATTATATTATATTATATATATTATATTATATTATATTATATTATATTATATTATATTATATTATTTATTATATTATATTATATTATATTATATTATATTATATTATATTATATTATATTTATTATATTATATTATATTATATTATATTATATTATATTATATTATATTATATTATATTATATTATATTATATTATATTATATTATATTATATTATATTATATTATATTATATTATATTATATTATATTATATTATATTATATTATATTATATTATATTATATTATATTATATTATATTATATTATATTATATTATATTATATTATATTATATTATATTATATTATATTATATATATTATATTATATTATATTATATTATATTATATTATATTATATTATATTATATTATATTATATTATATTATATTATTTATATTATATTATATTATATTATATTATATTATATTATATTATATTATATTATATTATATTATATTATATTTATTATATTATATTATATTATATTATATTATATTATATTATATTATATTATATTATATTATATTATATTATATTATATTATATTATATTTAAATATATATGTTATAAAGATATACATTTTATTTATCATCATTTATTTTATCTTTTAAACAGATTGACTAACTTGTGTTGCTGCCATATATCTTGATGCACTGGAAGCCCTACGCAAGGATTCCTGCGTTACTGTGATTATTATAAGAGCTGCAATTTGATGGTGCACCACTCCAAGGTATGTTTCAACAATATTTGAAAATTGTTATGTAATAAAACTCTTTACTTATTAGATGCATTTTACACCTGGATCACGAAGTGTGCATGTTTGGTGAAAATAGTCGCAGGAGGACGAGGAGAATGTGCTCGTGGTACAACTCTTAAAGAGACCTGTGAATCAAACGCCGAACTGTAGCTGGACAGTTGTGATTTGC